>JAAIXJ010001825.1:523519-1000257 GCA_013403705.1 Heliconius hermathena
AGAAGAGCTGCAGGTGCGTTGCCTGCCTGTAAGGTGGGTTGGGCGCCGGAGCCCGGCATTACCTGATGCGAAACGCAGTGGGATAAAGCCACTACTTCACGCCGGTTTTAAATGCCGGGGGTGGTAATGATCCGGTCGAGTCTGCCCATGCGTGTTGCCATTGCTGGCGACGTGACTCTACCACACGTACTTTAGTCGCCTCTTACGACACCACCAGTACCAGGATGATCCTATTCTAGGCCGGGATCACACGATAGCCATATATGGTTTACTAAGCAGTTATTATGAAATTTCACACATATATAGTTTATATTGAGGCCAGTCGTGGCGAAGGGGTACAAAGTGTCGCTGTAAATGCGACTGGTTGTGGATTCGATCCATTTTATATTTTCATTTCTTTGCTCTGGTGGCAAAGCGCGGCGTTGTTTCCGCCACTCAACACGCAATGCCTCCAGAACTCGGCGGAAAATGGGGAACGGAGAGTCTTAACACTAAGTTCCTCTATGTGTGCGGGATACAGCGTGAAGCTGTTTGATATTTAATATAGGTAGGTAGGAGTGTAGAATGCTAATATTTTTTACAAATAATCCACAAAATATACATTAAATTAGTTATAAAATAAATATAACGCACACTCCAGTACATTTGACAAATTACACTTTTGTACAAAGTGAAATACACGTTGCTATGACAACGTGTACTGTTTACGCGTCAATTGCTTCACCGGTTATTTTTTTTTATGGAAAAGACAAGGCAAAGGAGCGTTCGGGTCACGTGATGGTAAGTGACTACCGCTGCCCACGACCCCGTGCAACACCAGAGGAGCTACAGGTGCGTTGCCTGCCTGTAAGGTGGGTTGGGTACCGGAGCCCGACATTACCTGATGCGAAACGCAGTGGCATAAAGCCACTACTTCACGCCGATTTTAAATGCCGGAGGTGATATGATCCGGTCGAGTCTGCCCATGCGTGTTGCCATTGCTGGCGACGTGACTCTACCAAACGTACTTTAGTCGCCTCTTACGACACCACCAGTACCAGAATGATTCTATTTTAGGCCGGGATCACACAGCACAAAATATATAGGTTATATTAAAACCTTATACATATTAAGATTATAAACTTTTTTCCCACAAAGCAGAGTAACTGGAAGGAATTTTAAGTTAAGACAAATCGTTTCCCGATATCCGCCCAATTTTTTCACTTTTTTGAGTGGCCTGACAGAAAAACTGTATTTGTCTACCCAACTTAACGCCGCTGTTTGTCTACTGGAACGTGAAAATTAAATGATTTTAATATAATAATTTCTCAGAACGGAACCCACAAATGTAGAGTTTACATCCAGACGATGTTGCATTGCGCCACGATGGGCTTCATTATATTACTTATTTATTATATTACACGAGCCATAGTTCCGCAATTGAATTTACTACTTTTCTAGTAGTTGATTTGGAGAAACAAGATATTTTATTTGAACACTTTATGTTGTTTGAGAAATACGTATTTCAAACATTTGTTTTAGTACAAAATCGTTGTCAATATAATAAATGCAATATTACTTCGAAATTGTCCTGTCCCAGAGCAAATGTATAAAAAAATCTAATTTTTCTCATTATAATCGCGACGGTTATGTGTTTGATTCCAACTCTGGGGAATGAACTATTTAACATTTTCAATTTCTTCGCTCTAGTAACAAGACTAAGCGCGCGGCGTTACCAGAAATTGAGGAACCGAGTCTTAACACTCGGTTCCCTTTGTTAACCTATAATACTATATGCGGGATACATCGTGAAGCTGCAACAAGTGATATTAGCTAAGTTAAGGTAGGCTCATATTTAAATATTTTATACTCAGTCATGCAAATACAAAACTATAATCTTAATCTTTACGCTGAACCATATTGATTGTTCTATACTCGTATACTTAATTTTTTTTTTTCATCTTAACGCTGTATCCCGCACACAACAGAGTGTAAAATATTAAGAATTCATTCCCTCGAATTGGGATCGAACCAACAACCGTCGCGTTTTGGTCACACCGTGTGCCCCTGCGCCACGATGGCCTCTAATACATAATATATGTAATATGGATCTATTTATATGAGATGGAACGTTTCATGTTTTAATATCGTGTCTTCATCTTAATTGAAAGTTCACGAGTGGTACAAGAAGCCTTATTAGGCAAGAGTCTAATTTCAGTGATGTCATATGAACTCGGTAATATACTTAATATTTATATATAATATACCCTTTTTTTCTTTTTAGGGTTCCGTACCTTTTAAGGAAAAAAAAGAAATCTGTCAAGAGCCTTTATCTCAGGAATGCTTGGAAAAATGAAGTGGAAATCCAAACCATATACCTAGATCTACGCCCCCATGATTTCCTGAAAAATTTATTTCTACATTTACTTTACAAAAAGATATAGCCCTTTAAATATCTACCAAAAACGCGTACTTCGACACTATAAATAAAATCCAAATTAATAGGGTACTTTCGGTAAGCCTAGAATTATGAAATTTAATAAAATTTAATATTAAGCCCGTTACTTGAAGTGAGGTATGATGATGAAGGTGAGATAGATGAAATGATGATGCTCTGGCTAAGCTAAGCCTGAATTTCAGAAGAAGCCAATTTTTGTACGGAATCTTTAAGCTGTATCCCGGACACAGAAGAGTAGGCAGAGGGAACCTAATGTTAAGACACTCCGTTCCCAACTTTTACTTTTACGCACAGTACGTCAACGGATCTTCCTCCCACGCGCCACTCAACTGTGGAACGGCCTACCTGCGATAGCGTTTCCAGGTCGATACGATACGTACCTTCAAAAAACGCGTCTATCTCCACCTTAAAGGCTGGCAACACACCTTTAGCTACTCTGGTGTTACACGGGGTCGTGGGTAGCGGTGACCATTTACCATCAGGTGACCCGTACGTCCGTTTACTTTATCTTTTTCCATAAAAAAAAGAACTCAACGCCAGACTTTTGCCTAGGTGCCAGAGCGAAGAAATGAAAATATTAATAAATAATCATTCATTCAATCGACTGCAGATCGAACCCAAACCTCTTATATTCAATCTCCTCTTATATTCAATCTCTCACTATTGCATCACGACAAAATACTCCCCAATATTCCGCCAAACTTCACGCAATGTCTCAAAATTTCGTGGAAATCCATATTTTCCGCCCGACGGAGTGTATTAACACTAGGTTCTCTCTGCCTACTGTCCTATATCTGTCGGTATATGAGACAAAGTTAAGATTAATAAAAGTAAAATAAAGTAATATATGCTAAGTTCATGAAAATCTCAGTGGTTCGAGTGTAAAACATTGCTATTTTCATGCTGTTAACCCTTATGAATAATTAAGCAAGACATGGGAGTAGGCCTCTATAAATTCCATTCAATTGACAACCCCAAAAGGGTGGCCTTAAATAATTTAAATTTCTTGGAAGATCCTTTCATTGCTTTTAGTTGGGGTCAGAAATTACAAGGACCGCTAATTCAGATGTAAAATTTAAATTATTCACAGCTTAAAGAACTTGAAATTTTGCTTCAAGAAATTTATAAATGGTTCTTTTGAAATGTTGTGAATTTCTAATTATAATATTGTTGAAATAAAAGGTTTTTTTTTATATTTTCACGATGTATTCTGAATATAACAGGGTTGGCTGAGGCTTGCTAAGATATTGCGTGTCTAATGCACTACTCAACTTTCGAGACATTACGTGTTGTGAGAGAGAGGAGATAAAATAATTAATTCCCCCAAGTGGGATTGAACAGACGCTTTGCCGCTGCACCAATACGTATACGGTCTCTAAGAAAATAAATAAATAAAGTTTAGATCAGTCATTTTAAGTTTATGGGATGCCTTATTTACTTTTCACCCATTGTGCCCAAGTGATGAAATTGCATGTACGATAAGGAAGAGGGCAGAGCGTGCTTTAAATGTGGGTAGCGAGTATATTTTTGTTGATAAACGTGTACCTCAATAAGAATCAAATCCACAACCATCTCGCGTACATTCGAACAATTAAGATACTAACTAATATTTGTAAGGAAACGCTGTTATTTTTATACTTTCATATTTTCATCTATATTTGTATATCCAAACTGCTTTTGCAACACTATTCAAAGCAAAGAGTTATCTAAACAAAAACTACAAGCAATTCTGAAAGGCAGGGTAAAACCTCAATTGACCTTCGAGAACACAGTATTGATGATACTGGAAGAAAGTCACTTAAAAAGCACAGAAAAAGCGAAAGAAATATACAGAGACCGTACTGTTTGGGGCTCCGTTCCTTCTAGCTATCCCGCTATGGATAAAGAGTAGGGGAAGAGTAATAAAAGGTAAAGAAAGATAAGAAATAATAAAGGATAAAAAATTATAATTAACGAAACAAGATTTGAATTTACAATTATTGTATATAGATAACACAACTGAGCAACAGTGGTCAATTTTATAAAGTCAAACTTATATATTTACAAAAAGCTATTTTAGAAACACATACATTACATTTCTCGGTTATTTCATACAAAATGAATGCGCAAACTTAAGTTCGTCAAAGTCACGTTCCCTTTGATCTATATAATTAGGAAATGTGTACGGAACCCTCGCTGGGCGAGTTCATATATTCTTTTCCTAAACCCACAACCTATTCTCCTGCCCTAAGCTAACTCGCCCCTTTTATGATGTCATTCTTTATAAAATCCCTCGTTTAAGGACTTATTATACCCAAATTATTTTCATTCCATCGATCTTATAAAACAAAACGTTGCTTGTAAGTTCTGCCGGTCAGCTCACAATATCTTGAAATTGGATGAAAAATAGAGAACGGAGTGTCTTAACACTAGGGCTCTCTTTATAATATAAAATATATAAATTGTGAGATTTATGAAAAGGAAATATGTTTTAAGTTGCTTTCAGTTTGGCAACATATCCCGCTATAAAACCATTTTGAAATAAATATTACTTAAAGCGAATAAATCCAGTATATTTATAATATCGCAAAATTCAGTAAAATTAAATACGAAATGTCGATACAAAATGAAACGGCATTAAAATGATACATCACAAATGTAGCGAAAAAGGGAATATTTTATACAATAGACTTCTTTGATGTGTTACATTGAAAATTGAACTGTTAAATACATAAACAAATGAGGTGGAAAATTTGCAATTAAATTTTCCAAACAACTTGCAGATGGCTGATTTATTATATATATTGTTTAATAACAGTAATCATATTATTTTCAGTTTACATACATCGTATTTGTAGCTACCATAAGTTACTTACTTTTCGTAAGTGTCAGTCTGTATATTTTAAAGTATTTGCCTTAAATAAAATGTTATATTATTTAAATATTTTCTTAGTAATTATTAACTGACTCTTCTGAACTATTCAACGGGACATTGTTTGCAAATAAGGCACACATAATATTTTATACAAAAATATGATAAAATTTGAGACAAATTAAAGTTTTTCTTATCTTCTTTCTTTAATTTTACAGGATCTAGTCTCGAAACTCGTAATATGAGTTGACTTTCTTTACGACCAAAACAACGATATTTACAACTTTTTTTGCAACAAACACGTTCAAAGACAGTAGAATATATCGATGGTTCGAAGTATGTGGACCAAGATAAAAAACTACTACTAACCAACTTTTCAAGCGCGCTTTTTCCGACGCCTCGCCCACCGAGGGTTCTGTACAAAAATTGGAGGTCTCGAGCTTTTTCTGAAACTTAGGCTTAGCTTAGCCAGAGCCCTTGCGGCGGCTTTAATACCAAATTTTGCCCTCCTTTTAAGACCAGTATTTTTTTTAGGATTTGACCACAAATGTACAGTTTTTTCCTGAACTATTACTATCTGCAGATAGTAGCTGCTATATTTCATAATTCTAGGCCTTTCACGTCGTCATGTCGTGAAGTGGCTCACGATTACTTACTCCGTATGCCGGTACATGATAGTTGTGGATTCAATTTCAACACCGAAAAATAAATTATTTTTAATTTGTTCACTCTGATAGCAATGTCAATCGCAGTATTGAATTCCACCAATCCACACACTTGGTAATGTCTTTCGTTCTTCAAATAATGTTTTGTAAATTAAATCAATAACTCTCATACCTATTTCTGTCTTCCTTCCTTCCTTTTAATTATATAGAGCCCCCACAATTACTTCCGCAAAAGGATATCAAGCATCGAAGCCAATTTTTATCAAAGACAACTTTTAGACAAGTATTTATCAGACGGACAACAAAATGACCTTATAAGGGTTCCTTTTTTCCTTAAAAGACACAGAACCCTAAAAAAGATAAGTCACTCCTTACTCGACTAATTACTCCTTTATATTATAAATCTATGGATTTTGTAGAATTTAACGCTGCATTTTATTTTATCTAATTGCACAATCCAAAGTATATTTAGAATTGACATTGTCTTTTTCTAGATTCGAACTATTAACCACTCCGTTTATTCATCCATTTCTACTATTTCATGATAGAGTTAATATAGACATGTCAATATGTTTTAAGTTTGTTGCTAGAAAAGTGATTTCTCATGGGAACTTTCGTCGTATGAAACTTTGCACATTAAAATGTGAATAGGTAATGTTTTAGAAATTTGTGTCGCATTGCAAGGAATTTTAAAATGACTTCAAAACAAAAGGAATGGAGTACGATGTACGATTTTTTTTTTCATTTTGGCTTCCAAGCAATTCCCAATTGTATCAAACTCGTATATACATTTATCAAAATTCTTGAAACTAAAATTGATATCGAGAAAGCTCTTAATTTAAATAATATATATGTCGACTTAGAGAAGCGTCTAAGTTTTATCTAAATCGGTTCAGTAGTTTTTGAGTTGCGGATATCAACGTACTTCTGGAGGAATAGGTATGTAGGTAGTTGACAAGTATTGAAGTGGCTTTGATTTTTTTTTAATGAATTAATTGTTCCTTCATTGCCGTCTTTATAAACTACTAACGGCTCACGCACAGCTTCACCCGCTTCTATTTATGTTATATTATAGCTAAACTATACCAAATATTATTATAACAAAAATTTAAGTCTATGTGTTATCTGAAGTATGAGCTATATTATTGTAAAATTTCATCTAAATACATTCGGTAGTTTTTGCGTAAAAGGGGAACAAACATCCATCCTTACAAATTTTCATATTTATAATAATAGTAGTATTAGTTTAAAAATTAAAAATACGTTTCGGGTTTCACCAAACATCAATATGTTAAGACGATCTTTGTCAAAGTCAAATCTTTATTATGATAAAAAATAAGAATAGTTTAATATGTATTAATAATTAAGCTTTCTCGGTCTTTATCACGTAGGTAGTTATTAAACTAGATAGCTACAGCTGGACTTAATAAAAATGGGGTAAAAAGTATTATTCACGCATTTATAAGCATTGTACTTTAAAAGCGATAGGTTGTGAGTTCGATTTCCACTCGAAGAAATATCATTTTCTCTGGTAACGAGTCAAAACGCGGCGTTAACTTCCATCCCTCAAAACGCGATGCCTCCAGATTTCACCAAAAAGTCTTTACACTAGTTTCTCTGTGATTACCCTCCTATATGCGGAATACAGCGTGAACTTAGAGAAAAAAAAAACATTTAAAAATCTTCGTTGAGGCCGTCGTGGCGTAGTAGTATAGCATCTAACTGTAAGCGTGACCGTTATAGGTATTACACGATTCGTGGTTCGTGGGGAATGGATATCTTAACACTAGGTTCCCTCTTCCTACCCTGCTATACACGCAATACAGTGTGGAATTAAGAAAAAAAAGATACTCTTAAAGGTGTAGATAATATAGCAATGGCAATGGTCACACTTTGTGGGTGTGTGTATGTACGAGTATGTGTGTGTGGCAGTGTGTGGGTAAAGTAATAAGGCGAGTGATTCCCTGGAGCTCTAGGAGAAAGATCCTAACAATGTCGGATTACATTTCTCAAGCAACTTGTTACTTCATTTTCTAAGAATTAAGAAAAAATAACAAGCTTTCTGTACTTTTATTTATTTTATAAATGACGTGTAGGTACATATACATAGGTGATGATATGTGGAATATATGTTGTATGGTATATATAGGTACGTACAGGTTCGAGGTAAATCATTTTTTTTTAGTGTAATCCATATGGAAACCAATTGAATGATATATTTATATTTAATGTTAAAAGTCTAATTAAACTACTACGGTAAAAGTAGGAGCAAGAAGTATAACTACGACATATATGGTTTGCTAAAAGACCTCGGCTTGTCTAGAAATATCGTTAATTGATTTCTAAAACGTTTGGTTAGGTAGAGACTTCGGACCATGGAGCTCAGCTTTAATGCAGATTTAAAGGGACCCCTAAAAACTTCATTTAGACTGCAAGTCCCGTGCACTGCTCTGAGGTCCTAACCCTGCAAGACCCATAGTTATTTTGTTAAATGATAAGCAGCTTCTTCTCAAATACAAATACATCTTTGTTTTTCTAGCTTACCGCACACATAGCAGAGGAGACCTTGTGTTAAAACACTCCATTTCTCATTGTGCACCAAATTTTGGAGGCATTGCAACAAATTTGGTGGAACTCAACGACGCGCTTTGCCTGACCACTACAGCGTAGAAATGAAAATATTAAATATATATTTTATTTCCTATTTCGTCAACTGGGAATCAAACCAACAACCTGTCTCGTTTACGCTCATACGCCAGTGCCGCTGCGCCACTACTGGCATCTACACATACATACATATATATATATATATATATATATATATATATATATATATATATATATATATATATATATATATATATAAATGTTTATATGGCAATCACATTAATACGATGAGAGCAAATATATTATTTACAACCTCGCTTAAACCTCACTTACTGTTTCACTTATCTTTAATCATATTCTATTTAAATTTTAATGAGAATATAAACATAATTAGCGTCTCTGAGAGTGGATGCAAATCTATTAGTCACTTACCGTTCACTGATCTTAAATCATATTCTATTTAAAATTTTACTGGGAATAAAAAAGTAAATTTAGTCTCTGAGAGTGGGTGCAAATCTATTACGTGCTATCGAGAGTATCAACGTAACGTTGTTAAAGCAAGCAACATCTCTACATCATATCCATTTACGCAAGTGAGATCATAATATTTACAGTTTATGAGTTGTTTAGTATCTAAGATGTACCAGAAATAGACAATGATCCAACGTTTTAAATCGTAAGTCTTTTTCACACATATATATATAAAATTTACTATTTTTCTTATTATTAATCTTCTACCACTTTTTCATCCTATTGTTATATCTACCTCGCACAGCAGGGTAGGCGAGGGAACCTA
This sequence comes from Heliconius hermathena, assembly GCA_013403705.1. Lineage (NCBI taxonomy): Eukaryota > Metazoa > Arthropoda > Insecta > Lepidoptera > Nymphalidae > Heliconius > Heliconius hermathena. The sequence goes on from JAAIXJ010001825.1 coordinate 532,876, forward strand.
GTGTTAAGTCCGTTCCCCACTTTCCACCGAATTCTGGAGGCATTGCGTGTTGAGTGGCGTAACTAAACGCCGTGCTTTCCCTCGACACCAGAGCGAAGAAATTAAAATATAAATATTTCATTTCCTCGAGTATGGATCGAACCCACAACCAGTCAATTTTACAGTCACACTTTGTGCCCCTACGCCACGACTGTTGCGATATTAATTACGTTATTATTTATATATCTACACAAAAAAACTTATCATAAGAAAATATTATTATTATTTTTATATTATTTTTTCTTAGAACTAAAGTGGTATCTAAGCGAGTTTTTATATTAGAATCTGTGGCTTTATCATGAGATCAAATAGAAATAACTAATTAATTCCGTTTCACATATGATACATTCCAAATGCCCGTGGTAACTCTGACCGCAGTTACAATAGGTTACTTTGGCCCAATTAACAGAATGTACCCTATATAGTCTATAGCCTTCATATACATGCACTATCATACACGATTTTTGTTCAATTTGTAGCAGTAGTTCCTGAGCTATTCAGTTTTATAATGTTTGTACAGATCAGTTTTCTATTTTTGAGCGTTGATTGAAGATTGAACTGGATGCACAGTTTAAATTTATTCTTTTTTTTTATCAGCTTCATGCTGTATTCCGCACGCAGCAGGGTAGGTAGAGGGAGCCTAGTGTCAAGACACTCCGTTCCCCACTTTCTGCGAATTTTGGAGGCATTGCGTGTTGAGCGGCAGAACTTAACACCGCGCTTTGCCTCGATACCAGAGCGAAAAAAAGGAAATATAAATTTAAGTAAATATTTAATCTCTTCGAGTGGGGATCGAACCCACAACCAGTCGGTTTTACAGTCACACTTTGTGCCGCTGCGCCACGAAAGGCCTAAATTTATTCGATTGATAAATTTAGAACTGTTGTGAATAACTATTGGTACTTTAGAGGTTATATAAGTGTAAATTAATTTCAACTCAGTTCGATGAGATCATATGGCTTAATTGGCTAGAGCGTATGGGCGGTAACCGAAAGGCGGGGGTTCTAGTGCAGCTACGTTCAAATTTATATATGTCTTCTAAGGAAAGATTAAAATAGGCATAAATAACATTGCGTATAGTTGGAGTATGAGTTGTCTTAAGAACTTTCCCTTTTTCTCACGAGTTGTTTTTTTAGCATCGTGTAAATAAACACTTGAAAAAACACGCTGATTTAGAAATCACAGACAGACAGTTCAATTTTATTTATATGTATATATATGTATGGATGTATAAATACAAAATGGTCATTACAACTAACAACTTTTGCTAAGGCAGCATTTTCTTTTATAGTTTAGCTGGACCACTACGGTTCTACATCAAGTATGGATGTCTTCAAAATCAAATATAGCCTAGATCCTGTCCAGACCTAATAGCTACACAATAAAAAAGTTTCATACAAATTCGCTCAATCGTTCATAAGATGTGCGTGTACAAACAGACAAACACAAAAAATCTAAAAATCATAAATTTTCTTTTACTAATTGTATGTTACCCTGAAATTCGTTAAAATATTTAACGTACGTACCCTTTTACTGTTTTATTAAAGTAAAGATTATCTCTATTATATAATAAGACAGAAACTTGACTGAAATGGATAGAGGGACACTTAAAAAGAATAATAGAAAGCAAAAATATTTTTTTTGAATTTGTTGTCTGTCTGTCCGTCTGTCGATATGTATGTCCACATTTTTCTCTGAAAGTACTGAACCGATTTACTGAAAATTTCACCAATTGCTTTGTTTTAACTCAACTTAACTTCTAAAGTTTGGTTCATCAAAATCGGTTCATTAAAAAAAAAGTTATCGTCATTTGAATGAACTCAAGACATTTGTTTGCCTGCGAATGTTATATAGCAATCGCGCTGGTAAGATTCCTGGCTAAAGACTGACATTCGAAACGTCTTGGTTATATGACTGTTGATAAAAATATATATTTTTGAAGCACTATTATACAATATTTTATACAACAAAGTAAACAAAATTGAACTGTTAGTGGAGATTACCTTCATAAATCATAACAGTTAAGTTTAAGTCGTAATTAATTCAACACATAGATAAAGACCGATTTGATCTTCAAAGAAATATTAAGTAAAGACATAGATTCTTAGGTTCGTTCGTTCGTTTGAAATAAATCTATATAAAAATGCCTAAAAACAGCCTTTCTAGGTGCACTCTGTATTAACTACATATTTACCAATTGTACATTTAGCTAATAAATAATGTATGTAACTAATTTAAAAACTGTACAGTAATTAATATGCAATCATTACAGTTATTTTACAAAGAATATTATGAATCTTTCAAATTATAATATTAATTTAACATTTATATTCTGAATGAGTAAATTAAATTATTCACTGACATCAGCACATTTAACAGAGTATATTATATAGGTAAAAAGAACATANTGGGGGTCGGAGAATTAGAATATTACAGATTAAAGTAATAAAAAATCATATTAGAAGTCATTATAATTGTCAATCAATTCTGTTTATTAAATAAATAATCATGTAGTTAAAGCGGGCGAAGGCGCAGGCGGGCCGTTAGTTTTAAATAATAGTTCTAATATAAATTGATTATTAATGTCTTTCTAAGAGAAAAAATAAAAATAATTTAAATCAAGTTAAATTTAAATATGATCACTACCCCTAGTAGGTATCGAACTCATGACCATCACAATTTACTCCGACGCAACCTATATAAAAGGGGGTAATTCTATAGTGCAGTTGCATGGAAATTCAAAAATATTATTATACTTATTTAGAAAAAGTCCTAAGTGTGGAATAACACTTTAAAAATGTTTAAAAATATTATTATGTTTTTTTTTTATTTTCTCATATATTTAAGATTACAGTTGCAATTTCTAAGATCAAAATTCATTTAAAATTTCCTAAATAAAATTTGTACGTACGAGAGTTGAATTCAATTCAATCACGTTTGATAACAAATCTTGGTTGAACTTAAGAACATTATATTCAGAATTTTTAATATATTTCGTTATAATATAGCCTTCTTTGCAAGAAAATCTGTGATAGGTAAGAGTTTTTTATTTTCGTTTCTTGTTAAAAATATGCAAAAAGCGACATTAGGTTCTGCCATTCAATAAAATATGAAAATCTCTAAATATGAGTGGAAAATGGGGAGCGGAATGTCTCAACACTACATTCCTTCAGCCTAGCCAGCTATAGTTATGTAAAAAATAATGAAGTTCATAGAGTCTAAAGTTCTCCAATTCAAGCCAAGCTTTTCTTAACCTTCCTAGGAAAACATTTACGCAAAATTTAAATACAAATATTATAATATTGGCACAACGTGTGATTGTAAACGCGACGTTTGAGGGCTCGACTTCCACTCACGGGAATGAAGTATTTAATATTTTAAGTTGTCGCTCTGGTAACAAAAAAACAACGCGCGGCGTTGTGTTCCGCCACCAAATACACAATGTCTCGAAAAATTCAACGGTTTCATCAAAAAGTGGAGTATCTTAACACTAGACAGCAGACACACACAAATAAAAACAGTTTATATTGGGACTATTATCATAATTCAAATTTTCCGCTCTGGTAAGACAAAGCGCGGTGTTAAATTTCGCCACACAACTCACAATGTCTCGAATTCAGATGAAAACGACAGACAGTAACAAAATAATTTATTCAGAGGACATTTGTACACAATTGGATCTACAATACTACATGGTAGACTCTTAATTAAATACATTATCTTGCATATTGCAAGACAAAGCGAAACCAGCAGCTTTTTATTTTGTCTTTATTCTCGTACTACATTACTACTAGCACAGCATCAGCACCGTAAGCACGATGGTTAGTTATTAATTTGTTTCCCATACGAAGAAATGTATCAATTTCATTATATTAAGACAAAACGCAGCGTTGAGCTACGCCATTTAACATGTACTGTCTTAAGTTTTGGAGTGCTTGGGTTAAATAATTTCTATCGTCTAGCATGCTATATGCAGGATAAAGAGTGACTTTTCGTTGACAATTTTTATAATGACTTGTTTAAAGCAAAGAAAATGAGTTATTTATAGTTGTAACGTAAATCAGCTTCACGCTGTGCAACCGCACACGACTGGGTAGGCAAATAGAACTTAGTGTTAAGACACTCCGTTTACACTTTCTGCCGAAATTTTCCAGGCATTGCCTGGTTTTTTGCCTTGGTGACAAAGCGAAGAAATGAAAATATTAATAAATAATAATTAAGTCTCTCGAGTGGGGATCAAACCCACAACCTTCGCGTCACACTTGTGCCCTTGCGCCACGACAACCTCAAAAAAACGAAAATGAATGTTACAGAAAAAACTATAATATGAAAGTAATGTCTATAAAAAAGTTATTTTTCATTCTGGAATTGTAATTCAACAAGCGTTTCACATAAGTCTGAGAAAAATTGGCTTCGATGCTTGATATCCGGTTGCGGAAGTAATTGTGGGGGCTCTATAATATTTGTAAGATAGAAATAGGCATTCGCTTTGTTTTAACCTATAAAAACATTATTTGAAGATTTTTTTTTCATTTTTTCATTAGCAGGCGAGTGGATTGGCGGAACTCAACACCGCGCTTTACATTGTTACCAGAGTAAATAAATTAAAAAAATTTATTTATCCGAGTTGAAATCGAACCCACAACTGTTGTGTAGCGGCACACGGAGTGACTGACCGAGTTCCGCTGCGCCACGACGGCACGATCTAAAAATTATTTTCATCATAATAAATTATAAACATCTGAAAAGAAAATTTATATATTACTTAAATTTTTTTACTTACAAAATCTTAATGTTTTTTTTACGATTTTTGTTACGAACTTCACCGTATTCAAAGAACGCTGATTGAAGTTTTTAGATTATGACACTAAATGAAATCTCCCACTTTTCATGTACATAAATCGCTCATTTTGTAAGGTTACTTACTATAAAAAAAATCTATTTTATAGAATACAACAAAATAAAAGCTAAAAATCTAGATTTCTTTCAGTATAAAATACCAATGAAAAATAAAATAAAATAGTAAAATACTAATGAAAAAAGTGTAGTGTCTATGCATTTGAAAATACACTGCTATTTAAAAATAGCCGTGTATTTTCAATTGTATATAGTTATTTGCTATTGAATTGTATTATTGGCAAAAAAGTTGAAAATATTTTAATATCACTATTCCATTTTTCAGAAATTTTAGACATAATATCTCTACAACTGTTGTATACAGTTTACACATTTATCTATATAATAAATACTCGCTCCGTTCTCTCTGACTACCCCGCTAGGGATAAAGCGTGAAGTTAAGTTAAGTTAAGTTTAAATACTTATATATCTGTTGTGGTGTTGGTGAAACTTCGCGCCCCACTCTGTCTCACCAAACTGGGAAAACGATAATTTAAATAATCAATACTTTACCTATAAGGCTCGGTAAAGATTGCTGTAGTATGTCCTAGAATCTATATATANATATATATATATATATTCTAGGACATACTACAGCGTTATACTATACTCCCGGCGTTGAATTCCGCCACTCAAAACTCTATGCCTGGAAAAATTCGACGGAAAGTGGGAAAGTGGTAATGGCCGTGGTGATGGTGATGTTTTAACATTAGGTTCCCTCTGCCTACCCTGTTATATGGGGGATATGGATTGGTTATCCAAATACAATATAACAGCGCCACGATAGCAATTTCAAATCTAATATACTCGAACTTCACCGATAATATATAAGTATATTCCCTATAATGAATAAATAAAATATATTCCCTAAAGTTCTGAGCTCCACGAAAAATATTCTTTGCATGCTATTTTAAAGCTATAAATTTGCATAATGACATTTTCTTTCATACATTTACGAATGTTATCTACATGATTATGTAATAGATACAATTTGGTCGATAGATAGCTTAGAAGAAATGTGACGACTGTGGGTTCGACCCCCGCTAGGGGGATCGAATTATTATAATATTTATTAATATTTTAATTTCTTCGCTCTGGTAACAAGGCAAAATGTGTCGTTTAGTTCTGTCACGTCAACACGCAATGCATCAAAATTTCGTCAGAAAGAGGGGGGACGTAGCGTCTGCTGCTGAAGATGAAAAAAAAAATGTACCTACAGTAATATTATAAAGCTGAACTGAAGAGCCTGTTTGGTTAAACGCTCTAATCTCTCTCGATGTTATAATTGTTTTTATATCAAATAATCATTATAATATAAAATAAATAAATAAATCAGCTTCACGCTGTATCCCGCACACAGCAGGGTAGGCAGAGGGAACCTAGTGTTAAGACACTCCGTTCCCCACTTTCTGCCGAATTCCGGAGGCATTGCGTGTTGAGTGGCAGAACTCAACGCCGCGCTTTGCCTCAACACGAGAGCGAAGAAATGGAAATATAAATTTAAGTAAATATTTCATCTCCTCGAGTGGAGATCGAACCCACAACCAGTCGATTTTACAGTCACACTTTGTGCCGCTGCGCCACGACTTCCAATATAATATATATAAATATATATATTGAATATTCATCAAGGTACAATACAATGTATCAATATACAACTATTAGATTTCTTTTTTAATATACCGATAAAGTCGCAGGTAAAAAAAATTAAATCCCTTATATGGCGTGAAATAACCAAAATATAACAACAATAAAACCATAAAACCCCCGGCGTGTCGTTTCCCCGCACGTGTTACAGCAAATGTTGTACGTCAGATTGAAGCGTACAATACGTTTCTAAAAGCTAAACGACCTTTCTCGCTAAAATATGTATATAGTACGTTCATACATACAAAATGAAAGCTAAAATATTTTTTTAGAAGAACTATAGAGACTATGTATATGTTTGACTAAACGCGACGGTCGTGGATTCGATTCCAAGTCGGGTAAGAGGTCTCTGGTAAGAAGACAAAGTGCAGCGTTGAATTCCGACACTCAACACACAATAGCTCCAAAAGTTGGCGGAAAGTGGAGAGCGACGAGCTACGGAGAGTGGAGTACCTTAACACTATGTTCCCTGCTATATGCGGCGTGAAGATAAAAAAAAATATTCTCCCGTCAGAAACCAACCCACAACTATCGCATGTGAAGCAAGAAAATCACCACATTACTTATATCATGTCAGTACGTTAATCTGCATTTTGTTATCTTTAATACTTTTAATTTAATTGACCACCGAAGTCCGAATCTACTTAAACTTAATTGAACCGGTTGGCTTAGTAGATTTAATCTTTTTTTCATTTAAAACGAATGTATATATTTTCAATTAAAAATATTCAATTAAAATAAAAATTTAAATTAAATCAGATTCACGCTGTTCAGCACACGATAGAACGAACATAGTGTTAAGACACTGTTTCTCACTTTTCGCCGAATTTTTCGAGGCATTGTGTGTTGAGTGGCGAAACTCAACATAGGGCTTTTCATTTCATTCAAAAAGAAGTTTTTTATATATATATATATTTTTTATTAAACATAAAAAAATATATAAAATTATTATATTATACTGCTATTATTTTTTTCTTACTTTCACGGCACTGTCTTTTTGTCTTTCCTGCTATTTTAAGCTTATCCACTTCTATAGGTTGACTGGAAGAAATATCTTCTAGAGATAGGTCCACCGTTGTGTATGAAATTTCCAAACGTATGTTTTATTATGTATGAATTTGGTGCAAAAAAGAATAAAGATAAAGCACTGCACCCAATACGCAATGCCTCAATGGCGGAAAGTGGAAAACGGGGTGTCTTAGCACACAGGTTCCCTTTACCTACCCTGCTATAGGCGGATATAGGGTCAAGCTAAAAAAAAATGCTGTATACAAAAAAATATTCTAACATTGTACAAATTTCTAAAACACATTCCTATACTAAAATCCCACATAACTGCGAAACAACCTAATCTTATTCCTGGAGCGAAGACAAATGAACCATTAGCTTAATTAAGCTAGACTCATTTAGAACGCATAAAACACCATATTCTGATAGCTAGGCGTGGAAGTTTATGCAACGTGTATTTATTATATTACCTATAAATACATGTAAAGTAAAACACTTACTGGTAAACGCACCGGGTGTTGGTTCGGTTCCATTCAGGGGAATTAATTATTTTCATTCTTATTATCTAGTTACAACTCAGAAGCAGCGTTAAGTTCCGTCACTTAATACATAATGTCTCAAAAATTGGGGAACAAGGTGGACAAATTGTCTCAAAATTACGTTTCTTCCATTTACCTTGCTATATGCAGGATACTGCGTGAAGTTAAGAGATTAGCGCTAAGTCATTCACGGGGCTCCCTAATCCGTTTCAGTATAATTATAATGTCTAAGGATATAATAATGAGGAACATCAAAATTGAGGCCGTTATAGGGCACAAGGATGTGGCTGTAACGCAACGGTTGCGGGTTCGATCCCCACTCGAGGGTATTATTATTTACAAATAATTTCATTTATTCGCTTTGCCACCAAGATAAAAGCCCGACGTAAAATTCCGCCACTCAATACGCAATACCTCGAAAAAATCGGCGGAAAGTGGGGAACGAAGTGCTTTACACTAGGTTCCTTCTGCCTATCCTGCTATGTAAGCAACACAGAGTAAAACTGAATAAAAAAACTATTATCTAATGTGGAACCCTAGAAGAGAAACGGAAATATAAATTTAAGTAAATATTTCATCTCCTCGAGTGGGGATCGAACCCACAACCAATCGGTTTTACAGTCACACTTTATGCCACTGCGCCACGACTGGCCTTAAAAATTAATAAACCCGTGAATAGAAATCGAATTCAAAACGATCACGATTACAGCCACATCCTTACTTCTTGTGGTACTTGTCTGTTTAGATATGTATAAAATCACAAAAATATTAAGAAAATCTTTAAAAAAAACTTAAAATATCCAAGTAAAATGTAAAGGCTGTAAATATATAATAAGCCCCAGACAAGATAAAAATAATCTTTATTGAACGATACGAAAGCAAAACCTTACTTTTTTTTAGTTTCAAATATATCTTAAAAATAATATTTTATCTGTAAAAGCGGTTATCAAAATGATATTACTTGATATTAGTGTGCCTTTGACCGAGTGGAATACGCGGTTGTGGCTGATATTTATTCCTATTTAGGACAGACAGACTAGCTAGACAGACAGACAGCATTGGTAAAAAATATGTTTCTTATGACATTATATTAAGAAACTTACAGTATTATTAAGTTAAGGCATTTGTTTCGTTGGACGAGCTAATCTCAGGAAGTAACTTGCTTGAATTGAAAAAAATCTATTTGTGCTGGATTGACCATTTATAGGAGAATGCTATAAGATGAGCACAACACATTTCGTTGTAGTTTACTATACAAGTACCTGCACACAATATTTGAACCCACAACCTTGACTAAGTTTACAAAGGGTCTCAATACTAGATTTTCGCTTCCCACCTTATTGTCTTTTTAACTGCTTTAGCAGGGTAAGCTAAATTAGCCTGGGAACATAGTGTTAAGACACTCCTTTCCCATTAAGACACTTCGCTTTCTATTTTCCAGCGAATTCTAGAGCCATTGCGTATTGAGTGGCAAAACTTTATTAATTAACTTTGCTTCGTCATTAGACCGAAGAAGTGCAATATTAAATAATTCATCCCCCTAATCGGGCATCAAACCCACAACCGTTGCGTTTTTAGTTGCACGCTTATAGAAAAGTGAATAGCAGATATCAAACTCTTGAAGATTTATTTCATTATACAAATGTGATGAAAGAAAAAGATACACTATGAACTTAAAACCGCATCTTTCTATAGAACCGTACATAATGTCCTAACAATAGTCTGAAAGAACCAATTTTCTATCTTTTGTACGAAATACAATATACGTTAGCTTGAAAGAAATCTTCTACACACTTACTCTTAAAACCAATGTGTACTTTACTATACAGGAAGAATCAATTTTACATTTTTAAATAAAAACTGTTATAAAAAATACATTTAAAAATATAAAAAAATACTCTTCAGAGGGTGGGACAAGAGCCCAAGCCAACGGTGGCTAGGGCTCCAGAGGAACCTCTTCACAATACGCGCCATTTCAAGTAAAACTACCTTCTGCATCCGATTCTTGAGCCAACAAGTACGCGATAACCTCTTAAGATGTTAGTCGAGGCTTTTCGCTATTAAACCGTTAACTCAAACCACTATTGACACAATGATAGTCGCATTGACATCCCACATGGCGGTAATCTCATGGGCTAAGTCCAAATATTTAGATTTTTTTTTCTTTTTCGGCCTTCACGAGATTGTCATCATGTGGGATAATAACGTCAACAACAGCCTTCGTTGTACTAGTACTATATCAGGTCTATTGACAACAACATCAGTAATAATAGACCGATCCCGGTAGAGCAAAGCACAGCTATTTTCAAGAACAGACGTGGGATTGTACCTATAGCAAGACACTTCTAATTCCACAAGACCATATTGAAGAGCAAGTTGCTCTTCAATATGGTCTTCAATAAGTTGGGTACTTGATTGTGTCACCATTGCCAAGATAAGAACAACCAGAGACAATATGTCTGTGAGGGACTCCCCAGGTCGATGTCACGCCCTACAGATGTCGATAGTGCCATCTTTCATAATATGTCTCTGATAGTTCCGTGTCTTGATAACTTCGTCAATAACTAACTTCGTCTCAAATTCCATATTTGTCGGTTTGTATGCGTTCTGATTACGCGGCGAATTTCATACAAAATGCAGCAAAGACGAACAGACCAAAAACAAAATTATCGTATAAGGGTTCCGTTTCACCTTTTAAGATAGGTAACTCAAAGAACAACGAATTTTCTCAACCTGACGCCGTAATTTACACAATCCTACATATAATGACATATAAATCAAAACATTGATTTATATGTCATTATATGTAGGATTCTAACATCTGTTTACTTGAAATTTTATTATTTGCTTATTGCTTTTCAGAATAAATATAATTTAAAATATTTTTTTAAAATATGAAATATATACTAATATATTAACTTGAGGCGGCTATAGAGCAGGGGAACAACCGTGGGTTTGAAATATTTAATATTTTCAATAACGAATCAAAGTTAATAGTGTACTTTTGATTGACATAGAAATATGAAATTTGACAGCTAACATCTACAGGTAGTATTAGTTCAACAAAATATTTGAAAACCATACATTTGTAGTTAAATCCACCACAAAAATTTCCAACACAAAAATACAAAAGACAAAAACTTTCTTAAATAATTTATAAAATAGGGAAGGCAGCATTGAGAATCATTTATTTTTCCTCTATATGATTAACTAGCTAACGGCACCGTTCGCGGTGTCTCTCGCATGACATATACTCTGTATATTATATATTGCAAAGAAAAAACCAGACTAAAGATCGAATGTATTATAGATCAAACCTTCTTCATGAATTAATCAATTAGCGAAAACCGCATAAAAAATCTGTTGCGTATTTCCATTACTCACCTGTCGTAAGTTACTTTATACTATGCCAAGACAACCTGCTTATCACGTTCAGACTATTCACGTGTTACATTTCGGACAATTTTTTACCTAATCTCTATGAATTCCTTCTTTATGTAGAATAATGATGTGTAGTCGCTCACATTGGAAAACAAAGTGCAGCGTTGAGTTCCGCCACTCACACGTCACGCCAGGAACGTTTGGACAGGGAACCTTTCCGCAAAATTTTGGAAGCCATTGCGTGTTGATTTCCGGAACCTATCGCCACTCTTTGTCTTTACCATAGCGAAGAAATGAAAATAATTAATTTGTACGTTTTCTAAATAAGTAATTTTCTTTCCTAAGTGTGGAATAACACACACAAAAATGTTCAAAATATTTAATAAATAGCATTCTCTCTTCTCGCATTCTGCGACCAGTCGTGGCGCAGCGGCACGAAGTGTGACTGTAAAACCGACTGGTTGTGGGTTCGATCCCCACTCGAAGAGATGAAATATTTACTTAAATTTATATTTATTTCCATTCCATTTCTTCGTTCTGGTGTCGAGGTTAAGCGCGGCGTTGAGTTTTGCCACTCATCACGCAATGCCTCCAGAATTCGGCAGAAAGTGGGGAACGGAGTGTCTTAACACCAGATTCCCTCTTTCTACTCTGCTGTGTGCGGGATACAGCGCGAAGCTGATTTATTTAATTTTATTTATTTTATTCTCTCTTGCCAGACGATAATTCTTACTAATTATCTTTGGGTAGCGGAAATTTGTAAAAATCTCCTTACAGACGTACTAACAACATAAATAAGTTGTAACAAACAAAAAAAACAAATGTCTAAAAATTTCGACGTAGCTTGATGAGAACGTATAGCTTAGTGGTCAGAGCCTCTGGTCAGTTTCCAGGGGGCTCGGGTTCAAATCCCGCTACGTTCAAATTTTTATATGTTTTATAAATAAGTAAATAATTAATTTTCTTTAATTGGGATCGATTTCACAACCGTCGCGTTGACGACGCTGAGCCGTATATTTCTACAATATGCTGTTAACAATATGCTGTTAATAATAGTGCTACAATAGAACTATAATTCTACAATACAACTGCGAAACTATTGTAGGACAGCCAGTTCATGGAACAGATATGAAACGTCTAAGTCATAGCATTTAGTTCCTCTCCGCCGAGGCATCCATTTATTAATCAAGGCATGCCTATTATTCGGTGGAAGCTTGTACTCCAATTACTTAGTAGATATTCTGGATTTTACGATATTAAGCGGAATTTAGTTATAGGTTCAATCTCATCTCTAAAAATTATATTAATATTATAAAGCTGGGGTTGAAGTGCTAAAGGGTTTTTTTGGGTTTAAAGCGCTAATCTCAGGAAGTACAGTTTCAATTGAAAAATACTTTTGTATTGGATAGTCCGCTTATAAAGTAAATAATTATAAATGCTATACGCTATAATTGAACGAGTAATCTTTCAAACATGACACTTTCTTATTACCATTTAACCATGAGGCGATGTCAGAGGTGTAGTTTGTGATTATGTATAATTTATTTACACTTCCCTAGTCTGATACGAAAAGCTCAGTTTTGAGTTCCTCTCCTCAACTCACAACTTTTTAAATTAAGCGGAAAGTGGAGTAGACAGTCTGCTACTCTAGGTTCCATCTGCATATTCTGCTTTACTATAGAGATCAGCTACGCGCTGTATCTCACATTTAGCAAGGTAGGCAGAGGGAACCTAGTGTTAAGACATTTCGTTCTCCACTTTCTGCCGAATTTTTCGAAGCACTCAACGCCGGGCTTTTGTTTTGGTGCCAGAATGTTAAAATGAAAATATTAATAAAGAATGAATCATTTCCCCGAATGGAGATCGAACCCACGGCCACAGTTACAGTCACACTCTTGTGCCCCTGCGCCAAAACGGTTTTAGAGATACTAAAGAAATGAGTTACACTATGTAAAAGAATCATCAAAAATATCAATAAACTGTAGGAGTTCGCAAATTTTCTTTCGCGTTATATTCTTTTTATTGATATGTATCAATATATGTTCTTCAAAGTAAAAGTCACTTTGTGAGGGCAAATCTAATTTGTGACCCTCTCACAAAATGAGGGTTTGTCGTACGTTGAAGTTCACACAAATGATTTTAATGAGACAACGAAAAATGGTATAGTGTTAATATGTTTTTAATAATTAATTTGATATGATAGTGTACAACTGAGATTGAACCCACAACAGTCACGTTTACAATCCGACGCTATGCCACTGCGCCACGACGGCAAAAGAATTTAGCGGAAAATGGAAAGTAGAGTCTTAAAGATCATAGCACTAGGTTCCTAGGTTCCCTCTGCCTGCCACGCGCATGATACAGCGTGAAACTGAATATAATATAAATCTGAGGCCAGATTGGACAAGGATTAATAGACAATAAAATTACTACAAATAATTAATACAAATTTTGAAAGTTAATGTTTCAAAGTAAAGATATTAATATATACCAATTTGTGTCTAAGACAGGTACAAACTTTAAACTTAAACTTTAACCAACTTGTCTATTTACAGTACAATTTTGAAACCATTGTGACGCAGTCGGGCGGCGGCGGCGGCGGCGGCTAACTGTTAACACGATGGTAGCGAGTTCGATCCCCGGTCGAGAAATAAATTATTTTCATTTCTCTGCTCTAGAAAGACAATAGGCAGCATTGAGATCCACCACTCAACACGCAATGTCTCGATATCGGGCGAATTTATGCGTATGGCGTGAAACTGCTTTTTAAGCTTATGGCTACACTTAAATCTATGTTGTATTTCATTTCTAAGCATAAAAAAGTTAAGTCCAACTCCATCCAATAATATTATTCAAAATAAGAAGTTACATTCTTCATTTTTCAAACGTCAAATTAATGCCTCAGACCTGAGAAGAACCAGTCCAATTACGATTTATTTAATGCATAACCAAACTAAATTAATTCATCTATTTTTAGGGTTTTGTACCTCAAAAGGAAAGGAAACCTTTAGAAACCCTAAGGAACCCATATAGGATCACTTTTTAGTCCGTCTGTCCATCTGTCAAGACCCTTTACTTGAGATTGCGTTTCGTTGAGATTCTTTGGTGCACAGAATTTAAGCTTCCTGCAACGGAGTCAAAAGATATGAGCATTTATATATGTATTATTTTTGCTTCATTTTGTATAAAATTCACCGCGTAATCAAAACCTATACTTAGTTGTAGTATACTTCCCGTAAACCTACATTTATGAAATTTAGGACGAAGTAATATTTTACAATACAAATAAATAAAAAAATCCGAAAAGTTAAAATTTATTAAAATCAGCTTCACGTTGTATCCCGCACACAGCAGAGTAGGCAGAGGGAACCTAGTGTAAACACACTCCGTTCCTCTCTTTCTGGAGGAATTGTGTGTTGAGTATGAAATGAGCTAATAATAAATACTAATAAATAAAATTTATTAGTTATTTATTATTAGCTCATTTCATACTAAATAAGTGTATACGGGCGCAAACTTAAGTTTGTCAATTTTATTCGCCCATCATCAAAACCTATAAGGTATTTCCCAATCACGATCCTGCAATTGGTACAGAACTCTTAGTGGGCTAGTCCGACTCGCGCTTGGTCGGTGTTTCCTTAAATACACTTAAATAAACATTCTTATATTTGAAGCGGACGTAACCCCTGGAGCCGCTAGTAAATAATAAAAAAATAAAACGCCTATAAATATATATACCCTTTAAATACAGTACTAATCTTTAAAATATTGTTTTTTCATAAAATATTTTATCATATTAACCACAAAAAAAGAAAAATAAAAAAAGCTTACCCCTATGAAACTTCCCAATTTAAACTTCACTTATTGAAAAAATCACTTATGATATAAATAATATGAAAATTTATATCAAAACTGAATTAAATACACACGTAATAGCTGCTAGAGCTACAAAGTTGGTAGAGATTTTGTAGAGACGTGCGCTCTCGTCGGAAGCACCGGCTGAACTGAAACTGAAAATGAAACGTGAAAACTTACCATTTCAATATAAATTTAATGAGTTACCTTTATTTTTTAACAATTGATCTATGTATATGGATACCTTAAAGAAATTTTAAATTTTCAAATATTTAATGTTAGACGTTATAGTAATTATATGTTACCTATATATAAACAAGAAAAAACTAAGTAGTTTTTTTTTCACCTCCACGTTGTATTCCGTATATAGCAGGATTCTCAGAAGGAACCTGGAAGCCTAGTAAGACACTAAGTTTTCATTAAGACAATTCATTTCTCTATTTTCCACTGGAAGGATTATGATGCCATTGCGTGTTGGGTGGCGGATCTTAACCCCACACTTTTGTTGCGACATCAGAAAATATTAAATATTTCATTTCCTCAAGTGGGAATCAAATTTACAACCTGTCACATTTACACAGCTACATTTATTCATTCATTCAGATTATGAAAAAAAAAATATTATTATACATTTATATACTTGCGTAAATAGGCACAATAGACACATTATGGGGAAGGGAGTATCATAACTAAGCCTACCCTGCTGTGTGCGGGATACAGCGTGAAGCTGATTTGATTTCATTTGAAAATAGGCAATTTTAATACATACAATTATGAATTTAGAATGACTAAATTAATGAGAGAATAACTAAAATTTCACATGGAAGTAGACTTTTTTAGCTTTACGGTATATCCCGCATATAGACAGAGGGACCCTAGTGCAAATATGTAATTTCCTAGACTTTGCGCTATGAGTAGTATAACTCAACGCCGCGATTTATCATGTTACCAAAGCGAAGAAAAGAAGATAATTCATCCTCCCGTATGGAAACGGAAACCACAACTGTCACGTTACAGACCTGTAATAACGAAAAAAATATGTAGTTTTACCTACAACAAAATAAAATTAATTTACTAGTTAAAACATCAAAATAGAATATATTATTAAAAAAATGTTATTCATATTTAGAAAATCATAACTAGACTACTATACCATTATAAGTAGTTCGTTCATTATTTTAATAATGTGTCACGGCCATCTTGGGCACGGATGAGTGCAAATCTTCTCTAAGTTTCACAAACACTTGTTGACCACAAAGACCTCGTCAGTGAGAAAAGATCATCGCGAAGAAAAGTTGGCAAAAACTTGCTTTTAAGTATGGCGATTATGTAGAAAATATTTGTTGTAAGTTCGGAAGATTTTGATATTTTTTATTATTATAGCTTTACGCGTGAATATAGAAGGGTAGGTGTGTATCGCTAAAATAGTCCGTTCTTCACTTTTTGAACAGTTTTCGAAAAATTGAGTGTGGAGTGGCGAAACTCAACGCTGCGTTTTGTTTTGTTACCAAGGCGGAGAAATTAAAATAATTAATTCTCCCGAATGTGGAAGGAACCTCCAATCATCGCGTTTGCAGTCAGATACCAACTCACTGTGCCACGATGGGCTATTAAGTGTTTTATTGAAATTTTAATAAAAATAATTACATAAAATTCTTAGTTGGATTGCCAGTTGTGATTTTATTATTCGACTTTTCTTTAAAAAAAATTGATAGAGTATTGATATTTATCAGCGTATATTTTAAAATTATTTTTTTTTAAAAGGCCTTAAAATTACATAAATTTGACTATCTATATTTATTTAGTAAGTACATATACTAAATACGTATATATCAAATTATATAATGTTTCCTAAGTGTAAAATAACACTTTAAATACATTAAAAATATTATATTATCTTTTTTTTATATTGAACATAATTATATAAAAGGTAAATTTAATTTTTTTAGGTTCCCGCTTAAATCTTTTCGCTGTATTGAATGTCAGGTAGACTCTATCTCGGAAGTACTAGATTGTTGTCTCAATTCTGGCACAAAAAAAATATATTTATAATATTTTTTAACAGTTTTAAAAGGTCAAGATTTATTTTACTAATGTCAATAGCAAAATAAATGTTAATATAGTCTATACTAATATAATAAAGACGGTTTGTTTGGTTGAATAGTCTAATCTCAGTAACTATTGGTTTAAATGAAAAAATATGTTTGTCATGAATAGTCTATTTATCGATTACATTATGTTATCGTTTCGATTTAACCTGTTACCTGAGTCACTTAGAATAGTAAAATGTGGTAAAATTAAAAAAAAATACTTAATTTAAATAATACCATCTTAAATAGCGACAGTGGAGAAGAAAAAAAATATAAATCTAACTAGTTTCAAGGTTTAATTTTCTTAAAAAAGATCACAAAACATAACAATTTTCATTGTATTTTTCATTTTCTTTGAAGCGTTTCTTTTCATTTTGAACCTGTGACCTCTAGACATCTCTTAGACGCTCATTGTACTACATTGAACTACTTACTTTACTTAAATACTGTTCTATAGAATAAACTAGCTCTGGACTAAATTACTATTATAACAACATTAGCTGTTATCCGCGGCTTCATCTCCATGATTAAATGGAAATAACTAAATTTTGTATTTTTTTTAAATCACACTGTATCTCTCATAAAGTAAAATAGGCAATGGGGACCAGGGAACCTAGTGTTAAGACACTCGGTTCTAATTAAAACACTTCCGTTCCCCAGTTTCCAGCAAATTCTGAAGGCATTACGTGTTGAATAGCAGAACTCAACGCCGCGCTTGGCTCGCCACCTGAAATTTCAACGTTTAACCAAACCAACCCTTAAGCTTTATAATATTAGTAAAAGTTATAAATAATATATCTTTGTATAAATTTTGTAAGTTTTAAATGAAAATATGAGATCTTAATGAAGCTCAAAATAGATTTTACATATACTTATATAATTAAATATCCAAATATTTAATTATATAAGTATATTGTGATCTAATCCTAGCTTTAGCTGTTTTTGCTCTGACATGACGGTTCACAGCAAAATATACGGAATGAAATTGTAAATAAATAACATTGAAATTAATTAATGTTAAGACACTTGCAATCCTCAATGTTAGCGACATCGCATGTTGGCGGAATTCAACGCTGACCTTGAATGAATTGAATGTTGACTTGAGCATAGAGATAAAAACAATTTAAAT
Source organism: Heliconius hermathena (assembly GCA_013403705.1). NCBI lineage: Eukaryota > Metazoa > Arthropoda > Insecta > Lepidoptera > Nymphalidae > Heliconius > Heliconius hermathena. The sequence goes on from JAAIXJ010001825.1 coordinate 551,460, forward strand.
ATAATAATTTTCCTGAACACAAGTGTCTACCAACAAACGCGACAGGTTGTGGGAAACGGATGTATTGTTTTCGGTTCGATTCGAGGGAATGAATTTTGATTTCCTCGCTTTGATAACAAGACAAGCAGTGGCGTTAAGATCCACTACTGAACACGTATAGCTCTGCTCTGCAGATCTGCCTACTATAAAATATGACTTCCATTATATTATAACTTATGTGATCGATAGAGAACTGAGAGAGAAATCGTATATTAATTATATTTTGCGTTGGTAAGACACTCACAAAAAACAAAAAAAGGTTATATAGTCTACGCAAACAAAGTCTACACAAGCTATAAGTAGTTTATGAAAATATTTATAAAATTAATATTATTGCTAACAAAATAAAGCTAAGTACGCATAAGTTGAAACAAGGGTCTAAAAATTCCTACTTAGCTTGACAAGAACGTACTGCTTGGTGGTCAGGGCGCTTGGGCATTGGGCAACATTTTTATTTAAAAATAAATTAAATTAGCTTCACGCTGTATCCCGCACACAGCAGGGTAGGCAGAGGGTACCTAGTGTTAAGACACTCCGCCGCCAGAACTCAACGCTTAACCTCGACACCAGAGCAAAGAAATGGAAATATAAATTTAAGTAAATATTTCATCTCCTCGAGTGGGGATCGAACCCACAACCANATATATATTTCATGTTAAATAAATATACAAACCAAATAAATCTTAAACAAACCTAAATAAAACTTTAACACAAATCATTACAATTGGCACTCGTAGAGAATTTAAAAGTGGTTTCTAAATGACATCTTTGATCAACGCTTTAAAAGTTACAACTTACAAGCGAGTTAAATTGGCGTTTCAAGATGGATACCAAAATGGCAAAACTTTTGGAAGTGATTCAGCGCTTTTTGAATACTTAAATATGAGCTGGCAAAATCTTTGAACCTTTTACGTAAAAAGAGAATGAGTTTGCGTAAAATAGATATAAAGAGTTTATTATACACATTTCAAATGTAGCATTTTATGTATTTTAAGTAAAGATGACTAATGATGAAGAAGATCGGGGCCGTCGTGGTGTAGCGGCATAGTATCAATTGTAAACGCGACGGTTGTAAGTTCGATTCCCACTCGAGGAAATGTAATGCTTAAGATTTTCATTTCTTTACTATAAAAATAATGCTTTATTGCTCTGAAAACAAAAAGTTTTTTTTTTCTTACTTCTTACAGGCTGCCATTTAAGAGGCATTTGAAATATCTGATGTAAATAACCCAATTACAGAATAGGAAACAATTAAACATCGATATAGCTAAAGCTCTTCAATAAGATAGGTCATTTTAATTGACCCAGTAAAAATCAATGATAATTTAAGCCATCCTGGCATAATAGGTTAGTGTTTGTTGGTATTGCAATGGTTCTGAATAGATCCATCAACTCAGGGAAATACTTAATTTACTTAATTGTTTTTTTTATTTCCCGTTCTCTTAACACAAAACGCAGCGTTGGGTTACGACTCAACACACAGTGACTGGAATTTTCGTAAAAAACATACCTGCCACTTTCTGCACGTTTTGATCACAACGGATATGTGGAAATACGGAAGTATCATTACAAGTGCCACAAAATCAACACCGAAGTGGTGGGCATCCACTAACATATACATTTTTCAGTAAGTGTATTTTTCTTTAAAAAACTAATTTAAAAAATCGTGAAAAGGCACAGAAAGAAAAGAATATTCAAAATTTTTGTCCGAAACAATTATAATATAAGTCCGCTAAGTCTCGACATAAGCTCCTTTATGAAAATTGTAATGCTCAGAAATAACTTCTGAAAAAGTTTGTTCCAAGTGTGTGAGAGGAGTTTTTAGTTAATTAACATGAGGATAAAAAGCTTAGAGGACTGTCGTGGTGCACTGAGACAGTGACGTGATGGTTGTGGATTTTTTTAAATTGTTGAGTTGCTACGCACCACAACTTTTGTCCGTGCCTTTTTTGATCTTGTTGCTTATTAAAGTTTTGGTTTGATGGTCGTGGGTTCGACATCTGCGTGGATTTTTTTTACTTCCCGCTGAATCCCGCACATCTCCGCTGCGAATTCTTCACGCATTGCATTGCACTTAATTGTATTTAAATTTAGTTACTCCAGTCTTATAAGTGGAAAGCTCGGTGTAAGTTTCCGCTCCTAACACACAATGTCTAATAATTAAGCGAATAATCTGTTTTTTTATTTCAATACTTTTTGTATTCGGAAAATCAATATCATAATTAGGGTCTATACATTTCTAACTAAAAATTATTTTATTAATCTTCTCCTGACATTAATCTCGGTGTATGTTGACACTCCACTTTGCACAATCTGTAACGTCCTCGATGGTTAGACATCCAACCAGCGCTTCCCTGGGCGTCCGGGAGGTACAGACATAGCAAGGCACCTCCATCCGACATAGTTCCTAGGCCGGCGCAACGAGGCCATACCATCTCAGGCGACGCTCTTGGAGCTTATCCGCTACGTCAGGGACTCCAAAACTACCTCGAATGAACGTGTTACGTATGCGGTTTGACCGCGTTACGCCGCACATCGACCTCAGCATTTTCATATCTGTGACGTGAAGCCCCTGAGTGTGCTGAGATAGCGCTGGCCAGCGTCGGCCAGTGGCTGCTGGTCAGATGATGCACTTGTATATCAACCACCTGAGCTTGGGCAGTATACGGCGATAGCAGACCACACAGTGACCTCCCGCCATTTGGCCCAAGCAGCGCTTATGCTTTTGATCTCGATGTCCATGGTCGGACCATAGACATCGAGATCGATGCCAGACTCGTGCATAACGGAACCAAGATACCAGAATTTTTCCGACTTAACAGCTAGTTCACTACCTATAAGAACAGTGCTGGAATCCGGGCTACCACAAGCTATGTACTCGGTCTTTGACACATTTAGTTTAAGACCACCGTTCTCAGGCGTAACCTTCCAGAGGTTCTCTTTAAACTCTAGCATTAGTCGGTCCTCGTCAATGAATACTATTTCATCGGCGTACAACATCAGCCATAGAGGCTAGTGCTAGATGTAGGCCGAAACAGTGCCCAGCACTACATTGGACAAGAACGGACTAAGACACGAGTCCTGGTGAGCCTCCACTGAAATCTGGAATGGTTTGGGTAACCAATAGTAGTCCTAATCTTGTCAAACGCGTCTGTTTGCGGCGTCGCCCTAGCCGCATTCAGTCTCAGGGTATTTCGTTTCATTTTTATGGTGGATAGATAGTGGTTTTTTAATGGAGCGATTGCCATCTGACCTCCAAAACCCAGTTATGGGAAAAACCGTGGGGAGAGGAATAGGGCAGGTAAAATAGGAGAGTAGGATAATTAAAACAAATGCGAGAGCTAAGAAAAGGAGGAGGAGGGGAGGAAGGACGCCATGGACTCGATGAGGATATAACAGTGGCGGTCCGAAGATCCGTGGTCATGTACGCCCACAAAAAATATCGTACAGATATTAGTGAGGACACCCTCTGAACGTACAAGAACATAAATACGTCTTATAAATATTATAAGTTCTAGAAGCTCTTAAAATATTTTTAGTATATAAAAAATATTTATTTAACGTTTATTTGTATAAACTAAAATCAAATTCACGACCACTGTGAAGTGCCAGACAACTTCCACTGCGCCACAACGGCGTCACCCAATTCAATTATAATATAATTAAAAATTAATTACCCTTATAACCTTATTATAACGTAAAATCTTAACAATTTTAAAACATTTAAAATTGTTAAGATTTTACGTAACGTACAAAATAAATAGCTATTTCATACTTCATTTAAAATTTGCAAAATGCTGAAACGCTTAATAATGACGGATCTCTTAGTGAACGCAACTTACCTGGCTTAAAATTGAATAACATTAACCACGTTTACAAAGTTTTATGTAGGTCTACAAAAAATTTCTTAAAAGATATTTTGATAATTTCAACTCTTATAAAGTTCGTGATGTGTTGAACAGTAAGTAAGAACAGTCGCATACAGCGTAGAGCCTATCGAATTGTTGGGGACCTAATGATCTGTGCAAGGCACATTGGCTTAATGTAGAGACATCTCGTTGTGCGTTCTCTACCGCATTTATCATGGGGAGTGTTCTAGAGAACTGTTTGACTTGCTGCCTTAATTTGTAACTACACAGTCCGTCACAATCTCAATCCTCCACTATTGTGGGGAACTTCACTATTGTGGGATTTCGTAGGAACTTCCTTCCATGCGCCAGGCAATTGTGAGTTTCAAGGTCGATGTGGGTACTTTTAAAAAACGTGTTTATCTCCACCTTACGGGCTGGCAAATCACCTGTAGCTCCGCTGGTGTTACACGGAGTCGTGGGTGGCGGTGATCAATTACATCTGGTAGTGATGACCGTACGCTCATTTTCATTTAACTTATAATTTCCATAAAAAGTACATAAACGTAAATATATAAGTAAGTTTATATAAGTTTTAGTAAGTTTTGCCAACCAATTACTAATTCCCTTTTCTTATTCACATAAGTGATTGTAATAATACAAGTAAAAAATATTGTTTAATATAATAAAATATTATAATATCTATTCATAGCTGAAGGGAAAATGCTAAATATAAATTGGCATTTCGTGAAAAATTCCAATGTCCTAAATATTTTCAGATTACATCTTCGTTTTCAGCATATCAAATTACATAAAAATGAATTGATATTATTCAAACGATTTTTTTGGAAGTGGACCTGTGATATTTATAAAGGATGTTATAAGGAGCAGACGAACAGCATCTAAATATAATCATGATAATTAGTAGGTTTCATAGCCAGAAGCAACGATTCATTTTTATTTCTCTGCTGTAATAAAACAAAGCAAGCAAAGCACGGACCTCAAGGTCCGTCACAAAAACTCAGTAGGATATCGTCGGAATGTAAGCGTGATTGCTGCGGGAGCGATTTCCATTTGGGGGAATTATTTTACAATCACCAGGGCTCGAGTCTTTGTCCGGTTTTTGTCCAATGTAGTGCTGGGCACTGTCTTGGCTCACATCCAGCACAAGCCTCTATCCTCTATTCTTTACACGATGTTCCTTCTTCCTGCTCTGTTATATGCGGGATACAGCGTAAACCTAAACTTGAACTTTTAATCATACATTTCAATCAATTCCATAAAATAATAAAATTGTAGTTTTACTTAAATTATAAACATTTCCAGGACTCTTTGCCATTTTAAATTGAGCACTTTTATTTCACATTCCGTTACTCCTCTTCCGTTACTGATTCACTGATAGATAACACAGCCGAAACCACGCGACGTAGGACGCTCTTACTTAGCATGTAGGATTCGTAGGTGTAGGCGAACACTTAGAAAGAATTTTACTTTAATTCTTATGGGGCCGAGAAAAAAAGGGTTTTACGTGAAGTTTAGGACTGCCTTAAGTTAGATATAAGACATCTACAACTTAATCACCGTTAATTTCAAGACGTATATTAAGATGTCCACTCCAGTTGAGGCCCGTCGTGGCACAGGGGCAGATGATTGTAACTGTAAGCGCGACAGGTTGTGGATTCGATTCCCTCTCGAGGAAATGAAATATTTTATATTATCATTTCTTCGCCTCGGCGTGGAGGCAAACGTTGCACGACGTGAAACTCCACCACTCATGGATGAATGCATCCAGGATTTGGCGGAAAATATGGAACAGAAGTGTTTAATGAGAACGGAGTATCTAAACACTAGGTTCCCAGGTTCGCCCTGACTACCTGGATTACTTGTGGGATACAGATTGAAGCGAAGTCCACTAATTCTATCTACGTTACTAGGCAGTAAATGCTTATACTATCTAATTGTTGGGCAAAGGTCTCTCTTCATTTCTGGAACTTTTACCCATTTCGTGCTAATATTCTTATACATCACATAATATGTTATAATATATTATAACAGTCTGTATAAGATATTTAATTTATTGCTACACAGTTTAAAATCTTACACTCGCTTAGAACAGCCAATAACCAATTCACTTCGCGTACAGTTAAGTTAAGCCAACTCCGCTACAGCTAACTCGTCGACCTAAGACTTAATTAGGAATGCCAGCGTAATATGTTAATACTAATTTCATCTGAGACTTCGTTGAGTACTATAATATTATTCAATTTTATCATTTTATCGAATTGATTGAAATGTATGATTAAAAGTTCAAGTTTAGCTTTACGCTGTATTCCGCATATCACAGAGGAGGAAGAAGGAACATCGTGTTAAGAATATGTTCCCCACGCACCGCTGAGTGTTCAGTGGAAGTCAACGTGGAACTCAACGCTGTCATTTGTCTACCACAGATAGGAAATGAAAATGTTTTTTTTTTCTATTGAGACCTAGAGACCCACGGCGCCCTCGAAGTTTGGAAATGTTAAAGATTTTGTTACACTCCCTTAGCCACATTTTTGTTTTCTGTGTACATTGTCTATTAGTCATTTAGTTTACACTTGAAGAATATATATCTATAAAATATAAAGAAAATATTGTTGAAAATCTATATATGTTAATACTTTAAGTACAGTTACCGGCGTATCTATTAGATATTCATATCATTTCACTGGAGGCTTTTCTAATAAAACTTTTTGGTATGCAAAGACGGTGGCGAATATTTTATTCCGATAAAAGCTGGAATTTGCCACTTTCCGTGCTTTGAATCTTTCACTGTTCTACGTTATTGTCATATTTCTCAATATTATAGCATAAGCTCGTCTTTATGACTACTTGCTGGTTCAAAATATAGAACAAAAAAGATTATAAATTATATATATTTTATATAGCAAGTATGTATGTACCGTTCTTAATTAACATTTAAATTATTATCTGTGGAGGGCTCAGTTTATTAAAACTAGGTTCCCTCTGCCAACTCGGCTAGAAACAAAAAAAAATCCCAATATATCAAATAGCGCTAAATCAAATTAACATCAATATTAATAATAACTAATAAGTCATAGCATAATTGAATATTCTCAAGTGTACATATTAACTAACAAATATCTATACAATAGATATGTACTATATATAAAGCTTAGGCTGTACTAAGCTAAACAGTCAAGGATTTTAATGCCCGATTTTATGAGAGAGCGAACGCACTGACGGCTTTTTCCCGCGACCGATTTTAAAACCGCGACTTGTAGTTTTTTTCTATTTTGTAGTATTTTTTTTCTGCTATACACATAGAAGGGAGGGCAGAGGGACCCTAGTGTTAAAACATTCGACACATTTGACGACACAACTGCGTGCGTCACTGGCTTTATTCGGCAATTTCAATATTTCGGCGTTGTGAAGAGTGGTTGTAATTTTATCGTGTTGTCACTATGTCTTCGATTAAATGAAAGTCTGCTTCAAAGAAAAATTTCTCAGATTGTTTTCTTAAATCTTATATTTATTTTTTATGAAAGAAACCTTTTTATTTTAATCTTAAACTTAAAAGTGGATGGATTTAATTTTGATAGTGACACATACAGTTTTTTTAAAAAAACAACTTTACACTGTGAAAAGCCTGGTTAGTTTCGCGGTTTTTAACCGTAGTGTGTGGGTCTCGGGCGGTTCGGCGATTTACCGCTTGCGGGAAAAAGCATATACATAGTACAGCCTAAACCTAACCCTAAATCAATCCACGTAACGTTTTAATTAGACGCTCATTAATATTCTATTGACAGCGACGCTTCATTTGAAATTTCATATACGGGATCTCCTCTTAATCTAAATATGCTTGTGTTATATTTCAGGAAATAATATTATTGTAATAACCTTCTCTCCATGATGACATATATATTTTCTACTAGCGGCCTGCTCGCGGCTTTGCCCGCTTGAACTACATGATTATTCATTTAAGAAATATAGATATTACAAACAACCTTAATTATTAATTAATTGATTTGGATAAGGTACTCACGATATTCTTTGTAAAATAACTTATATTAGCTCCTGTACAGTTTTTAAATTAGTAACATATATTATTAGTTAAATATATAATCGGTATACAGAATATACAAAGAAAGCACATTTTTAGGCATCTTTATATAATCTATAAAATAATCAACATTTTCGGTCAAGTTCAAGTCGTACTCATGCCCCGAGAGTTTCGTACCAATTTCATGAATGACCAAAAGAATAACTAATTAAATAAATTTTTTGTACGATTTTTTGCAGTTTTACGGGCTTACTATTTCTCTTGTAGAAAGAATTTTATTTCAGATTTGCTTGAGGTGTGTATGTTTAAGATAATATTCAACACTATCACTCCAGGACCGTCGTGGCACAGCAATACATTGTCTGAATGTTAGCTCGATGGTTGTGAGTCCAATTCCCACTCCAGGGAATAAATTATTTTCATTTTCTGACTCCGGTAACACGATAAAGTTGAGGTCTGTCATTTAGTACAGAAAAAAATACGCTTTTTCCCTCATAGCAGTGTAAGCAGAGAGAACCTAATGTTCAGAAAAACTCAACATCATGCTTCGTCTTCTTGACATAGCGATTAGATAAATAGAGAAGAAGTGTGATATTAAACAATAGTCAAATTTCAATCTTGGATGAATAAAGTTCGTCTTTTATAAGAATTGAGACCAGTCGTGGCGCAGGGGCACAAAGTGTGTCTGTAAAATCGACTGGTTGTGGGTTCGATCCCTACTCGAGGAAGTGAAACATCTATAATATTTACATTTATATTTTCATTTCTTTGTTCTGGTGTCGAGGCAAAGCACGGCGTTGTGTTCCGCTACTCAATAAATAATGCCTCCAGAACTCAGCGGAAAGTGCTGAATGGAGTGTCTTAACACTAAGTTCCCTCTGCCTGCCTTGCTATGTGTGGGATACAGCGTGAAGCTGATTTATTTTATAAGGATATATTTTTACAGCTTCACGTACATACTGCAAAGTAGGCTGAGGAAACCTAGTGTTGAGACAATGGCGGAACTACACACAAACCAAATTAATTAATTTATTTATTTACTTGTTTGTAGACAGCGTGTGACTCTTAATGCGACTGTTGGGGGTAAGATTCCCACTCGGGGTAATATGAATAAATTAATTTGATTTATTATAGATGCCACAGAATTTTTTAATATTATACAACAACAAGTATATAAGTAATTACCGACAAGTCTTTCCTAATACTTAAATTTTTTACATCACTCTCCTCCTATAAATCCTATAAATAATGTAGAGCTCATTTTTCCCAACTCTGTATAGAATAGATAAATTAAGTAAACGTGATTTGCCTCGAACGCTTATGCAAAGCTGTGAACTACTAGGTAGAAAGTAAATAGCCTGCCTTATAAATATTTGTACATTGCCATGCCAAAATATATACGACGATACAAGATATTTTTGCATTTATTTAATATTTGAGACCGCCACATTGGTACAGCGGTGGACTGGAAACGCATCGGTTGTGGCTTCATATTCCACTTGGGCATTATCCCAATTATTTTAATTTCCTCGCAATGGTAATCAACGTCAAAGTGCAGTGTTTAACTCCGGCATTTTCTGCTACTGCATTTCTCTGTTCAGCCAATTGAGATATAAGTTCTCATAATGTCTCGTTAAAATTTTTAAACTGGACTTGGACTCTAGATATACGGGCTCAAATATATTTTGCAGTTGACATAAGTAGTTGTTAGTAAATAGTCTAGTATAGCTACTTATATAATGTATGTAAAGAAAATTATAGTTTTCTTAAATTTTTATATTCCTGTCTATAGAATAAAGCTGCGTTTTTATAATCTATATAAACGTGTAATTGTAATTTTAGAACTTTTAAAAATTATTTAAAAAATGCTTATTATTTTAAATAATAGTAAGGAACAGCCTGCACAACGCAGGAGCAGAAGCGTGAGTTGTGTGTGTGTCCTCCTCGAATGGGGATCGAATCCACAACCAGTCGTGTTTACAATCTTCACACACTTGGGCCCTTGCGCCACGACTCGCCTCAAGTTAAGTAATTTCCATATAGAAATAACATTTTGTTTTGTTTTACAAAGAAACTGACTAAAGAAAGAACAGAAACTCTTTTTTTATTCCTCATACTATTATGGCATTTTTGAAAACATTTTTCCGAAAAAAACTTTATTTTGTTACATTATTTAGAATAAGTTGATTTAATATAAATATTCTTATAAATTATAAATTGCCGGTACTGTAGGTCAATAAAAACTAAAGACAGAAAAAAAGATTCATGCTTACATAAATAAAACTAGGGCCTAAAGAAAAAACATCCTGCAATTTTGTGCCTCTGAATGGGAATCGACCCATCAACCATCGCATTTATTTTCAGACACTGTGCCACTGTGCCATGACGGTTCCATATTTATATACAACATCAAAAAATGAAGCCCTTTAATTGTATCTCAAGACAATAATAGTCCATCCCCTTTAAAAGGTAGCGGTAATGGAAAGCTAAAATAAAACAAAGATTACCTTAAGTAACGCTTTTACTTAAGATATCAAATAAGAGATTTTCTAAGTTGGATTGCGAACGAAGAAATATTTCTGCACCAGAAAGTAAACTAAATGGTCTTAATACCTCACTTAGATTTTGTTTATCTATTATAATAGATTTATTAGAAATATAGTTGAAAGATTCCGAAGTTGTGGCGCAGGGACACTAGCTTGTGACTGTAAACGCGACAGGTTGTGGGTTCAATTCCTACTCAAAGAAGTTAAATATTTAATATTTTCATTTCCTCGCTCTGGTGTCGAGGCAAAGCAAGGCGTTGAGTTCCGCCACTCAACACCCAATGCTTCTAGAATTTGGCGGAAAATGGGGAACGGAGTGTCTTAGCACTAGGCCTCTGTCTATCCGGCTATATACTAAATACAGCATGAAGCTGAAAAAAAGAATGAGTGAGAATAAGACGTACTTATTCTTTCGGTCTATTTTTAATCATATTATAAAATTAATTATCGATAGGAGGAACATTAAATTACATACAAAACTTTAAATGAAATTTAGAAAAAACAATAATTTATTTATTTATCTCTATTTCTTTAGCTTTACGCTATATCACATATATAGAGGGTAAATAGAGACCAGCCAATTTTCAAGACATTGATTGACGGAACCTTATCCGCGCTTTGTCTTGTTACCAGAGTAAAAAAATAAAAATAGTTCATTTCACGAAAGGAAGTCGAACCAACCACCGTCACGTTTACAATCAAAAGCTGTATCGGAGCTCAACTACGGCCTCGCACTTTATATTGGACTAGAACAAAATTCTACACACACCTCGTGTGTGTCTTAATACTAAGTTCCTTCTGTCACCACCGGTATGCGGAAAAAGCTATTACTTTTTTAGCTTCACACTGTATCTGACACATAGCAGGTTACGCAAAGGGAACTTGGAAACCTAATATTAAGACATTCCGTTCCCATTAACACACTTCAATCTCGCCTTCCCGCTGAATTCTCCAGAATCATTGCATGTTGCGTGGCGGAGGTCTACGACGCGTCTTGCTTTTACCAGAGCGAGGAAACGAAAATATTAAAAATTTCTGTGGGAATCGAACCTAAAACCTGCCGTGTTTGTAGTCGCAAGCTTGTGCGCCTGCACCACGACTGACCTCAAGCAATGCCGTTAAATAAGAAACATATTAACAGCAACGAGAATGTTAATTTTTTTTTTCCAATAATATTTCTTTTTTTTCTGTTTTAAGTTAATCAAAAGGACTTGCGCAATGTCAAATATGCTTGCCTCAAGCTATAAATAATGTTTCTTATATCTTTTGTTCTGTAGCAATGTGACGTTTATATTTTCAAGTTTAAATTTATATTATTTAGTAGATATAGTTCTTAATCTTATAATTAGTAATCATATATTGAAAATGAAATATATTATTTTATTATTTAATTTTTACATATTTGTAAGTAATATTTCATTATTTAGAAGCGTCGTGATAGGTATTTTTTTAGCTTCACGCCGTATCCCGCAAAGTAAAACACTTCCGTTCCCCACTTTACGCCGAATTCTGAAGACATTACGTGTATCGTGACAGAACTCAACACCGTGCTTTGCCTCGTTACCAAAGTGAGAAAAATAAAATATTTAATAATCAATTTCCTCGAGTGAAAATCGGACACACAATTTGTAGCATTGACCGCCGTCAAATTCATTCAATTAAAAAAAGACCATACAAGCGAAAGTCGGACTCGCCCACCGAGGATTCTGTACAAATATTGGAGGTTACCTTTTTCGGAAATTCAAGATTTTATTTATTTATTTATTTATTTTAAGATTACTTTAGCCAGAGCCCTTTCATCTAATAGCTCACTCAAACTAGCGATTTTAATAATTTAATAACAAATTTTGTCTCCTTTTAGGGTAATATTTTTATTGATTAAACCAAAAATTTACAGTTTTAAGATTTTTTCTGAACTTGCACTACCTGTAACTAGTATTTACAGGTATAACTACCAAATTTCATAATTCTAGGTCAACCGGAAGTACCCCATTAATTTTAATTATCTTTGTAGTGTTGACATACGCGTTTTTTGCGATATAAAACGGTTTTATCTTTTTCCTAAAGTATTTAGATTTACGATATTTTCAGGAAATCATGGGGCCGTAAACCCGAATTTCAACTCGATGTCTCCAAGCGTTCCTGAGACAAAAGCTCTTGACAGACAGACAAGACAAGACAACAAAGTAATCTTATAAGGGCTTCTTTTTTCTTTAAAAGGTAAGGAAGTCTAAAAGTAGATAGTACTATTTTCAAAAATTTATGTTGCCTACACTTTTCAAGGTGAAAAATTCTGTATCTATCTGTCCAAGTCTCGTCCAAAACAGTTCACTCGTTATATAGGAGCCAGACTAAGCAAATTGACAGTTGGACAGGTTGATATTTTGAAAATGTTAAATTCATTTCATACATATATAGACGTTTTCATAAAAAATAATTTCATAATAATAATAATACTGTCCTGACCGTTTTCGGCCACGGTGACTGGCATATGGCTAACAAGAGCTTCGTTGATGAGCTCTAAAGTGACTGACATAATCGATTTTTGCAGAAAAAGTGTGGCCACATTCACTGCATGTCAGCACTCCCCCAATATAATTATAATTAATAGCCTCAGGTACCTGGGCCTTAAGCTCGTCGCGTCTAAGATTGAGCTCATCTCTTCGTTTTATTTCAAACTCCGACACCTTAGTGTTGACGATACGTCTCCATTGAGGCCGATCAGCAGCAATTGTCTCCCATTCGTATAGATTCATGTCGCATCTCTTCATGTGGCGTTTAAGTACATCCTTGTGCCGCAGTAATTGGCCGCCTTGTTTCCGCTTGCCTACTTGTTTTGCTATTCTTAGTTCCGACATCCGAGAGATATGTCCGGCCCAACGCAACTGTCTTCGCATCAAAAAAACTTCCATTCCGTCAATCTTCGCACGTTGTAATAATTCTGTATTACGAACACGGTCCCACCAATGGATATTCATAATATTGCGTAAACACTTAAGATGGAATCGATCAAGTGTAACAATATGCTTGCGGTGTAGGGGCCATGTTTCAGAGGCGTATAAAAGAGACGGAACTACAATTGCTCTGTAAACAGCTATTTTTGTGAGCAGCTTTAAGTCATGCGACCGAAACACCTTGTTGCGCAGCCTGCCAAAGGCTGCAGCAGCAGCTCCAATTCTGATGTTAATTTCGCTATCAAGGAGGCATTTCGATGTAATGGTCCTACCTAGATATCTGAAATGATCTACCTGTTTGAGCGGGTAATCATCGAGCTTTATCTCAGCTGAGCCGCCGTTCAGTGTGCCATGTACCATCACTTCAGTTTTCTTTACACAGATTTTGAGGCCAAATCTTTAACATAACTCAGCAAGACCTGGATGGACCTGGATGGATGGATCTTTGGAGATCCATTGGAGAATCCGCGACAAAACACAGGTCATCTGCATACACTAACTCGGTGACAGTTGCATAAGACACTTTGGTGCGAGCTTTTAGTCTAGTCAGATTAAAGATACCGCCGCCATCAGTTCGATAACGAATACGAATTCCCTCATATAAAGATTGCAAGGCCTCCCGAATTACAACTGCGAAGTACAGTGCGAACAGAGAGCACCCAATCTTCACCAGTACCACCCATAAGGCTTCACGGGACACGCTATCAAAGGCCTTTTCTAAGTTGACAAAGCACAGATACAGAGGTTGACCCTGTTCGTGACTATTTTCTTGTAGTTGTCGCACTGCAAAAATAGCCTCACACGTGCCTCGATTCGGTCGGAAGCCGTATTGGGTATCGGGCAATATATTGTCAAATAGGGGCAGCAAGCGGTTAAGTAAAATTCGCCCAAGAACTTTTCCGGATGAAGCAAGCAAAGAGATTCCTCTCTCTATAAGAATTACAATCTGCTCTGTTGCCTTTGTTCTTAAATATAGGACAGACACGTGATGTGCGGAAAGTATCAGGTACGTGCTCTTTCTCCCACATTGGTGCAAAAAGCTTCCACATATATATATGCAGTTCTGGACCTCAGTACAACATTAACTCCCCCAGTACACCGTCAATGCCAACCGCTTTTCCATTCCGCAGTTGTTGAATGGCAACAGTTACCACACGCAGAGATAGTGGCTCATCCAGCTCATTGTGTTTGGGAAGTGGTGTAATTGTCTTTATGTAAGCAATATCGGCTGTTCGATCATCGTTGAGCAAGGTGTTAAAATGCTCTTCCCATCTTTTAAGCATGTCTTCTTTACTAGTTAACAAAAGTGTACCGTCAAGAGATTTCAAGGGCATTCTAATAAGAGGGCTAACGCCAATAAGTTTGCGGACCTCATCATAAAAAATTGCCAACTGATTAGTATCTGCGAGCCTCTGTATGTGTTCCGCTTTGTCACGCCACCACTTGTCTTTTATTTCTCGCACATATCTCCGCAGATCATCACCACCAAGCCTAACTTGCTTCACCTGATGGTCGTCTTGGTGTCGGCGCAATAGATCTCGATGTTTCTGTATGGCCTTGGTCAAAATTTCGTCGTTATCATCGAACCAATCCTCGTATTTATAAGGTCTAATACCCAATGTCTGTGAGGCAGTGGCAATTAAGTTGGACGTAAGCTTTTGCCAGTTAGCAACGAAGTCACCATTCTCAACATCCATGGTCTTAAGCTTACTGCTGATTGCCTGAGCGTAAATCTCACGTGACTCAGGATTTTGTAATTTTTGTATGTCTATTGTCTTAAGCTTAGCTCCTCCTGATTTGCGAGGAGGTTTCAAACGAAGCCTTATCTTGGTGATGACGAGGCGGTGATCAGAATAACAAATCGTAATAATATTATCACTTATAAAAGTCACTTTATATCGTTAATAATATTACTTATAAAAGTCACTTTAGAAATAAAAATAAAAGCGACTTCAAACCTATATTTATATGAACAAATAATAATATAAACAAGTCAGTTCCAATGTGGTTATTTTTATTTATTATTTTTTTACTTTTGTCCAGTCTATTTAGTAGTTATCATCTAACGTTATTTTTTTTTGGTTTATATTATAGGTTTGGCAATCTTATTTTTTTCTT
This sequence comes from Heliconius hermathena, assembly GCA_013403705.1. Lineage (NCBI taxonomy): Eukaryota > Metazoa > Arthropoda > Insecta > Lepidoptera > Nymphalidae > Heliconius > Heliconius hermathena. The sequence goes on from JAAIXJ010001825.1 coordinate 567,025, forward strand.
TTTTGGCACCTACTTCAAATCGTTTTCGGGATGATGCATTGAGTGACGAAACTCAACGCCGTACTTTATCTGGTCACACCAGAAAAAAAGAACAAGAAAATGAAAATAATATATTCCACATGGAAATGAAAGCCGCGTTTATAGTCAGGCTTACCATACCGCGTACCCAAATGAATTATAATAAATAAACTTAAATAAATTAAGTGCAATCTTCAAATTAATCAGCTTCACGCTGTATCCCGCACACAGCAAAGTAAACAGAGGGAACCTAGTGTAAGACACTCCGTTCCCCACTTTCTGCCGAATTCTGGGGGCATTGCGTATTAAGTGGCAGAACTCAACGCCGCGCTTTGCCTCGACACCAGAGCGAAGAAATGAAAATATAAATTTCACCTGTTTTCACCTTGTAACTGATATCCCAAACACCTTTGAAAATCTTATTTAATAAATAATGTCTTGGCTCGTGATGTGTCTAGTGGTTAGAACCGTTTATAGTTGTGATCGTGAAGAACCCAAAATCTTTTAGAGATTCAGAGGTAACAGTATTAAGAATTTTATATTATGCCATTAGAAGGTATCGCTTTAATAAAATAAAATATTTGCCATCAGAAGTTGTTCTTGTGTCAGTTATTTAGATAACTGGAAACTCGACAATATGACATTGTCATAACTCGAAGCTCGTCCGAAGAAAAGCCAAGAGCGCGTCCTATCTTCCTCTCCACTATAACTGCGAACTAGTTATAATAAAAGGAAGAAAGAGTACGGGCACCGCCCCGCCCCTACACCGTGAGTTCCGACCAGACCGTGGCTTTACAGTCATCGTTGAACCCTCCGAGACGTTTGTGTGTGATCTTTCCGAAGGTACTTGTTACGCTTGTTTATATTAAGATTGTATTAGAATGGTGATTCGTGATGTTGATTGATTTGTGAGATCAATATAAGTCGTTGGAACGAACGCACTACCGCTAGGCGGCCGATATGTTAAATAAACGCACGGCACACACCCCACAGTCGTGTCTCGAACCGTAGGCGGACACTACTACATACACCAGAGTTCCAGGACATAAAATAGCACCACACACCCGTATGAGGGCGGACACTACTACATACACCGGACCTGGGACATAAAATAGCACCACACACCTACTAATCGTATACCAAGTCATAGACGTGGTATAAAATATGTCAATGACCAACGCCATACAAGCATAGCTTACGTATCGCGAGCGTACTGTGAGACGGCATCAGCCACGACATAGTTAATGTCGCTATAACAGTTCGCATAAGCCCATCACGTCAGCTTCCGCGACGTCAAGCAACATTCAATATCATAATATTGGTCAAAGATCACTTGGATCCACAATATGTGTCGCCCCTACACATATATTGCCTTTATAAGAAATTCGATCCTAAAAGATCGTGCCATCATAGGCTTCAAATTATTATATTATATTTATAATGTGTTTGGTACGAGTCTTTATGTGCATCATATTCATTAGTACCGTAGTACTTAAGAGTTCGACTCGACCGCTGCCTTCCAGCATCACCACCACCTATATAGACAGAACGACGGTCGCGACACTCGGGACGACAATACACGAACTCGTCTCGATTAATATTTTATTAAAAATATATAGTTTGTATTATTCATAATTAACTATGTTATTTATGTGTATAGCCATGCATATTTTATTTTACTTATTTATTTATTTTTAACTTGTACCCAAGGTACATACTGTTACAACCTGTTTACAAACTTAAATTTAACTAACAATAATTTTCGTGTCAGAATGGTGTGGTTACTTTTTATTCGTTTTAGTCAGCTTTTCGTCTCTTAAAAAAGGTATATTTTTCAAAAGTATCAGAACAATATTTCATATGTTTCTATCAAATAATTTATTGTTTCCAAACATTATTGAACTTTAGAAAACCTCGAGAAAACTTGAACCTTTAGACTGCTATAACTTCAAAATACCATGTGTATAGACAACGGAAGTTTTTTAGTGGTATTTATAATGTTATAAATATTTAACACGTACGTATAGCGTACGTACGTACGTAACATACGTCCAGCGTTGAGTCATTCTACACAAAACCTCGTAAATTTGACGGAGGGTGGGACACAGAGTGTCCTACCACAAAAATCCCTCTCTGTTATACGGGATATACCGTGAGAAAAAAAAAGAAAAGCATTATAAATGAATAGTTGAAAGTTTAAATACATATTGTGCAATATATTTGCGCAATAATATAAAGAGCGTAGGGATCGCTTTTTGGATATAAAATGACTTTACCTAACATAACAGTAACTCTTTGTGAAACGAACGTAGTATCGTGAATTATATATGACTTTTTGGTGTTAATTTATGTATGCCGCTGTATTGTAGTACTGTATTTACCACTTAGGTCTTATTTGTATATATTTTATAAAAAAATACTATAAAATACTTATAATATTGTTATAATACTATTGTCGTTATAACATTATTATTATCCAAATTATTTGTTTAGCTTCACGCTGTATCCCACACATACCGGAGTAGGCAGAGGAACCTGGGAACCTAGTGTAGGGACACTTCCGTTCCCTACTTTCCGTCAAATTCTAAAGCAATGCGTTTGCGACACTAACAAAATAGTTTGAAAACCAAAAAAAAACAAGCTACTAGTTATCTTAGGTCGGTGTTGTCATGCAGTCATAAGAAACTTTTAAGTGAAACGAAAGTTACAAAGTGACGTGGCAAGATTCTACTTACATTAATAGATAGGATAGGCACAGGCGTAGAAACCTGGTGAATGTAAACGAGACAGCTGTAGGTTTGATTCACATTCGACAAATAATTATTTTTATTTTCTCACTCTAACAACAAGGCAAAACGCAGCGTTAAGTTAAAAATATGTTTAAGGTTAGCTAAAACAAAATTACATTGGTAAACGTAGTCAAAGCATATTTAAATATTTTAGAAATTAGGATCTAAAGTGGTCAATTAGTAACCAAGCAAGTCCTAGCTACAGCAAACAATATTTTATTTTGCTTCACGCTGTATCCCGCACACATCAGGGAACCTAGGAACTTTAAGACACGTTCCTCGCTCGTTGCCAGATCGAGGAAATAAAAATATTAAATATTTAATTTCCTCGAGTGAGAATCGAACTCACAACCCGTTGCGATTACATTCACATGCTTGTGCCCTGCGCCACGATTGACCTATATTAAGTAATATTATTTGTATACAAAATCACTCTAGATATATAATTCAATCACAAACAGTACCATAACTTATTTTCCGCATTCTCGAAACCATATAACTTAGTTTAGTCAAATATGAGAAAATTTTATTGATTCTATGTTATGTGAAAATAAATATTTATTTTATATGAATATGTTACATACATAAATAAATGTTTCTACAGAATAGAGGCAGTTGTTTAGATGCGACAGGTTGTGGGTTCAATTCCTACCTGATCAAATGAAATATTTATTTTTTGATTTCTTCGCTCTGGTCTCTGGTAGACGATAGGATAACCGTTGTCACTCAACACGCAATACCTTCAGAATTCGGCGGAAAAAAATAAATGAAACAAAAAACACATCAAAATTTAGAAATATAAAACACAAATATGAACTCAATATCAGTCTGTTTGTAAAATGAAAAAGCCAACTACAAAAGACTGCAATTTCGAACGAATTGTACTATACAGTAGATAGCCTGAGAATCGAAAGTAACTAAAGGGAATCCAATAAATTCTATTTCTGTGACTTGACTTGTCAGTTTCCCACACAAGACACTCCGTTTCCCAATTTCCGCTGAATTTTTGAACCATTCGCGATTAATAGTGGAGCACAACGCCGCCGGGACATCAAAGCGAAGAAATGAAAATATTCTATAATTCATACATCGAGTGGGAATCGAACCCACAAGCTGTCGCGTTTACAGTCACATTCCTGCGCCACGACTGGCCTCAATGTTAGTATAATTTCTTAAAAAATATGAAATATATTTTATTATACAGGTTCTTCATATTACCAAACACTATATCTAATTGCTCTATCAAAAGCTTCTTTGAAGATAAAATTAGCTCCACTTTCCACATTTCCTCTAATAAAGTTCAAATTTCTAACGTATCAATTATTAAGCTATATTGAATGTTATTAGAAGTAAATAGAGTCGATTTTACTTTATCATTAAAATTGTGGCTTGAGTTTGCAACCATTACATAACTCCGGTCTTCTGGGAAATATGGAGAAAGCGGAAGCGATTCAAAATTTCTATTGATATTATGATTTTTAGTGATTTACAGTATATATTTAGTATATATATTTAGTATTAAATCTAAGATTTTTATGCATAGTAAGTACACACGGAGTATCTTAACTCTAGGTTCCCAGATTCCCTCCGCGTGCCTTGGTATTTTCGGAATACAGCGTAGAGTTTAAAAAAAATGATCTTTAAATCAAATAATATTTTCTTAGCTTTACATTTCGTATTGTCGTAGCGAGTATATAATTAAATTCTTTATTTCCTACTCATATTTATAGACGAAGTGTCAAATGGCGAAACCTAACGCCGCCCTTTGTCTTGCCGAAAAAATTAACATTTTTTTTTTCATACATTCTAATCGAACCCACAACCATCTACAGTCATCTAAAGTCATAAACTCCCATTATGACATAAACCCAATTTTATTATAATTTTAAAACAATTTTAAAATTATAATAAGCTTAAAATAACCCATTTTTAGAAATTAACAGATAAAAGGTAAGCCTGTAACTGTTGTCATTCCAATCCTATCGCAGGATAAGATTAAAGAGTAACTAAAAAGGAACGAGGCAAAGGCTCAAAGGGTTTCTGTTGGAACAAAAATAGACTTGCGAGAATTGCGAGACGAAAACACAACTTAAATTATAGTCCATTTTACTAAATAAATACTTTAATAGTAAATTCTGTATCTACACCAGCGAGTATCCTTTTTATTGTAGTTTAATCAGTTCTTATCATTTCATGTTTATTTGGTGTAATAATGACGTAACTGCACTTTTCTTAAAAAACAAGTGAAAATATAATTTAAAGAAATTTTATCAGCTTTACGCTGTATCCCACGTACATCAGGGTAGGTAGAGGAAACTTAGTGTTAAGACACTCCGTTTCACAATTTCTGCTGAATTTTTTGAGGCATTGCGTGTTGAGTGGCGGAACTCAACGCCTCGGCTGACCTGGCCTCAATTTTCTTCATCTCTTCATTATTTCCTATTTTCGTTTTCTAATAATTATATTATTTTAAAAATTAATATATTGGGAAGCTAAATTTCAAAACATTCAATAAAACATTAATTTATAGCAATTTTGTCGAGCAACATTCTTTAACACGATATAACTTTTTTGGGGATTTAGAAGCCGATTGAAATAAAATATATACTAAATGTTAAGGGAAACTTGTCAAAATACAATAATGAATATTAAAATTAAATTAGTTTAGACGTTTCTGAGATTAGCGTGAACAAACACTCTGATTTCTTCCATGTACAAATACCGACCCATATATAAATCTCTTCGCTTACTGAGTCACTGATAAGTAATATAATACTAGATATTTATATTTAGAAGCATCAAAGTCTTCCTATACCACCGTCATTTACGAGTCTAAATTATATTTATTAAAGAAAGGATAGAATAAGACAAAAATATATAAGAAAAGGAATTGTGAAGAACATTAACATTACGGCTTATCGCAGCTATTTGCATAATTTGTGGCTCAATTGAGTTTACTTGTTATATATTTAAGAGGGTGACATGTACGGCTCTTTTTTTAGCTTCAAGAGGGAAGATAAAGACAAATATCTTTCGGGAACCTTGGAATATTATTGTTTCTTTTTAGGGTTCCATATCTTTTAAGGAAAAACTCTTATAACTTTGTTGTCCGTCCGTCTGTCTGAAACGCGTATTTCGACACTATAAAGGGAATCAAAATTAATAAGATACTTCCGGTTGACCTAGAATTATGAAATTTGGCATCTAGCATCTACAGGTACTAATAGTTTAGGAAAAATCTATCTAAACATTAATGGTAAAAATTATACATATAAAATGTAAAAATTATACATATGGTTAAATCCTAAAAAAATAATAGACTTAAAAAGAGGGTTAAGTTTGATATTAAAACAAGCTAGTTCAAGTGAGGTATTAGATGAAAAGATTGGCTAAGCTAAGCTTAAATTTCAGAAAAAGCTCGAGACCTCCAATTATTGGACGCAACCCTTGGTGGACGAGCTTGACTCGCGCTTGTCCGGTTTTTTTATGATTCACACTTGATAGGTAGCCAGAGAGAACGGAGCGCCAAGAGCTACGGTCTCTACATATGTATCTCTTTACACTCCACTCCACCTCCTCCATATTCTACTGTCATCAATCTCCTACTAAAAATATACCTATATTTATTAAACGATATAATATATCTTAAACGATTCATCTCAGTCTCGTTATCCTTAAACAAAGTTATTAAACTCTCGTATAAAAGATTGTATCGCGTAAAATTGCTGTACCTACCTCATAAAATATGAATTTATAAAGGATTACTTTATGCAGAAATGGGTGCTTCCATTAATTTTACTGCTTAATAAAATTTAGTGAACCATTTTGCAGAAATTAAATTTTCTTATAAATATCCGTTCTACTAAAATCTAACAAATGATGACAATGACCTTTAAAATTCAAAATCTTTATTAGCTTCACGCTATGTCCCATATATCGATTGGAAGAGGGAACATAATGTCAAGACACGCCTTTCATTACTTTCCACCCAATTTTCGAGCGTAACGAGTTGCGACGAAACTCAACACTGCGCGTTGTCTACCAGTGAAATGTAAATAATTCGTTTCTCCAGTGGGAATAGAACCCTTAACCGTCGCTTCAAAGTCAAAAACTGTACCATAGCGCCACGATGGCTTCTAATTACACATGTAATTAAGTGGTTTCAAATTTTAATTAATACTTACAAACAGACTAAAATATTGGATTGTATTGTTTTAGATAATCAAAACAAGCGCGGTGACAAATTTATAAATTGTGCGGTTTTAGTCAACGTAAGCCACATAGTATAAAAATGATTTCATCAGATTTTATAAACACGACGGTTATGAGTTAAATTACCAATGGGAGAAATGTATTATTTTTATTTTATCGCTCTGGTGACGAGACAGAGCGCGGCGTTTAGTTGCGCTTCTCTACGAGAAAATACAAATTCCATAAATAGAAATCATAAATTTCATAATAAAATCGATTCAAGAAAACTTTTTTTTCAGCTTTACGCCTTTTCTATCATAAGTTCAGCAGGATAAGGGGAAAAATCTAGTGTTAAGACCTCCGTTCCCCACATTTTACCAAATTTTCAAGACGCGCGTGTTGAGTGGCAGAACTCAACACCGCATTACGTTAACAATACTCTAATTAATTATAATTATATAAAAAAATCTAACTCAACACAAATAAAAAAGCCTACAAGTTTAAAAAACAAAAAGAACATAAACTAAATCGCCATTAAACAATAATAAACAAATGAGAGGACACGTAATAACGAAAGATGAAAATAAGCGAATAGCGCGGTTATGTTTAGAATTTATTGCAGCAACTTCGCAATTTGCTAGCACGGTGTAGGGCTGACAAGTCTTAAAAAATATTTTTTTATTAGTCTTTTTATAAATATACTTTTAGTAGAGATCTTGAGTTTAGTAGTGGCGCAGGGGCACAAGCATGCGACTATAAACGGGACCGGTTGTGGGTTCCATTCCTACTTGAGGAAATAAAATATTTAATATTTTCATTTTCTCGCTCTGGTAGCGAGGCAAAAAGTGGCGTCGAGTTCCACCACTTACACGCAATGCCTTTAAAATTTGCCAGATAATGGGAGATGGAAGTCTCTTAATAGCAACGGAGTGTCTTAACACTACATTCCCAGGTTCTCTCTGCCTTCTCTGTTATGCATAAGATACGGCGTGAAGCAAAAAAAATATCTTTAGTTGCGATATAGAACGTAATGTTAAGCCCATTTTCACATGCTTCCACTAGATCGACTTGTCCAAAGGTGGGGATGAGGGGATTTAGTAGGGTTGCTACATGAAATAATAAATATTTTAAACATGTTTTTTATTTATTATTTCATGTAGCAACCCTACTAAATATAATGGGAAATAGGAGTTACGATAATAAGGTCTATTATCATGACAATGACAACGAAATTCATATAAAACGATGAATTACGTCGACTGAAAAGGGGGGACGATTAGGTGTTTTGCTCTTGTTGTGGCTGTTTATGTTTTATCTGTTTTTTAAATGCAATAAACATTTATTTTTATACATGTATTAAATGGTAAGGTTTTCTTCAGAAGAAAAAATGGAATCCAAACCCATCAAGATTCGACTTTTTCTTCTAAAAAACAAAGCATTTTCACAAGGAACACAGGAAGTAACCCTGTGAACCCTCATAAAGTACTTCCTGTGAGCTTAAAATTTTGAAATTTGGAAGTAAAATTCGAAAAGACTAACTTACTATTTACAAACTTATAATTGTAGTTCGTTTCATACAAGATAAGTAAAAACGCCCGCAAACTTAACTTTGTTAACTTTTATAAGTTGTACTTCCCGCTGCCCTATAATCTTGAAATTGATAGGGTACCTTCGAGGCGAGTCTGACTCAAACTTGACCGGTTTTATTTTTAATAAGCTGTTTAAATTTGCTTGATTTTATCACAACAATGGGACCAATGGAAAAATGGAAATTCATAGTATTATAGCTTTACAGAAAAACACTATTACAAATTTATATTTGCAATTAATTTAATATAAAATAAGTACATGCGAAAGGCAAACTTATGTTTGCTTAATAGGTTATACGGACTTCCCGTTGACCTACAATCGAGACCGACTCGTACTTAACTAGTTTTTTATTTTTTGTATTTGAAATCGCTTTGTTTTTTTTTTTTGTTACTAATCTCTCTCATTCCATAGATAGCAAGACAATACACACTTATGACTTTATTCTCTTACCTTGTTACCTTACCTACTTACGTCACTGGCAAACGACGACTAACTTTGCTGCACGCCTCCTCCAGCAAATATTGGTAGGCTCTCTGTCTCTAAATTTAGTGTCAAGATACTGCGTTCTCCACGAAAAATTGCAGCACTGCTTGTTGAGTGGCGGAACTCAACGTCGCGCTTGCTGTCGTCCGATCGATCGATCGATAACAATATGTTTCAATTTCGCTAGTATTTTTTTTTTCAGTTTTCCCTCGCATGTAACAAGATAGGCAGAGGGAACATAGTGTTAAGACTCTCCGTTCCAGCCTTCACCGTTTCGCCCAAGTCTGGAGACATTGCGTGTTAAGTAGCGGAATTCAACGCTGCTCTTTGCCAAAGTGAAGAAATGAAATAATAATAATATTTAATTTCCCCGTGTGGGAATCGAACCCACAATCTGTCACGTTTACAGTTTTGTGCCGTTTACTTTACTTGTACCATTGCGCCACGACTGGCCTGTCTGACCGGTCAGTTATTTTTCGTTACTTGACCTTACCACCTCAATACAAGCTGAAGAGACCTACTATTTTCTACAAATAATTTCTTACAACGAATATAACGCCACAGCCACCTCAAGCCAAGTGCCATTCAGTACCTACGTTTATTGGAATCGCCAAATTCTTTGTAATGGAGATTTTTCTAGATAGCGTTATGTCCATATTATATTATTATTTAATGTAATGTACGTTGTAGAAAAAATAATTATGATAAATAAATAGTTTAAAAAAAACATTCGCGAGTAGTAAAGTGATATTTTTTTGTCTGCTTTTTGACCTCATCATTAATTAGAATAGATTGGATGACGTCCAATTTTCGGATAAACTAAAATTTGAAAATTCGAACTTCCAATAACTATAAAATAGAATTTGTATGACATGACTATTGAATTTCGACGTTGTAACGTAGTAGTACAGCGTATTACGACGTACACAGTATACAGCGTACAGCGACGGTTTTTGGGTTCGAATACCAATCGGGGAAAAGACCAATTTTTATCACCTCGCTCTGGTAACAAGACAAGAGCGGCATTACATTCCGACACTAAACACGCAATGTATCAGGAAATCGAACGATAATTGGTATTCTTACCCTAAAGGTATATGCGGGATACAGCGTGAAGCTACAAAATTTGAACTTTAACCTACTAGATTTATTTAAATGTATTACTAAACAAACAAATTAAAATATACAAAACAAGTATAAGATCCCTATAAATAATAGGATTCCACGTCCATAGAGACTAAAGTATAAAAGCGGAGTGCTGAGTACGAACTGCGCTTAACAAACAAACTTGTTTTAATTGAATAGCAACGTGATATTGGATTTCTATTTCATTTGAACTCACCCTTTAGTGGAGGAATGTTTTTATTTAATTATAGAGGAAGTAAAAAGGGTTTTTTTTATAGTTTCACGTTGTAGTGTAGCTTAGCGTAAGCTAAGACACTCTGTTCCGTACTTTCCGCATCAGTCCTATTTCGAGACACTGCCTTACCAGAGCGGAGAAATAAAAATAAACATAATGTTAATGGATTGAACCCACAACCATGCACCTACAGTCAGACGGCCAGTGCGGTGAGCATGATGCCTTCAATATATAGTATACATACATATATATTTCTAATACTGCAATCCTAGTTTGTTGTAGTTTGTAGAAGCAAAAGCTCCAAGTTCGAGCCAATTACTGCTTTGTTCTTTGTTCGCTTCAATCCCGTTGAAGTTAAAGCTAACAATTACAATTTAAAATATACATTTATATTGGTATATGTATTTATATTAATAAATTTCGTAAAAAATAAAAAAAATATTATAATAAATTTTTTACAAAAAAAAACCGACTTCAAACAACTAAAAAGTAAAAAATAATTTTACATAAAGTAAATCGCACTTTGATTTAATTAAACAAAAATAATAAAAAAAATTATGATTTTGAAGTCAACGACGAATTATTTTTAATGTGATTTTATGGGTAATTAATATCAAAACAGTTAATTTCAGTATGATTTTCAGTTTCTGAGAAATTTATAGACAAACAAACACTTTGAAATTTGATGATTTTCAAATTTAAATATTACTTAATTCCAACAATATCACATATAAACCTTATGTCGACCTTACAACATTTTTTTTTGGAAATCCGTTAAAAGCTTTAGTAATAGTATAAAATATTTATATTTTATAATATATATAAAAAAGGTATAAGACGTTTTTATTTATATATTTAGGCAGTTCCACAGGAAATTGAATGCGTGGGACGCCATTGTTTGTAGAGGTTCTTCAAAAACATCCGGACTGAAGATCGATTATCACGCCCTCGTTAACAAGTAACTTATAAAAAATAGATTAACAAACTAAGAAAAAAAAATTTCTCATTAATAACTTGACTCAGTAATTGATTTCTAAAATAAATTTAACAAGATCAATGTTTTTAGCATCTAGGTTTTAAACCAAATTTAGTTTTTGTCACCTTCTACAAGTAACAAAAACTAAGACCAAATCTACTAAAACTACATTTAGAGAGATTATTTTGATTTTTGGTCATATTCTAAGCTAATTAAAGCTAAGTATTGTACAGTCGATGGCGATAACAAATATCTTTATTGCGTTTGTAAGTAATTAAAACTCGTGACAATTGTTGGCAAAATCATCGATGACATCGCCAAAAGAAATTTTATTAATAAACTTAGACTATAACGATATAGTGTCTGGTTCTATAAAAAATGTTTGGAAAAAATATGGCTTTGGAAATGATCATTTTGATACTAAATCATTATACTATTATACATTAATTCTTCTAAGACTAATTTGTGATCAAATGTGGATATGCGATCACACTTATAGGTTAAGATCCCATTGCTTAAATCTGTAGGGATCAGTAATTCTAATGAAACTTATATTTAAGAATGATACATGATAGTAGAATAGATTACACGAGGGTTGCCTAAAAGAATCCTGCTGCAATCACCTTTAATTAATGTTTTTCGTAACTCGTTTTTGGAGAAAACTGCATTGATATGTTTTTTATGTGAATCGCGCATCATTTGAAAGAAAATCGCATAAGGAATTGGAAAAACAATGGTTACCAGCTCTCAGTCTGCCGCAAGCCCAGGGTTGCCTGATTTAAACATGTCACTTAATGTTAATATTTTCACTCAGTTGTTACACACTTAATGTTTATTCTAACTGTTCACCTGTAAAATGATGATTTTATTCATATTAAGTATATACAAAAAACTATTTAAACATGTAATCTTCCTTATTTTTCTAGTGAAATAATGAATCAACAGTTTCGACGTAGGGTTTTTTTATTTCACGATTTTTATGCAGCCTGTATTTCGTGTGACGCAGTTACGGATAGATACCAGTAACGTAAAGACCTACTACTACAAAAGTACCTACTACTAAACGTTGCCGATCTGCCACTTTCATTACGAACGAGAAAAGAATATCTCTCGTTCTAATTTAGGAAATTATCTTATTAAATTATTAGGATTAAACTTGAATAAGTTCTCGCTGTTTTTTGATTAAAAAAGAATAATAATTTAAAATATAATGCTTACAATGACATTACTCAAAGTATTGTCCATCATTAGAGACCACTTTCTCCCATCTCCCCGTAGCAATTGAATCCCCTGTCGGAAAAACGACTCATCTTTCGAGGCAATCCGGGAATCAAGCCATTTTTCGACTTCTTCAAAAGAATGGAAACGCTGCTCGCTTAAACCGTGCGCCATCGACCGAAACAAGTGGTAATCGGAGGGGGCTATATCCGGTGAATACGGCGGGTGGGGTAGAACTTCCCATTGAAGTGTTTCCAGGTAAGTTTTGACTAGTTTTGCCACATGTGGCCGAGCATTATCATGTAATAAAATCACTTTGTCGTGTCTCTGCTCGTATAGTGGCCGCTTTTCTTTCAGAGCGCGACTCAAACGCATCAACTGAAGTCGATAGCGAGCTCCCGTGATAGTTTCATTAGGTTTAAGCAGCTCATAATAAATTACGCCCTGCTGATCCCACCAAATGCAGAGAAGAAGCTTAGAACCATGGATATTTGGTTTTGGCGACGATGTTGATGCGTGACCCGGCATGCCCCACGATTTTTTTCGCTTTGGATTGTCGTAGTGAATCCACTTTTCATCCCCAGTGACGATACGGTGCAGAAAACCTTTTCTCTTTTGCCGTTGAAGCAACAATTCACACATGAGAAAACGTCGTTCTACGTCTCTCGGCTTCAACTCATACGGCACCCAATGCCCTTGCTTTTGGATCATTCCTAACGCTTTTAAACGTTTTGAAACTGTTGACGCATCTACTTGTAACGTTTTCCCGAGCTCTACTAACGTCTGACATGGATCTTCTTCAAGCAATGCCTCCAATTCTGTCTTCAAATTTTGTCGGTGCTCCAGAACGCTCTTTGTCTTCAAGGTCAAAATCATTACTTTTGAAGCGCCTAAGCCAGTCTCTGCACGAGTCGACAAAGCATTGTCACCATATGTCTCAACGAGAATTCTGTGTGCTCCTGCTGCAGATTTTTTCTGAATAAAGCAGTGCAATAAAATTCCCCGCAAAAACACTTTATTTGCATAAAAGTACACATTTTCACAAAAGGAAAATAAATATGTAGTTGACACTGTTGTAAACACTATTCTACCATAATTTGAGGTTACATATAGTACTACTTTGGTGATCCATTACCGTACGAAAATCCATGCACAGTGCCGTAACGTCATCTTTCAAAAAACAGAGCGAGAACTTGTTCAAGGTCCTATTATTTATAACCCGAAACAACGTTCAACTTCACTGTCAATACCTAGGAGTCCGACTCGATTTCGTAAATGAGTAATGTGCGATGTTGTCGCTTTGATATGTTAGTGTGTGTGTCATTCTTAACAAATGGCGTTTTATTTTACAACGATAATTTTATTTGAAAAAAAAAACTTTTTCATTTTTCTCTCACTCATCTGTTTTGTTTTTCCTTGTATTAGGCTTTTATAAAGTAGTTAAAACTGTGTTTTCATTTGAAGTGGTGAGAACAAAAACACTCCGTATATGCTCCGCCGTACTTCGTTGCAAAATGTAAAATTTTGCATTTTTTTGTTGAAACCTGAATTCTTTCCAAAATAAACACTTTTTCCCCTTAAGACAATTTCGTTGTCCAATGTTAACACGAGGTTCCCAGGTTCTCATTACGTACCGCATGAGCGTGATATAGCCTAAAGCTAAAAATATTAGAGGCCCCATACACGAGTTTCATTAATTTAACTTCGAAGAGATCGAGAAGTTTCTAAAACAATCTGTTCTCATATCCAAAAACTTTGGCAGCATGTGTTTATTAGTAACGACAAATATAGTTAACGTTGATATATTCGTTTGAACTTTTGACCTTCTCTCGTTTGACCTTTAAACATTAATCTTTAAAATATTTATCAAATTTACCCAAAATTTTGTTTTATTTTCCACCATTTTATGTACATAACACAGTAGGTAGCGATGTCCTAGTGTTAAAACACTCCGTTCCCCACTGCATATTTTTAAGATATTCTTTGTTGCGAGGTAAAAACGTTCAAAGCTCAGCTTTGTCTTATTGAGCTTTTCTAAAAAAAATTTTAATTATATTACATTTCGCCGAGTAGGAATTGAATCGTCAATCTATAACCGTCGCTTAAAATCACACGCTTGGGCCACTCCGCCACAATGGACTCATTAAGTAATATAAAAAAAATGTATTTCAAGACAATATTTAAATATACGGTATTTAGGTAGACGATAAGGTAATGATAATGGTACGGTAACTTTTATTAAATAAGTATAAAATTCATATTTAATCCCAGTACCATCCATTTTACAAAAAAATCCTCAAGAAAAAAAACAAAAAAGTCAATTTCAATTTCCACTTTATTTCCACAAGATGAAGAACATCAACAAATTCCTTAATAATTACATTAACGAAGATCTATTACAGCTAGGACAGCTGCATATTTACATTTTAAGCTCTTTGGCCTGTACAAAAGAATATACACAAAAAAAAACATATAATATATAAAGAAAAAAAAAACTATCAATAATCAATCAATCAATGTTAGAAACAACCAAAATTAAAATATTAATAAAATTTCAACAAAAAAAAACAGCGTGAAAGCAATAAAATAGCGTGTGCAAATTGACAATACTTAATAAATTCATATAAATCGACCAAATAAAAGAGTTTTACTAATAAAAGGACAAATGTTCGAACAATCTAATAACTAAATGCACTTTTGAAACTATTCGCATTATAAGTACGAAGTTTATCCTAACGCCGTTATAGGCCGAAAAGCGGAGCTCTTGGACTATAACGGAACGCTTTTGTGTAGGTTAGAACAAAGTTTATTTTAAAAAAAATATACATATATTTAAAGTAGTAATAAAAGTCTTTGAAACGCAAAAGTTATGGGTTCAAAATCTTACTATAATTACTTATTTTTTACATTTAAAAAAAAAATATGGTCTTCATTTTAATTCATAAAACAGGTTGAAAAGTTTACATTTAACAAAAAGCCAATGAACTAAATGATTATACTGAATCTTGTATAATAGACGTAAATGTATAAAGAACTTTAACTGAAACTTTATTATCATAACACACAAACTCAATATTATTACACATATTATTACATTAATATTTTTCAATTTATTTATAAGCATGTCGCTCTGATAATATTGACACAACAAGACTAAATAATGAGTATATAATAAATAACAAAAGTAATAACTAATATATATTGTCATAAATACTTATAAATATATGTGAAAACACAAATATTTATATAAAAAAACTTTGTTCTAACCTGGACACAGCGTTAGACTACGTAGAGCAGGCACAGAAGGGTTCAGTACATTTGGCTTAATACGGAAAATCTTAGGAATATCACATCCACTATAATCCCTTGGGTTATATAATTAAATTATTGTAATATAGGTAAAATGGAATGTTTATTATATAACGTAACATATAAGTTCAAAAAGTGATTTTAAAAAAGAAAATATAAAGAAAAACGCATTACCTGGCATACGGCAGAATTGGCACAGACAACCAAATGTATAATCACTCCGCTGTCAATTTTTCGCACAAATTCAAGACATTGCGCGTCGAGTGGCGGAACTCAACGTCGCGTTTTGCCGTTTCAGATCGGGGAAATAAATCATTGACCTGGGTGTCGAAACCACAATCATCTTTGTTTACAGTCACATGCCATGATGGCCTATAATAATATGTCAAAGAATTATATTGTAATCAAGAACGCCTTTACAACGTACTACTCTAGAAGTGGAGTTAACGTATTGAATTAAATAATTTTTAAATATACTAATAAAAAAATCACAATTAAAAAAATCGATATCGAGACAACACATGATAAAGTCGATTAAATTTACCAATAAATACAGTCATATATGAAAAAATACTTGTATTAAAACAAATCAAAGTATTAATTATATACATAAATTTAGAATAACATTTAATTATTATTATAAAAAAAAATATTAGTTTATTAAATACCCAAGGGAATAAAGGTATAAGCGACAATAATAGTAACTATTACTAAACAATTACACTATTTTATTATCTACGATTAGCGTTGAGCTGAGATCTTGTATACTAGTTTCAATAATTTAATTTTACATTTCTAATAAAAATTTATACTATAGCTAAATAATAATCGATGTTCTATCGAATTGAGAATCGATTTCTTTGGAAATATACGTTGGATAGAGAAAAATTGTTATTGATATCGGTGTAAATATCGATTTATATTTATTTATTTACTTATAATTATATATAGTTAAAGAAATATGGATATTGATATATCGATATAAATTGCAGTAATTATCAACAATTCAATTATCTTTTTTTACAATTTCGATAGAAAATCGATTAAAAATATCGACAAATTTGTAACGTTCCATTGTTACATAGACAATTGTGATGCGTTCATTGAAATTTACTAAATATTATAAATTGTGATATAAATGTGATTTTAATTTTATTTAATTTCAAAATACCACATATTACATACATATTTAAACAATTAAACATCGATAATAACGACGTATTATTAATATTAAAAAACGTAAGAAAAATCGACACATCACTAGTGATTATATTGTTTGTGCAAATATTTGTTAAAAGAGAAGGCTTTATAAAATAATTTTAAAAAAATCTAATAAAAAACTTAATATCTGATTTTTTTAAAGACAGTATTAGCCTATAATATAATGGCTTGAAATATAATTTATATGTACAATAGTCAAAGCATGTTCCATAGTTATTGAAATATAAACAGACAACCGGACGAACACGCAAATGTACTGGGAATGTGTACTTAAACATATTTTTTTTATAAAATTGACAGATACAATAAACTCTTTACAGATAAAAGAAAAAACACCAAAGATAATAAATCGCAATAATAATAAAATTTATATCATATATTATTTTCTTCAATTTTTCTTTTATTTGAAATTAGAATATAATTTACAAAAAAAGTGACGAAACCACTTAAAAAAATCTAAATATTTTTAATGAGCACCAAAAAAATATGTATAAAAAATTTGCACTAAACGAAAACAGCACCTAAGTACTATTTTAATGAAAATGACCGTCTACTTTTATTTTTAGTCTGTGTGAATTCAAAAAATAATTTCGAGTTGTTTTATATGTAATAAATTATTAGAATTGTTTTAACTAATATTTATTTACTATTATAAGAAAATAGGGTCACAGACTAAAAGTATATAAAATACATGTAGAAAATCTTAAATTCAATAATATATTTTTTTTACAATTAAAATAAAAAAATCACTACTAAATATTAATACTCAGCGTGACATGTGTCATGATAGATTTCAAACGTCAACGTCAACGTCAAAATGTCATTACTAATTTTAAAAAACGAACCCAGAAAAAGAAATATAATGCATACAACAATAGTGTATTACAACATTCAGCCTAACATGAAATACGATGCTACATATAAAAAAAATCTGGTAACTACAAAAGCTAATATTTAAAAAAACTCATAATATATTATACAAATAATTGCTCTCTCTCTCTCTGTGCTTAAAAATATTAAAACTGAAAAAAAAAAACCGCCTTAAAACAAAATTAAAAACCATCCATATATACATACATACAAAGTTTAAAAAAAATTAAACAATACTTCCACATTTGCCGTTTGTCAATGACAAGTTCGGGCCTAAAGGCCTACCAAGTGTTTGACTGAACGACTCAAAACCATTATTCATATATTGATTATTCTGCAAACCGATCAAAATCTCAACTAACGCATTCGACGCGCCCTGAGCGTTCAGCAACTCGAATATGATACAATTGCATTCCGGGTCGGGTATTTTCGACCCCGACCCCGAAACTCCGGAAACCCCGGAACTAGTCGACCCGGTACCGGAACTAGTCGACCCGGACGACCCCGTAGTACCCGTATTGGGTGGGTTGGGGTGTAATGGGCATGTTATTTGTAAATTTTTGGGGTATTGGGTCGGTATTCCGGATAAATGGTTGGCGGCGGCGCGAGCGTAGAAGACGCATGTGTGTCCATCTGCGTCCGGGAAGTTTGGGTTACCGTTGTGCTGTGGAAGAAACGATAATTATTATTTTCTATTTTTTTGGCTTCCCATTGTATCTCGCATGCAGCAGAGTGAACAGAGGGAAAGAGTGTTATACAATATTAATTTTTTACAAGGTAAACTTTTTAATAATATTTCTGCATAGTTAAGTGCTTATTTTACTTTTTTATATGTACTAGACATATGTTTTAATATCTAGAATATGGTGCAATTTTTTTTTTGTGATGAAAAGTTACCGGAAATATGTCGAAAACATTTATATTTTTGTCTCATTTATTTTTGTAACAACATTAATGTAAATTCAAAATAGAAATTGCTTTATTTGTTTCTATATTGAGTAGTTCAATTAAAGATATTGGACTTAATGTTTTTTAAGTGACATTAAAAATAAAAGATTTTTTTTAACAATGTGTAAAGGACGTGTCGTGTGTTTCCCGAAACCTATATTTTCGGGAAATCCAGGACTTGCAATTTCACAAATTTCCGTAAAGTCTAAACAAACGAAGTGGCGAGTGACAGCCAGTTATAATATACACGTAGCTTACCCAAATGAGCAGCTGCGCGGCGGCGAGGTGCCCGGCCGCGGCGGCGGCCCGCAGCGCCAGCGCGCGCTCGTGGTGCGCGGGCGCACGCGGCGGCGGCGCGGCCAGCAGGCGCGCCAGCGTGCCCACGGCGCCGCGCGCCGCCGCCGCGCGCAGCGCCTCCGCGCTCAGCGGCAGCGGCGCGGGCGGCGGCGGCTCAGGAGAGAGGAACGCCCGGCGCTCGTATTTGTTGCGGATCCAGCTGGTGAGGTCATTAGTGGATTAATAAATATACAGTAAGATCGACGAATCTTGGTCGCTCTGGAGTTGTAGGTTTGAACGTTTGCGCATTGTTCACTTACACACAAAGAAAATAATACAAAATAAAAAATAATACAATAAAAATCTACAGATAGTTTTAGGACGGCCAAAACTTGCCAATCATACTGTAAATTAAAATGTAAAATATATTTATTTAAAAAATAAATAATATGGTTATTTTGCAATGTAAAACAGGTATTAACATATAAATTAATTTTTTAAGTTTCACAAATCTTTTTATGAAATAATAATAATGTTTAATATTATGCAAATACAAAAAAAAGAAAACTCTACAATCATATCAATAAACTTCCATTGCTATTTTGCTTAATTTTTAAAACAGCTATACCAAATCTCAATTTAAAAATATAATAAATTTAACTTTAAAAAGTTTTATTTTTCAATTTAACACCATTCTTCATGCAGAAAGAATCTAACATCATTATACTATTCATCTCTTTCCACCCAACACAACACACTGCGTTAGTATCAATAAATGGCGGGACTAAGCGCCGCTTTACAAGCAAAATGCAACACTTACAGCTCCTTCTCCTCTCTAGTGGAAGTCGCAATAGGTTTGATGTGTCCTCTCATGTCCGCCTCCCATATTGAATTTGCTAATGCATTACCCATGGTTACCATTACACTGACGTGGCCCAAACTGGAATAAATAAATTAATAAAATTTAAATAAAATAAAATTAATTAAACAAAGGGTTATTTATAAATATTGTTTTAACTTCACACTGTATCCCACATACAGCAAGATAGGTAAAGAAAATCAAAAGTTTTCGAGACGTTTTCAAGCGTTAGAGTGACGAAACTCAACGCCGCGCTCTGTATCGTTTCAGGAGTGTGTGATTCTCATTTATAATTATTCATTACAACATCACATCCTTATACCATATGACGTTTTTTGCATAAACTTTTACTATTTAAGAAAAACATTTACAGGTCATACATTTTCAAAGTTTCCACCTAACTATGACCGTAAATTCTAACTACTATTAATATTTATATATTATAACATCTTAAATATATATTAATAATAGTAAAAAAAAACACTTACGGCCACTCGTCCAAGTCCAGCGATCGTACCCTCGATATATGAGAACCAAGATTCCTGTGTATTCCAGAACATTCGATGCATATTAACACGCCTAGGTTTAAACTGGCCCAATCGGGATCTGGAACAAAATGGAAATATATTAATAATATGGTAATTTCTTCGCTGTAGTAAAGGAAGCAAAGCGCGGCGTTGAGGTCCGCCACTCATCATGCAATGCCTCAACAACTCGACGAAAGTGTAATCGAGAGCTTAGCCACTAAGTTCCAAGGTTCGATCTGCCTACTATCTGCGGGATACAACGTAAAGCTAATAAAAGACAGTGTTATACATTTTTGGAAATCTAACGTTTCGAACGTTTAGCAAGGCAAATTGCGGTGTTGAGTTCCGACACTCAATACATTAAATTTTTAAATTACATTACATTAAATTTTTAAATCAAACGCAGAGAAAATCTTATAATTATCTTGTCTATCTTTAGCCTGTGTATTAACCTCAATCTATCGTGAAACTTCATAAAATTTAATTTTCAGCTTCACGTTTTTTTCCCCATATAGCAAGTGAGCTGAAAGGACTACTGTTGAGATACGTCGTCCTCCGCTTTCCACTCGAATTTGAGATATTGCGTGTTGAATGTTAGAACTGAATACCGCGGCAATAAACTTTATTTATTATTTGTCTATATATTATGTGGAAAATTTTAACATCCAAATTATAAAACTTACCAGGTGCTCCACAATCACAACATTTATCGTTGCCCTTCACTCGTCTTATATAATATGTTGCTCTAACATCGCCCGTAGAGTTGGCCCCAGTGGGCGCTGGTTGACGAGACGTCTGAAAATATAATAAAAAAAATTATGTATAAACATGTGTTTAAAATGTGTTGTTTATACTGATAATATTTAAAATGAAATGTTTAGGAATTCGAATTAATCGAATAATTAATAAAAAATATTTGAGTGACTACACACTATACTACTATTCCTTTGAAATATTTAGACCAAATGTGTTTAATTTTTACCACCTCATCTGTACAAATATTCAGAACTTTTATCTACTGTCATGTCCACTTCATATTCACTATGTCACTAACACTCAATGTTAAGCCTTTCTCCTTGTGTTTTTATTATACTACTCATAACTTTCACTATACTCTCTCTCTTTCTGCTCTTAACCTTTTCTCATTTACTGTTGTAGACATTATATGTGTCTATGCTATCTGCATTGCAGCGGCTTCTGCAACACGCTGCACCAGTGTTACGGTACAGTAGTGAACAGAACTTAGTTACATTTAAATTCAGAACTATCGACGAGCCGCGATCGTCCTGTACTTAAACTGAACGTTTGCGCATTGTTCATTCGCCCTCGGGAAGAAAATAATCATAAAAAACAAATTAAATCAGCTTTACACTATATTCCGCACACAGCAGGGTAAGCAGATGGAACCTTGTGTTAAGACCCACTGTTCTCCACTTTCAACCGAGTTCTGGAGGCATTGAGTGGCGGTACTCAACGCCGCGGTCTGCCTCGACACCAGAGCGAAGAAATGCAAATATAAATAGTAAGTAAACATTTTATCTCGCCGATTTTATAGTTATACCCTGTGCCACGACTGGCCTCTACATGAACAGGCACTCACCCGGCCCTGCAGCGAGGCGAGTATCTGCGCCTCGACGGCGGCCACCCAGGCGTCGCGCTCGGCCGCCGCCGCGCCGCCGCCCGCGCCCCCCGCGCCGCCGCCCGCCGCGCCCACCTCCCAGCGCCACCGCTTGCCGTCGAGGCTCACGATCGTGAACGAGCACGAGTTGGAGGGATCTGCGTCTGGAAATGAGATTAAAATGTATTTATTTTCTTATTCTTATAAGGTTTTGAGGCCGTCGTAGAGCTGTGGCACAACGTGTACTATATACGTATCGGTTCATTCGGTTCGACTTTCATTTTGTCGCGATAACACAAAGCGCCGCGTTGAGTCCCAGCTTCCAAAAGTAAATTAAGTTTTCTCCGTTTACCGTTTCCTTCCTCAGTTTACCTTGTTCCGAGCGGAATGCAGCGTAAAGTGAAGAAAAGTAGATTTTGAATCACACGTAACATATTCATAACCAACGCATCCAATAGAGCGAAGTGGAACGAAAAGAAAAAGAAAGCGGACCCTACAATAAATGAGATTAATAATGCTTAGGACATCCAGAAATATCCTAAATTCTGCACCCAAATATCTGCTACAGATGATAAGAAAGAAAAGAATCACTAAACTCGCATTCTTTTCCATCCTTGTTCACTTTACTATTCCTCATATTATGTTTGTCTATTTTTGCGAAATGTTTTTGTTTCTACTATTTAAACAAATATCTACTTCACATAATAAAAAAAGAAAAACAGGCACTAAAGCCGACTTGAGGCTGATTTTAAGCGCTAGCAACTTTCGACTTGACATCTCATCTCCAGACGCTAGCGACTGTCGAATATCTACTATAGAACAGAGAAAAAAATCACTAAACTCACCTTCCTCCCCATCCTTCTTTACGCCACTGCTCTTCATACGTCTGTGTCTCTTCTTAACGTGCGGAGTGTCCTTGTCCGTACCGTTTGTGCAGATGTCTACTTCTGACGCTAGCGACTGTCGACTCGAGGCCGGTTCCTTCATAGTATCGAACGCCGACATTAGAGCTTTGTCGGTAACGCGTGTCGGTTTGTCTTTGTAGCCTGGAAATGGAATAAATAAATAATAAATAAAAATAGTTTTTTTTTAACAATTTTAAAGTATTATTCCATACTTAGGAAAGAAAAATAATTTTTAGATAATGTATAAAAATTTAAACGTAGCGGGATTATGCAGCGCCTCTTGGAAACCGTCCAAACGCTCTGACCGCTAAGCCATACGTTCTCATCGCTACTACGCTTATTACAACTTATTTATATTGTTAGCAATTTAAAAAAAAAATGTAATAAAAAAAATCAGCTTCACAATGTATCCCGAAATATAACAGGATAAACAGAAAAAATCTAGCGTTATATCTTAACACTAGATTCCTTCTGTCTATCCTGTTCCCCAATCTCCTCGAAACATTCGAGGCATTGCATTTTTAAGGAATTGCCTTGCTGACCTGGTGATATTAATACAATTTAAATATACGAAGTGTGTAGATCAAACCTACAACATCGCAGGTACAGTCAGACAGATTTGAATCCTGCTATGTCCAAGTTTTTGTACTAAAACATCTCTCAACACATAGCTTTCTGTTCTTAGTGTAACACTTTTAAAAATATTTAAGAAACAACAGAAAAAAATAAATATTTTTTCATTAAAAAAATTAGCATAAATATTTGTTTTTTAACATTTTCCAAGTGTTATTCCACATATAGGAAAATAAAGACTTTTCTTTTTTAAAATTTTGACGTTTCCTAAAATAAAAGTAAATATAGTCAAAAAAACTTTAAAAAGACGAATTAAACTACTTACCTAAGGACAAGCCACCAATGCTATCGTGTATATCCATACTAGTATAACCATTGTACCCGGGCACTGTAGTTATTATCGACTTGGAGCCTCTAGGCTTCTGTCCCGGCACTTTGACTGTCACATATTGTAGGGAAATCTCTTTACCGTTTACGTCTTCCATATAATCCTGAGAAAAATAAAGAAAAACTATTATTCAACTTTGTCAAAATAACTTATTTATTAGTAAATCTGGATAAGTTTTATGACAGACATTATAAAAATTTTAATGTTCTTTAATTAATTAGATCAGTAGATAATTTTTGCAAAATGTCGAGTAAAAATTAAAACTTTACTGAGTTAAAGATTTTTATTTATTAATAACCTTCAGGTTTCCCAATAAACGTCAAACGAAATTTCAAAAAGAAAAACTAAAACAAACATACAAAAAAAGTTACACTCACATGTAAACTAGGATGATAAGTCAACCTGCCATCATCACACAAAGTAACATACTTCTTCTTCCACTCCTTATTCAACGCTTTACTACTTTTCTTGTACAAATAGCCTTGTTTCAACGGAATCGCTCTTCCTGAGCCCAGTTCCCCATTTTTCAGCCTATCATCGCCTTTTTTCGACGGCGTGAATAGATTCGATCTTCGCCTCGACTTTCTGGACGTAGTGGGCGTTGAAGAAGGCGTAGGCAGATCCTTCGCTTCTTTAGCCAAATTATCTAAGCAATGCGCTGTGAATTTGACATTATTGTTTTCCGTTGCAATGGAAACGAGGCCGGATGATGATCCGTGAGATCCTAGGGAGTTCCCCCATCTTGATGAGGTGTCTGAACCGTTCGTACTGTGTATTTCTACGACGTGTGTGGAGGAAATGCCGCTGCTGTTTGAGGAGGCATCGAAAGATGAAGCGCCTCGATGGAGGTGGTGGGATGATGCAGAGAGCGTGTGATGGCCACGGGGCAGTGAATCCTGGAATTTAAAAGAAAAAAAACTGGTGAATAGATGTGATTTAGCAGTTTCTTTATTGTAATAATTAAATATGGATATGTTCGATCTTTTATGCAAGTGTTAACTTTAAGTTGAATGTGTAACATCATAAAATTTATTTGTTTTAAATTTAAATTCATTATTTTATTAACCAACTGACAATGAAAATTTTTTATAACAGATGATTACTTTAAAAATCACATATCTGTGTAGTCAATTTATCAAAATTATAATATTATTAAAAATATAATAAATAATTATGAGGCCAGTCGTGGAGCAGCGGCACAAAGTGTGACTGTAAAACCGACTGGTTGTGGGTTCGATCCCCACTCTAAGAGATGAAATATAATATGATATATATAATACAAATTGTTTTCACCTAACATATTAAAGTACACCATTTTTTGCATCTCATGCTTAATTCCTCTATGTAGATGTTAAGACACTCAATTCTATACTTTTTCCCTGAATTCAAAACATTGTAGGGGGAGTAGAAGAACTCAATGCCACACTGTCTTACCAGAGCAGGGAAATGAAAATAATTCCCATAAAGAACCCACAACCATCACATTTTCTGTCCCACTAAGCCACAATGGTTTATTATATTAATATATAATATAAATATTGGTCTACTATCCCACAGGAACATACAGGTCTAAACCTCCAAAGATTAGTATGTCCAACGGATTATGAGTCACTTGAGATAAAAATTATTACTTTAACAATGTTATCAATATTATCATGCCCTAATGCAGATAATTTTAATGTAAGATAAAAATTGTATGGAATAAGTATAGAAAATATACTTATTTTGGAGATTAATCAATCAAAACATACAAGCAAGCTTAGTCATATTTAGTAGTGTATAATATTATTATTATATTATTATCTTTAATTCTTTGTATTGTAGATTTTACTTAAAGATCACTCTGTTCTTCACTTTTAATTAAAATACGAACTATAGTTATATTTGTATCCCACATTTTATTTACATAGCAGGATAGGCAGAGAGAAGCTGGAAACCTAGTGTTAAAACACTCCATTTCCATTAAGACACTCCTGTTACCCACTTACTGCCAAATTCTGGAGGCATTGCATATTAAGGTTTTCCAAGTATACCAGTTGAGCACTCTTCACTTCACCAATATTTCTAGACTTTGGTAAACAAAATTTTGCTTTGATGTAATCACTCAATGCACTATATCTCCAAAATTAGCCAAAAAGTGATGAATAAAGTATTACTAGGCCATCCAGTCTGCCATCATAAATACATGATAAAATTAATAAAGTAAACAAAACATAATAATAACTTTAAACTTCCAAGAATATTTTTATCTACTTTAATTAATTTATAAAATAATCTAATATCATATCAAATATATGCATGTTATGAACACAATATTACAAAAGACTAATTTTAAGATATTTCATTATGCAACTTGCTATAAAATAATAAAAATACCTTATATTTATACTATGAAGATATTTGTTAAGATTTTAGATAATAAAAATAAATACTGATTATCTAAAGAATTTAAATTAATAATTTTGTAGCGTACTTGTGTAAATAAATTAAAAATTAAAAGAAATTAATATATTTTTATTACTTTACTTCTTAAAACTATATATAATTAGTTTATTAGATTAACTGTTGAATTATATGGTTCTTAAGATAGAAGTGCTAATATAAAAAATATATGGAGTAAAATTACAAGTATCATATCTTATAATAATTTATAATACTTTGTACATGGGAGTTTCTTTAATTATAATTTTACATTTATAGGCTTATTTTAGTAATTTGTAATTTAACAATAAGCTTTTCAAGACACATATTTAATACCAAATATTAAAAAATATATTAACTTTTCCTTTTTAATTACAACAAAAGTATCATCTTATACTAAACATTAATGTTTATTGATAGCAAAAATAAGCATATCTATCTAATTTTAAAAAAAAGTGTCATACATAAGATAAGTTATCTAGAAAAAGGAAACCACTGATATGGTCTATTTTTTCTAAGATTATTTTATTATATAGTAGAATTAAAATTAAATTATATTTAATATTTCTTATTAATTGATTTACAAATTGACAAAAAAATATATTTTTAAAAGAAATCTATGTACATAATATTTCTATTTAATATTTCACAAATAAAAACTACATCCGCAATAGTAAATATATTCAAGAAACTATATAATTATTTAATTAACGTATGATTACAAAATAATCGATAGATTTGCGGGCGAGGATCAAGCACGAACGTCTATACGACATGAGGTGCAATGAAGCGTTACTTTTGTTTTTATTTTTAAATTAAATACGCAATTTCATCTATTCTTACCTTATAAAGGAATGTGGAATGATTGTGGCTTGGTGAATTTAATAAGGGCTGTGGAGTCACCGGCCTAGACCCACCAGAGAGACACTGCGACGACGCCGACAGCCTTGTCCCGACAATTTTCTGGCACGCTGTAAAAAAAACACCGAAACACCACTTAGGTAACTTCACAAATAAAAATCACGCAAAATAACAATTTACACAAATACAATTCAAAATACGATATATCCAAACGGTAACGAACATTCAAATTTAGCTGATTTACGTCTATCGCGTTCCTCTGCTCTTTGTATATTATAGCAGGAGCTCCGTCGCCTCAAACTAGATATAGGTGACATGTTGGATTTGAAAATAATTGTTTTATCCATGACGCCATAAATAATCAACTTATTTAAATCAAATCACACACGAAATACACAAATATTATGTCAAAAGAATGTAAACAATGCGGAACGAATGATAATGAACGATCGTAACGACCGCACGGCTCGGCGCCGGTGTTGCCACTACCGTAGATGGCATCTCCCCACGCAAATACATCTGGCATGGCAGTATCGTATCGTCGTCACGCTTAACACTAACAAACCGTAAAAAACGAAGACTTATTATGTAATTGAGATATTTTAATGTATGTATAATGTATATATTGGTTAGTAAATCAATTCAGCAGATTCAATGGTTTCCTATACTTTCTAATTTAGCTATCAAAGTTAAATTTCGGTTTATCATTTGTTTTGTATATAAAATGTAATTTACACAAAGGGGTTATTAAAAATATATATATTTGTATAGACAGTTACATTATATTTCTTATGTTCAGTTAACTAATTTTCTTCTCTGACACAACTTATTCGAAATAATTTAAAAGTAATAATATATTTTATACAAACCATCTTGAAATACTCGTTCTACGTTTAAACCGTAAGTCGCACACGTCTCATAGTAAGAGCACCTCCGCAGTTCATTCGTTAGTTTACGAGCGCGGTTGTCATCCACAACACGCGGACTGCTTTCACTTATGGCATCTGGAAGAGCAAGCGATCATTAAATAGGAAATAATAATACCTATTAGAAACACTCGGCAGAATTTTAAATATGTAAATCTAACAACGTAACCAATTATAATTTATATAATCATAAGAGTATTGGGGCAGTGCAATCAAATAGTAAAAAATACTTTCACTTTTAGGTCAAAGTCACTTTTAAAGAACCAGTTATAAATAGTATTTTTAGTAAACATCTTGATCATTTTTTATATTCACCTTGAGTCCCAACTAAGATGATCGGAATTTCTGCGGAATTCCTATAGTGAGACATTTTATTGAAGTAGTTCGACACGGTGTTATAGCTGATCTCGTTTTCGAGGCTGAACACGAAGATTACGGCGTCCACCCAGGCCGTGAACTGTAAGAAAAGAGGTGTATTATTATTATACGAAGAATGATATACAAATACATAAGAAACAATAATCTATATATATAAAAGGACTTGTGCTGACTGACTGAGCCGTAACCGCTGATGGTAGAAAATATTTTAAAAATAATTTATTGAACACGTGTTTCGTGGTTTTTTTTAAATTCACTCCTAATAAGCGGGCGAAGCCCTCTAGTAAGTTATATATTTTAAGACATAAGATATACTATAATACTTAAAACTAATGAAAATGCTCACATTACTTATACACTGAGAAAAATATCGCACCCTCGTTTTATACCCATAATAATTACGAAGGGTAATTCAGTGCCGTAAGGGTTATGAAATTATCATGTAGACATTACATATACATACATATAAATGTATAGTAGCATAGAATACACGTTTCAATATAAATACTTAAGAATAACATTATGTAAAGCTAAGTCAATTTAGGTAAATTGAGTCGTTAATTTATAAGAATAAAAAAGTTGTTTTGCGTAGGCAAGAGCCGACAATATGTATGAATAACTCAGTTTCCACTTCAAAGAAGATATGTGCGTAGGAGGGTGTCACCCCATTCCTCTTGAATAGCATTCGACGATACAAGTCGAGTCATCCAGAGTGCGTAGTTTTTATGGGATAGAAAAATAGAGAAAAACTCTTTGCTTAAGCGCTTTTGCGAACAACTCAAAATAATAACCCTAATGCAGGGTGTGAATATTTTAATAAAGTACATTTGAAATAGCGATAATGTAAGCAAAAGCTTAGAAAACACTGTTAATGTGTACTTAAAATCAAACATATTCAGTTACGTAAATTGCAACACTATAATTTAGTTAACGGAAATTTATAATATATGTTAAAAAACACAAATTAAAATCTTATACCCAAGAACAACAACAAAAAATCTAGAATAGCAACTGAGGTAATATTGTGTAAATAAATTATTGTAAAATTCATTTAAATTTTGTACTATATTATAACACAATAATATCTAATATTAAACGACGCCGTAAAGTATTTTAATTTAAAACTAATTAACTAATAAACAAACGTTACCCAAATGAAATTCATAAATTTTCATTACAGAATAATTTGCAATATTGAACATCAATATTTGAAATAATAAAGATAATCTTACCAATCCATTACAGAGTTATCTGTTTTCTGATAACGGCAAAAACACTTTTTCACTTTCCAATAAACATGTGCGCATGAATAACGTCACGAGACACAATTACATAAAAAGTAAAATAAAAATATTGAAACAGGATAGCAAACACGTTGTGACCAGGGCAAAATACTGGAGCCGACTGGGCGGGCGGGCGGATTGAAATCTAGCGAAGCCTTCATTTGAGGCTTTCTCGCTTCCACCCACTATCAGAGCGTTTCAGAAAGGGAAGGCTTACCAGAATGCATCGCTCCTGAACCTTGCAGTACACTACACAATGTATATGTGAGTATTGGCTGATAATAGGCAATAGCTTAACAAGTGAATTTGATATAAATGAAAAGTAATTTTAGCTTTATGCTGCTCAATAAACATAGACATTCAGATTCCCCTGACGTCTTTTTCTAATATAAAGAGCCAATCAATCAAATTTTGAGTGTTTGATTTTCGCCATCAAGCTATAAATTAACAACACAAACTGTATTTAATAAGGAAATCTTGTATCCTTTGGTCATTACTTTATTTTATTGCATTTAAAAAACTTAACAGAAATCACTGGTCACGTAGACTATTGAATGTTATACATGTGATATGTGATATATATTATGAGCATTTAGAAGACGTTTAATTTATGTTATGGACACTAATAGCAGATTGCAATTAGGATGCGAAACGAAACGTGCGAGTCCTTGGTACGGAGAACTGATAAATGTAATCATTTTCATAATTTATCATTATATATTATTGAAAGCGCCCATATCGTAACCTTACCGTAACCTTTTATTAATATATCACTTTAAAAACACAAAAGAAATGTATAGTATTATAATAAAACAACTTAATTTAATGTTACGAGCAGAAACATAATTTAACGCTTAGTAAATATACTACGCTATCATTATATTTACTAGTGAATATAATGCTGTGCACTGCGGAAAAGGACATTTTATTTTAAACAGAAGTTCATTCATTTCGCCATTGTTCCGCTGATAGTGCACCATTCACATTATCTTTGAGTGCAATGTACCAGAAATAGTGTTTCCCGTTTCTAACACGAGATGATCGGTAACAGTATGAAAATTTTTTGCATTATATTAAGACATCCTGATCAAAATATATTTTCTACCAGTTTAGTATTAATATTTATATAAAAAATTCTATTTACTCAAACCGTAATAATAATTTCTTGAAAATGTTACTTAGGAAGCTAAAAGTATACATTCGTAATCAACTCATAAATAATTCAAAATCACGTCAACATGTTGTTGCATGATCACAAAGTTAAGCTCTTCTTGATATAATCATATCAAAGGAAAAAATATGTTCAAAGTATTTTTGAACAACATAATTTCGGCAAAGCTTTAATCCTAAATCTTACAAATATAACAAAAGAGTAAAAAAAAACCGTTAAAAGACCAAATTATTGAAATCCTTAACTATAATTCTAAAACAAAGTCGTGTATATCATTAAGCTACGACATCTTTTGTTATCTTGTTACATGTAATCGGGGACAGGTTTCGAAGCCCTCGCAAAACCGGGGTGAGTCTCTAACAAAAGATCTTTACAATGCATGTACGTACGTAGACTTGTTTTTTTAAAGCATGAATAGAAGCAAGTATAATGCGGGCAGGTAACCCGATACTGAGGTACCCTTGTGGCACTCACCTACAATGTTCTTCGTAGTATGCGTTACTGAGCAAAGTTTTACTTTGTGGTCAGACTACTTCCGATATATGGAAAAACTTGGCAAAGAATACAAAAGAAAAAAATTGTATACAAACACAAAATGTTGGACGCAAATATAACGTATAATGTCAAATATTAGCACTAAAAGTATTAAAACAAACTGACTTCTTTAAGTAAGTGCTGATTGCTGATATTAGCAAAAGCTGCAATTATTTTTATTAATATTTAACAATTTAAAAACTATAAATAAATACCTAATAAATCCTTATCATAAAGTTAAATATAGTTCGTTGACATCTTCAAAGTATAATAAGATGATCTGAGCTCTATTGAAATCACAGCAACCTCTCAGAACGTGACCAAGAGTTGAAGAGACGAAAACAATGAACACTAAGGATAGTTCTTACGCTCATAAGCCGTATTGAAAGTGATTGAACCGTGGTACTTCAAGGGCAATATATATGATTAAATATGTATTTAATTCATACTATTTATATTAAGTCAGGTTAATAAAGGGACGATATGTACACTCAAATATCTATCAATAAAATAAAATTGGCAAAAAAATTGTGATCAAATAAAGAATTCGCGAAATCAAAACTTTATTGAAAAAAATATTCGCTATTTTAATAAGCACATGCTCAAAAACAAACAAACTAAAATAAGTTACAATTATATAATAATAATTATTACCTACAGTAAATATAAAACAATAAGTAAATATACATCAAAAATTTTCATAATACGAAATGGTACATGATAAGCAGGTAGTAATTACAGAACCAGTGGGCGTATTAAAAAGAAAAGATAAGTCTCTTTAAAACCAGATTCTAATTAAAACGTCATGGCGTACTAGAGGTCTCATGTCAAAACTCTTTGTGATTAAAAACGTCTACTGTTTTAAAGGGATATCCTTAATACAATTAAGTTGTTCATTCTAAGCATTTCATTTGCAAAATAATATACCAGCCTTTGGCAATCTCGCTGCTCGAGCTTTGTAAGAAAATTATAAAAGAAAATAGAAAGACGTCAGAAAAGTCATGAGGATTACTATTGTTCATATAAAAAGATGTTTGAATATATATTTTTATGTACCAAACTTTAAAAGGAAATAATTTCAAAATAAAAGAATTATGACTATGGGAAGTAATTCTATCAAAAATTGAGAAAATGTATCTAAAGAATTCTGTCTATTTCTCATAAGTAAACTGCCGGTATTGAACTTGCTATATCTGAAGTAGAGCATTTAGGAAAATACAAAACGGAAAACCCCACTTTATCGAGTTACAACTTTATAACCGGGCGCCCTAACAACTGTGGGGGAAGTGAATTTGATAAGCAAATATATCGTTCGCTAACTTGTTACGAGCTACATTCGTAACCTCTATAATAATATCACATGATAAAATAAGTTACAACATCGAATAAAAAATGTAACTTATTAAAATTGATCTCAAAATAGTAAAAAAGATCAAAATTTTCGAAAAGTCTACAGCCATGCTAATAGGCAGAATAGTTTCCACTGGCAACACTGAATACAGATTCTAGTTAAAATAGCAAAGTTGCATTGGCAGAATAGCACTCAGCGTTCGCCATCTCAAATTGAACGAGAAATGAGCATTAAAATTCAGCTCACGATCCCACCGGAGACTAAGTTAGAGTTCCATTACATTTACAAATATTTGACCTTATACAAGTTCATAAGTTTTAAGGCTGTCTTGACGCAATTGAGAAGTATCTAATCGTTTACACCATAGTTATGGGTTCGATCCGCCATCGAAGAGATTATAATTTATAATAAAAAAAAACTTATATTGCTATTATAAGACTGAACGCGTCGTCCGAATTCCACACAACACACATTCATTTATTTTTATTAGGTATACAAACAATAAAAAGTTCACAACCATAACATTTTTAATATAAAATGTTATATAATCAAATAAAGTTTTCATTTAAAAAAAAATCATAACAGAGCGAATAAAATTAAATGAAATACAAAATGACGACTAAGAGTAATATACAATAAGATCGAAAACTTTTAATTAATAAAAAGACAATTTTTTCACGCTTTGTCCCGCACGTAGCAGGATAAGCAGAGGCAATCTGGGAACCTAATGTTAAGACCCTACGTTCCCATTAAGCCTTTAAATTCTCCACTTTCCGTCGCAATTTTTAAGGCGTATTATGTGGTTGAATTCAAAAATACAAACTACTCAAATAAAAAATTACAACTTGTCTTAAAATTGTATGTGTTACTTATGTGATGTCAAAATTTTTATTTTATATAAAAAAATAATAATAATATAATTTTCAAAAAAGAAAAAGCTATGGGCAATGCTAAATAAAGTGACAACACCATTTCACACATTACAGAAGGGTTTTTACCCCCGACAAAAATGCAGTGAAGTATAAAAATGTGGTAGGTACCTACTAGACAATTCTCATTTTAATTCAGATTAGGACTTACGCGTAGGGAGCTTACTTTTGTTTTAATATTCAAGTTTAAATTAAACGCATAACTTTTATTACTTTAGCAGTTATAATTCATTATTTTAAAGACCTAATAAAGGAGTTGAAATATTTTATTATCTGTGGACGCCACTTTGTCTTGCAGGAATAATCTTGTGTACTGATTGAACGTGGTGGTCGTGAACTCTAATTGCATCAGCCACCTTCACATCGCCACGAGCCATATTATGTACCCAAATATGGTACAGTACGGCCAACGAGTCGTGGCCGCCCTGAAGTTAGCAGTAGATGGCCCTGAAGTTAGTGATAGATGATTTTAGAATTTTTTAAATTAATTTCTTCCCGAGTGGAACATTGCGCAAACGTTAAGAAAACCTATCTTCAAGGCGGCCACGACTTGTTAACTGTACTATATATGTATACATATTTATTAAAAGAGTGTAAAGAACAAAGAATAAGAAGACGTGGATCATCACAAAGAGCAAAGTAAGTCTGTACTGAAAGCTATCTTGAAGAAATAACCATTACATACCATCAAGATTCTGTTACAAAAAGTATTTTAATTTAATATACAGCTAAATATTTTTTCATATAAATACAAATATGAAGTCATAAAGTCTAAGAGGAGTGGCTATACATATATATCCACATATACTGGTAGGTACATAAAATATTTGAATAATAAATAGACACGACGTCGACTATTGACAGGTGACAAACGACTTTTGGTGCTTGTGAACTCAGAACAATGTCTCAAATGGCATATGGATTAAGGAATTTTAACGTGAACTTCTACATAACATGTATAGAGAGAGAGAGAGAGACTGTCTGTTTATAAGTAAACTAAAGTTCCACACGCGGCTTTTCCTGTGTGAACTATCAATTATAACTATAGTTTTGATAACATACATATCTAAATGTTATTGGCTTTATTTTAATGCAGAGAACAGCTGTTGTGGTGGGACACGTTGTTGTATTGTGCAGACACTCCGCTCCCCGCTTTCAGCCGAATTCTTTCATTCAAGCAAGCAACGGCGCGCTTCACCTCGACACCAGAGCGAAGAAATTAAAATATTTAATATATCATTTCCTCGAGTAGGAATCGAACTCACAACCTGTCGAGTTCAAAGTCGCACTTGTGCCCTTGCGCCACGATTGGTCTTAAGTAAAAGAAAAGAATAAGATTATTAAAAAAAAAACTTAAATGGAAAAAATAATCAACTTAGGTTAAAAAACAACATACAAAACTCTCGAGTACTTTACAAAGAAAACATTTTCATTTACTACAGAAGTGTAAAGGAAAGGAGTAAAATACGTAAGCATAATAAAGAGAGGCAATTTCTAGGCGGAAACGGGAAAAGATGTTTGCAGAAACTGTAGAGCTGCCGTGAAACATAGCAATCAGACTCGAAACATTTAAAATAGTGTCAATTGAAAGAACACTCACTGACTGTGGTCGTGCGTTCGATTTTTGGTTGTTCAAAACATTACGTAAATATTTCAATAACTTTTTGTAGCTTTACGCCGTATCCCAGTGCGGACAGAAGTAATAAGGTGTAAAGACACTCCGTTCCCCACATTCCGTGAAAGTTTTGAGATATACGTGTTGAAAAAAATATTCTCAAGTGAGAAAAAAATACATTTTTTATTAATTCTGGAGTGTTGAAAACGTTGACCAGAAAATATACGTAATAAGTTGCAAGAGTATCTTAATATAGTTGTACCTATTATGCAAATATGTTGTACCTTTTGAGCCTTAAACAAAATTGCTCTACGTAACAACTCCAAAGGGACACCTGAAGGTACACCCGAAGGTATATATATTTATTTATAAAAAATTAAGGGCTTTATAGGGCTATTTGAAATATATATATATATTTGAAAAGCCTTTAATTTTATGTATGTATGTACATAATTGTACGTAAAAGCGTAAGGAACGATTGTTGTCGCTTCGATTCCCGCTTAGGGAATATTTAAAATTAAAAAAGACAATTATGTGGTCATAATAAAAAGTGGTAATTATATATTGCCTTACTAATTTTCTAAGCATGTAGGTCGAAAGAATAATTAAAAAACAATAATTTAAATATTCATATATCAATATAAAGCAATGAAACTTATACGTATCGATTAAATCATTATCGATAGTTATTTTAATGTTCCAATAGAAACAGATAAAATGTAAAACTTGTGCCTTTATTCATATTAGAATAGAGGTAGTATTAGATGAAGCGATAGCGTCGCCACTCTTTATAAATCACCTATTGTAAATTGCGCGGCGTTGAGTTCTGCCACTCAACACGCAATGCCTCCAAAATTCGGCAGAAAGTGGGGAACGGAGTGTCTTAACACTAGGTTCCCTCTGCCTACCCTGCTGTGTGCGGGATACAGCGTGAAGCTAATTTAATTTATTTTANCTCGAAACATTTAAAATAGTGTCAATTGAAAGAACACTCACTGACTGTGGTCGTGCGTTCGATTTTTGGTTGTTCAAAACATTACGTAAATATTTCAATAACTTTTTGTAGCTTTACGCCGTATCCCAGTGCGGACAGAAGTAATAAGGTGTAAAGACACTCCGTTCCCCACATTCCGTGAAAGTTTTGAGATATACGTGTTGAAAAAAATATTCTCAAGTGAGAAAAAAATACATTTTTTATTAATTCTGGAGTGTTGAAAACGTTGACCAGAAAATATACGTAATAAGTTGCAAGAGTATCTTAATATAGTTGTACCTATTATGCAAATATGTTGTACCTTTTGAGCCTTAAACAAAATGGCTCTACGTAACAACTCCAAAGGGACACCTGAAGATATACCCGAAGGTATATATATTTATAAAAAAATTTATGTATGTATGTATGTACATAACTGTACGTAAAAGTATTACTGTACGTAAGGAACGATTGTTGTAGCTTCGATTCCCGCTTAGGGAAATTTAAAATTAAAAAAGACAATTATGTGATTATAATAAAAAGTGATAATTACATATTGCCTTACTAATTTTCTAAGCATGTAGGTCGAAAGAATAATTAAAAAACAATAATTTAAATATTCATATATCAATATAAAGCAATGAAAATTATACGTATCGATTAAATCATTATCGATAGTTATTTTAATGTTCCAATAGAAATAGATAAAATGTAAAACTTGTGCCTTTATTCATATAAGAATAGAGGTAGTATTAGATGAAGCGATAGCGTCGCCACTCTTTATAAATCACCTATTGTAAATTATGGACATCAATAATTCCTGATGTATCTAATAGAAGTGATAAGACACTCCGTAGTCCATTTTCCGCCAAAAACGCGAGGCAATGCGTGTAGAGCTTTGTCTCGTTACCAGAGCGAGAAAATGAAAATATTTAATGTAGGAGAATGAATTTCCCAATTGGGAATCAAACCCAAAACCGTCGCGCTTACAGTCGCACGCTTACAACCTTACGCTATGACGGTCTTAATTAAAATTTTTACAATTTGCTCCTACTAAATTAACAATAGCTTCCAAATCCTACCGACAAAAAACAAAACAAACAAAACAACATATGATAATTAAATTTGACAGAGATTTTAATCAACACCATTTTACACATCGATCTCATAACTACATACGTATAACATATGTCATACAGTTTTAATACTTCCATACATAGATGTAAGGTCTTTCATAGTAAAATTAGATCCCTATAGGCCCTGTAGCTCTAGCCTAGGGTTACCACGTCGCCAAAAATAATAGCCGGACAGACCAGCCACTTTGGCCGGATATTTGGGTAGAAAGCCCGGACACTACTACTTATAGGTATGACAAAAAAAATATATGTAAAATCAAGCTTATTTGTTTATTATCATAAATCTTGTTAAATTCTAATGAAATAATAAATAAAATCGAATACCAAATCATTCTTACACAGGTACTTCATTATTAATCAGCCAAAATAGTCATCAGTCAAAATTAAATTCTAAATACTTAAATATTTTTCTATTTATTTAATTTTGTATTTCCATTTCTTCGCTCTGGTGTCGAGGCAAAGTGCGGCGTTGAGTTCCGCCACTCAACACGCAATGCCTCTTGAACTTGGCGAAAAATGGGCTAGGTTCCCTCTGCCTACCCTGCTGTGTGCGTGAAGCTGTTTTTTTAAATATTTATCAACATTTTAAAATTCTTCTTACAAGTCTAACAAAAGCCAGATAAGCCGGACCCCGTTCACTTTGGCCGAACACGCAATCAAAAAACCTAACATGTCCAGCGTTATCTGGACGCCTGGCGACGCTACCCTAGCCTATAGGGCCACGCGTGCCGACGTAGAGGCGCCAAACTGAAATTTTTATACTTTGCTTCAAGCGTTGATTGATTGGTGGGGTAATGGTAGACGGTCTTTGTACGGAGGGGCAGTGGAGTTTGAGTTTTTTAATTATTTATACAAGTGCTAGGGTTTATTAGGCTCAGTGGTTCATTTGTCAATGGTAGCTAATTCGAATATAATCGTTACAGATGCAAAAATTATCACGAAAGGCCAAGGCTCCTATCCAAGTACTCAAATGCTCCTCCTATTGAAATGCTCGGTTTTCATTTTTATCTAGAAATATATGAAACTCATCTGTTACTGAGCGAATGGCAACGCAGAGAGAAAATTATTTGAAGTTAGAAAGTAACATATGGGTAAATTAGTTATCATTTTAAATGTAGGAGAATAACAAGAAAAGATTTTTAATTTCTACTTGAATGGGAGAAAACGGAGTTTTTATATTTTAGGCCTCAAATTCAACGCAAACAATGATGCGGGGGACAGCTGGTAAACTTTAAAAGAAGACGTCTGCGTCACAAATCATGATAATCTATAGGAATCTCATATCAAAAACACAATTACGCAAAATCCGTCAAACACAATCAGACAAATTTGAGGCCGTTGTGGCACAAGCGTGTAAACGCGACGGTTGTGGATTCGATTTTCACTCGGAGAAATTAATTACTATTTATTAATATTTTTGTTTCTTCTCTTTGGTCATGAGGCAACGGCGTTGAGTTCCGCCACCCAACACGCCATTGCATCAAAAATTCTGCGGAAAGTGGGGATCGAAGTGTCTTAGCACTAGGTTCCCTCTGCCTACCCTGCTATATGCGAGATATAGCGTGAAGCCGATATATTATATATAATTACACAAAGTTTGAATTATACTCTGTTTATTATTTAGAAATCGATTCTTCAAAGCCATATTTTATATGACTAGTAATTGTAATTAAATCGTGGACAAAGAGAAAATATTCTCAAGACTTAACGAAGATTATTCTACTGATACCATGCTTCTTTTTCTGTTACTTTGATAAAGAAAATATTATTATTCACTATTTATTTATATTATTGCACGAAAGTTAAATTTTAAAGGCTTTCGTGGCGAAGTGGGACAATATTAATGTGGAAATTATTATATAAAAATTACTTTCATTTAAATTTTTTTATAGACAAGACGCGGCGTTGAGTACCGTCTCTCAACACGGACTGTCTATAAAATTAGGCAGGAAGAGGTAACCAAATGTGTATAACATTATGTTCCTATTGCCTACTCTGCTATGCGGGAAGGGCTAAGGGTGAAGCTGAAAATGAAATTCTACATACCTACGCTTATGCATTTTTCTGTATATTTTAATTAAAATTTTGTCTGTTCATAGTATATAACCTAGCCAAGACTATAATATACGTACATACCTACCTATACTTTGATGTTATACAACTGAAAAATATGTTTGGTCGAATGTACTAATCTCAGGAACTGAGCCTGAGCAAAATTTGGCTATAGTAGCCTATATTAATAAATATATTATATAAATATGCCTATATTACATTATATTAACAATTTATTTATTTCCATTTCACCACGGGGTCAAAGAAAGGTATAAAGCTAGTACCTATAATATACAACGCAATATTACTGAATTAAACATTCTTTGTGATGTCGCGTCATTAGCCGGGGGCCGAGGGCGAAGGAACTTTGATATTTCAAATTAGCTATCGACCTGTAGAGGGAATATCTAACGTTATTAATATAACAGTGGGTATGGATTTTCACATTTACATTGAACTTTTACATATTCTTATAAAATGATGAAATGAAAGACACGATTTCCTTAAAATTTTCAGAAAATTAAGTATAGAAACATATTAAGGTCGCTTTGGGAAGGTGTCTGACTGTAAACGCGATAGTTCCGAGTTCGATACCCTCTCACGGGAATGATAAAATTTATTTTTATTTTTCCGGTCTGGAATAGTGCGAAATTGAAACCATTATAACGTAGACCTTACACTGAGTTCCCTCTGCCCACCCTGCTGTGAAAAAAAACGTTTCATCACCATGTTCTCTCAGTTGGAATATTATTTTTATTAATAACTTTAAATAATAATAATGTATTAATAAAGCCTACTTCACTTCAAGAAAAAAAAATATTATATTTGACCAAAATTATAAATAGTACCATTATTAGTATAAAAAAATGGAAATTGCACACAAAAGACACTCAATGGAAAGTACAGTACAGTGTATATTCACTATTTCTTTGAAAACATAAATCATTCAAGTATTTCATTACAGTTTTTCTTCAAATTATCGGTAAAAATATGAACGAAAGAAGTTTTCGCTAGAAGTGGGTCGCAATTACCGGTGGAAGACACAATGGGGCCAGGACGAGCTGATGATAGGAAACCAAGTCTATAGACTTAGGTTTACGATCTGCCCTATTTTTATTTCGTTTTTATATTTTAGCCTAGATACCCTCGATTGTTATTGGTTATGGTAGATTTTTAAATTTTGTATATTTCTTTCATAAATTAATTTAAAAAAATTGTTTGAGGCGAGGCGCAGTGCGACGTTGAATTGCGCCACAAAACACGCTATGCTGGAGGCATTCCAGCGGAAAGTGGGGAATGGAGTGTCGTAACACTAGGTTTTCTCTGCCTACCCTGCTGTGTGCGGGATACAGACGTACGTAAAGCTGATTTTATTTAAATTATGTTAATTTTTAATTAAAAAAAATATTGATTAACATTAGTTTCCCGCTACCCTGCTGTTTTTTTTTATGGAAAAGACAAGGCAAACGAGCGTGCGGGTCACCTGATGGTAAGTGATCACCGCCGCCCACGACCTCGTGCAACACCAGAGGAGCTACAGGTGCGTTGCCTGCCTGCAAGGTGGGTTGGGCGCCGGAGCCCGGCATTACCTGATGCGAAACGCAGTGGCATAAAGCCACTACTTCACGCCGGTTTTAAATGCCGAGGGTGGTAATGATCCGGTCGAGTCTGCCCATGCGTGGTGCCATTGCTGGCGAAGTGCCTCTACCACACGTAGTTTAGTCGCCTCTTACGACACCACCAGTACCAGGATGATCCTATTCAGGCCGGGATCACACGGCAAAATGTGCGGGATACAGTGTGATGCTGAATTAATTAAAAAAATCATCGTTCTCATTCTTATTAAAAATCAAAAGTTATGTTGTTATCAATCTATTACACCACCAGTACCAGGATGATCATATTCAGGCCGGGATCACACGGCAAAATGTGCGGGATACAGCGTGATGCTGAATTAATTAAAAAAATCATCGTTCTCATTCTTATTAAAAATCAAAAGTTATGCTGTTATCAATCTATTAATGTCATACCATTTAATTTTTCTTTGGAAGTTCTGAAGTCTACAGACGTCTGGTTTAAAAGCATACAAAATGAATATACATATAGTTAATATATTTAAATTATTTTGTTAGACTCCACTTAGTTCTCCACTTTCCGTCTGGACTCGAATGTCCCGAACATTACGTATTGAGTGGTATTACTAGCGAGTGTTAATAAAAATAACACATTGCCCTAAATTTGGATCGAACCAACAACCATCGTGTTTAAAACTGGGCGGTGTGTGGAAAACAGAGCATATTAACACTAGGTTCCCCCTGCCCACCCTGCTATATGCCAGATACCGGGTGAAACTAAAAACAAAATAGAAAATAACAGTACATTACGCTTTAAATCAAAACACAATCAACATTCAAGGATCAGAGCAAACGCTCTTTTCCAGAATTTTAATTACACAACAGTCGTATCCCCTTTGTTTCTGTAAAACTTCGTTACAAAAATACGAAACAACATTCACATGTTTGAACTAAATACATGTTTTTGTTTTTAAAACTCATGTACTTACTAATTTAGTTACTGTTTCTAGGTAAAAAAAATATTTTATATATAAAATACGAGAAAAATATATAATTTATGTAAAATTATACAACATCATCATAAATATTATGATATATTTTTACATGAGATATAAATATACATATTATTTTTCGTGGCACTCAGGCACAAGCGTGCAACTGCGAGCACGACAGGTTGTAGGTTCGATTCCCATTCGAGGAAAAGAAATATATATATTTGCATTTCTTCGCTCTGGTAACGCCACAAACACCACGTCACCCATCACTGCCACTCAACATACAATGCCTCCAGATTTCAATTTGACAAAAAGTGGGGAACGGAAGTGTCTTAATGGGAACAGAATATCTTAACGTTAGATTCCCAGGTTCCCGCTCCCTACCCTGCTCTAAGTGCGGGATACAGCGTGAAACTGGATAAACAAAGAAAATATAAAACATAAGAGCGTTATCGTTTCAAAGTAAAGTTGAGCAGTTTGCGGACAGAAGTGGGTCGCAATTACCGCCGTATAGGCAGCGGGCAGGACTCGAGCGCCGGATGAAAGAAGCCTCAGGCGTACGTACGTGCTCCATATTACGTCTTTAGGAGTACAAAGTGAGACATACGACTTTAGTATGCTTGGAAGGATATTTCAATTTATCTAAGTGTGTTTTTGTTGCATATTCTATATAAAGATAGGAAATTAATCTTTGAAGGATAATTTTTTGACTGATATTTTTATTTATTTTATTTTTCTGTAAAAATATCCATACATTCTATAACTACTGTATACAATGGAGAGTTTTGAGTTTTTTT
Organism: Heliconius hermathena; assembly: GCA_013403705.1. Lineage (NCBI taxonomy): Eukaryota > Metazoa > Arthropoda > Insecta > Lepidoptera > Nymphalidae > Heliconius > Heliconius hermathena. The sequence goes on from JAAIXJ010001825.1 coordinate 610,140, forward strand.
TTATCTTTACGCTGTATGCCTTAGATGTATGGCAGCAGAGTAGACAGAGATCTTTCATACAAAAGTTCAAAACGACGATGAACGATGATCTCCATTTTGTGCCTAAATTTAGAGATATTACCGGTTGAGTGGCGGAACTCAACGCCACGCTTTATCTAGTCACTAGGGCAATGAAATAAAAATAATTCATTACTCAGTGTGGTAACGAACACAAAACTATCAATAAAACGCTTTTCCACTCCGCCACGACTTCTAAAATATATTCTTCTAAAATATATAACAGCTATCGAACCCCCAACCACCGTTACAACGGTCGAAAACGCCAAAACCATACCACCATTATATCAGTTATACTATAATATTTAAATTAAAACGAGTCCACTATTGCGCAGCTGTTCTCTCTATGTGTTCATATTCAACCCTATCGCAGTGACGTCACAATATTACTGACCCGGGGGTGTACGCTCGATTTGCCGGGGTTTATTCTTAAATATTACGTAATACAGTGTATATTGCTTTGTTAATTGGTGCCTTGGTTGTGCCATTAGGAGTTAATTGGTGGTAGTCGGTTCAAAACTCTTTGGTTGGGAAGGAAGTTGAATATAATTAAATTAATTTAGTCAATATAACGTCATTTATAAGTTTAAAATATTCTTTTTTTACATTCAGCAAAGACTAAGCCTAATCAAATTGTTGTACAACACTAACAATATTTAGGGATGAACAGTTTGTTTGGTTGAACGCCAATGTTAAATGGCAGAACTAAACGGTGCACTTTTGCCAAAGAAATAGAAAATATAGTCGCGTTTATAGTCACACGCTTATGCTGCTGCACCACGACGGCCTCAAGCCAAGTTAAAATTAAGAAATATTTTTAGTTAATTTCTCAAGAGAGGCTATATATCTATACCAACCAGATCTATATTACAAATAAAGTTCATCGTTTCAATGGGTAACATTGATATTGTGGTTGGAGTTACCCAGTCTTAGAGCATAGAACATATCATCATAAATCATACAAACCTTTAAATCATTTCTATTCGACCATGCAAGAGTAGCCACGTGCAAACACATACAAAACTTACTTACTTATTCCATTTACTTAATATATTCGTAATTATATGACATCAATATATATTATATAGAATTATGTATTAGTATATTATATTACCTTATATATTGTACTATATAATAAATATTTATGTATTAGGATAAAATATTATTTAGGTATGTATGTTTATTTACACCACCCACTATATATTTTTAATTTTATTTCACATAACCTCAAGGTTGTATGAAAGAAATCGCTAATTAGCGATAAGACCGCCTTTTGTGCTTTTAGATGTAAGTTGTGACTTTGCGTGCTTTCAATTTGTAGTGTAAAATAAAGTATATATAAATGAATAAATTTATAAAATCTAAAACAAAATGAAACATATTTCAAAAACATTTTCATATTTTATTATGTTAGAAAATAACTAACAGTCGATATACATTTTGCTAACCCTCGGCTTGAGATTTCAATCTCTTTGAGGCAAATTTTACTGTCGGACGAGATTCATCACAAAATATATTATCATATATTTGGAAAAATATAGCTGCGAAAACCTTTTTATATTTGTTACCTTTTTATATAAAAGACGACCGTGGCTCAGTGGAACAGCTTGTGGCTGTTAACGCGTTGGTTAAAGGTTCGATTACCAATTGGGGTTGATGTTTCTTTTTAAATTATTTACATTTCCCTGCTCTGATAGACAAAGAGCGGCGGTAAGTTCCGTCAAAATTGAGCAGAAAGTGTGGAATGAAGTCTTAGCGCTAGATCTCCTATGCCGACCCTGCTATGCAGAAAGCTGCCAATTTATTTAATTTTTATTTTCACGCTGTATACCGCATATAGTAGGGTAGACAGAACAGACGGAACTCGGGGGAACCTAGTGATAAGACACTCTGATTCTCATTAAGAAACTTCTATTCCCCATTTTCCACCGAATTTTTGAGGCATTCCTTTTTGACTAGCTGAACTCAACGCCGCGTTGAATGAATGAAACTATTCATTATTTCATTCCCCGATTGGAAATCAAACCCACAATCATCGTAGTTGCAGTCGGAAGCTTATGCCTCGTCATCTTCATTTATTTCTGAATATTAAATATATAATTTCAAAGATCTTTCCATACAAACTATTTAATAAGTATAATAAACCAATATATAATCAATATTGTATCGCTAACTCGACTTTTCAGTGTAAATATTTGTGAAGGCGAACTCAGCAGTTCCCAATGTCAATAAGTTTAAATAGCCTAAAGCTGATAGTTAAATTGAAGTGCCGCTCCAGTTAAAATTTAACTTTAGTTTATTTATTCAATATGGTTTATATTGATCTTGTATACATGAAGTATAACACAACACAGACAAAAAAGAAATTGTTTCTAGAAAAATAAGACTTTGTTAATATGACGGATTTTAAATAAGCTTTCTGATTTTTTTTACATCTATGTTTGTATTAATAATATCATTTTTTTAAGCTTCACGCTGTATCCCGCATATAGCACGGTAGGCAGAGGGAGACTAGTGTTAAATTTTTTTTTAGGATTTAACCACAAATGTTTTCACATTTTTGCCTAAACTAGTGCTATCTGTAGATGCTAGGTGCCCAATTTCATAATTCTAGGTCAACCGGAAATCTCTATTAATATTGATTTCTTTTATAGTCTCGAAATACGCTTTTGTTGCCATATAAACAGCTTTATCTCTTTTTTTAAGTAAATGTAGAAATACAATTCTTTCAGGAAATAATGGGACCGTAGATGTGAGCATATGGTTTGAATTTTAACTCGATATCTCCAAGAGTTCCTGAGAAAGGCTCTTCGTAGACAGACAGACAAACAGACTGACAACAAAGTGATCTTATAAGAGTTCCCTTTTTTCCTTAAAAGGAACGGTACTCTAAAAATAAAAAAATGACTTATTACAGAAAAAAAAAACAGTTATTAGTTGTAATTATTTGAAAATCATATCTAAGTATATATTATTTTTAAAAACTATAGTAATAAACAATGAAAATAGAGTACGACACGAACAAAACTGGCAATCTCTTCTTTTATTTAAAACTTAAACCAACACCACAACTGAGAGATAGATTACTAATCAATTAAGCTGGCCGTTAGAACTGGCCGATATGATTGTTTTAGTCTGAACCAACGCTTTCAACGGTATTGGGCGTTGGAACAAAGGAAAAGTTTCATAGTTTTGTTAGAACTAACAAATTACTTAAGTGGAATAATCGTTGAAATTTGAACGATTTAATATGTAAAATTAATATTAGTAAAATGATTGTATTGTAATAATCTATTGTAAGAAATAACTTAGGAAATTTAAAAAAAGACTAATAAAATAATAAGTTTTCTATAGACGATGCCAAACTAAAAACAACAAAATGATTCTTTACACAACATCTGTATATTAATTACCTAGGTAATATTTTTACTCAAATACAAATATCGAATCCAATACTTTCGTCACATTACTCCGTACGACGCTACCACTAAACCACTAGTCACAAAATACGAAGCAAAACTAAACTAAACTAATTTTCTTTATAAAATATAAACGTCAGATGGTTGAGGGTTTTCACCCCGAGTATGTGGTCCTGTTGCCGGGTCAAAGAAGTCGAGATACCTACTACATACCTACTTTATATATGTATATATTATATTACTCTCTTACGGTTATTTTCTTATTAAATAAATTATTTTACGAATATGTTATTTTTATAATATGTATTTGTTGAATAGAATATGCTTGAATATTTAATATATATCTATATTAATTTTAAAGCAAAATTCTAATTCTAAGTTATTTTCATTCCCCCGCTCTGTTAGAAAAGCGCGGCGTTGTGTTCCGCCACTCGACACGCAATGTCTTAAAAGTAGGCCGCAAAGAGGGGAAAGGAAAGTGTTGACATTGAATTTCCTCTGTCTATCCTGCTATGCGGGAAAACGCGTGAAGCCGCTTGCTAATAATTTCTTTTTTCAACTTTCTTTTAACAAATATGAAACTTTTGGTCGAAATCATGTAATTCACCTGACATTAAAATGTTGCCACATTTTGAATATTTTAGGACGCAAACCACAATTTTATTATGCTTTTAGCGTTAAGTTTAAATTTTGTGAATAAATATGCAATATTAAGCTAAGTGGTAAATAATTGATTTAACATAAATATAATGGGTTATACTTATTAGACAGCATAGAGGTGTAGTGGATTTCGAAGTGACTGTAAAAGCAATGGTTATTGGTTCGTTTCCTACTTGCGGAAAAGATTATAAATTATTTTTTATTTTTAGTTAAAGTGAGACAAAGCGCGGAGTCTCGCAATGTCTGGAATTCGGACAGAAATGAACGGTGAGTGGAATGTCTTGTCACTAGGTCCTTTCCACTTTCCCTGCTATGGGGGAAAAGGTTAGATATAAAAGGGTAAAGGACACTCAACATGCCATAGGTATTTTAGTTTGCGAAGTAAGTAAAACAAACTTATTTATATATTTATACAGGAACGGGTGGCGAAACTCAACGCCGCGGCTTACCTCGAATGATATATATCTATCTAAATTTGTAACACTAAATTACCTAGTAAGGAAATATTAAACGTATAAACATACATAAATAGTTTACAGGATATGAGTATAGTAAATGGTATTTAGGTTACGTTAACGCGGACGTCCTATTCCATTGTAATTCGCCACTTGTCTACACCTACTAAGTATGTGAACTCCAATTATATGACTAATTCTGTAAAAAAGCAATCAAATTTGGGACCAAAGTGTAATAAGCGAATAAAAAAATATCCTTTTTAACTTAGTGTTTGATACAAATAAAAAATACAAAATAAATCAGCTGTATCCCGCATCTAGAATATTTAAGGCATTGCGTGTAGAGTGGTGGAACTTAACGCCGCGCTTTTGCCTTAGCACTACACTTACAACAAAGAAATGAAAATATTAATAAACAATAATTCATTATCCCGAGTGAGAATCGAACCCACTGTCACACCCTTGTGTCCTTGCGCCACGACGATCTGAAACAACTTAAATAATAAACAATAAAAAAAACATCAAAAGAAACTAAAATTTACGAAAGTTGCTAAAAAATGAAACATTAACCGTTCTAAGGAATAATAAAAAAAACTATACGTAATTTGTTTAATTTAAACTTTTCTAACAAATTAAAAGTTTTATTTAACTTGTAGTCTAATTTTAGTTTTTTATAAGTTTTAGTATCCCACAGGGATCTACTATTATTCAGTTTCACGCTGTATCCCGCACAAAATGAATCTAGTATATCGACTATCCGTTTCTGGATTTCGATGAGGCTTGCTTTGTATTCGTGCTGAGCCGTGGAACCCAACCCCGCAATATGTCTTAACTTCAGCTTCAGCTTCACGCTGTATCCCGTACACAGCAGGGTAGGCAGAGGGAACCTAGTGATAAGACACTCCGTTCCCCACTTTCTGCCGAATTCTAGAGGCATTGCGTGTTGAGTGGCAGAACTCAACCCCGCGCTTTGCCTCGACACCAGAGCGAAGAAATGGAAATATAAATTTAAGTAAATATTTCATCTCCTCGAGTGGGGATCGAACCCACAACCAGTCGATTTACAGTCACACTTTGTGCCGCTGCGCCACTACTGGCCTCAATGTCTTAACAAACGTATATTAACTTATTTTCGTGTATATTTACTATGTATATTTTGGTTTAACTGATTCTAATGACTAGTGACGTTTTCATCGTGCGACATGTCGAGATAGCACGCCGAATGCTAAGAATGAGTTGATACAGTTTTTTTTTATGTCGTTTTTTTTGTCATTGCTGAAATTGGTCACACAAATGTTTTTCAATTGTACACATATATTATTTGTAATATTGTTTTTCTTATTCTTGCCTTAGCGAATAAATATAGGAAGTGACTGACTGTTAACGTGATAGTTGTGGGTTCTATTTAACCTCTGAGAAATAAATTCATTTTTCCTCTAGTGGAACAAAGCGCGGTCATGAGCTTTGCTACTAATCACACAGTGTCTGAAACTTGGGCAGAAAGTGGGCAATGGAGTTTTAATGTTGGGTCACTCTGCCTATACTGCTATATGCGGGATACAGTGTGAAGCTGTTTTTTTTAATGTTATTAGATATTATTGCTTAATCTTTCTTGACGTGTCTTCACACTGAATACCGCACATCAACGGAAAGGCAGGGGAACTTGGTGGTAAGACACTCCATTCTCTTTGAGACTTTCCCGTTCCCTACTTTCCGCTGCATTCTAGAGGAATTGCGTGTTGGCGGAACTCAACTGATGCCCCGATTTGCTTCGTTACCAGTGTGATGAAATGGTGGAATGGTGGTTCAAAGGAAGGATCCTAATACTTATAAATAAGGGTTTCAAATATGATTTTTACCTTCACTTCACGCTTTATCACGCATATATTAACCAAACAAACCAGCCTAATTATAACAAAAGAACCAACAACATATCGACGTTAAAAATTACATTGTATAGGATCATTGAATACGAACTCATATTCATACATCACTATTCACTATTTATAAATCTATACAAGGCTGTTAACCTTTAAAGTTCAGAATGATCGTAAAATGCTTCATCAAGTTTAAGTGTCAAAGCGTAGTTTAAAGTTGCCCATTTTGATGCAACAGTTGTTATTTTCTAGTTTGAAATTCAGAACACACTTGTCGTTATAGTGAGAAATTATTTATTCATCAGCTTCACGCTGTATCCCGCACACAGCTGGCTAGGCAAAGGGAACATAGTGTTAAGACACTCCGTACCCCAATTTCTGCCGAATTCTGGAGGCATTGCATGTTGAGTGGCAGAATTCAACGCAGCTCTTTGCCTCGACACCAGAGCGAAGAAATGGAAATATAAATTTAAGTAAATATTTCATCTCCTCGAATGGGGATCGAACCCACAACCAGTCGGTTTAACAGACACGCCCCTGCGCCACGACTGGTCTCAACTGGTTGGATTAATTCACTTCTAAGATAATATGCGAGAAACGCAATTTTTTCTCACTTGAAAGCTTAGAGAAGATATGTCTATATATTATATTAACATTTAGAAACTTACCCAACTTTCATTCTCAAATAATATATTTTACAAAAGTTATGATTAAACTTTTAAATTACTTTCAAGATTAAATAAATTTTTAATATTTTACCCATAGAAATACATTTTATATACAAATAGTTTAATGTTATTTAAAATTTTGCTTTTTAATATTTTTAAATCCGAATTGGTGGAAGATGGGATGAGATAGGCGGGGGAACCTAATGTCAATATAATCCGTCCTGCGCTTTTAATCCGGATTAGAGATATTATATGTTGTGTAGCGGAACTCAACGCCGCCCTTAGTCTAACCAAAAACAAATGCGAAGAATTAATTAACTTTAGTGAGGATAAATTTCAAAGCATTCAGATTCGTCACAAATAAACCACGATAGCATGATAGATATAAGATAATTCAGTGACCTTATAGAATAACACAAACTCCAGTTGCTATGTAAATGAAGTTTCTTACATATTATCTACATATATTTACATAGCTATTATTATTATAGCCCATGACATAATATAGACAAGATCAATATTACTTTGAGGCCAGACGCGGCGCAGGGGCACAAATTGTGACTATAAAACCGACTGGTTGTGGGTTCGATCCCCACTCGAGGAGATGAAATATATTATTAATTATATTATATTATTTAAATTTATTTATTTATTATATTATTTAAATTTATACTTCCATTTCTTCGCTCTGGTGTCGAGGCAAAGCGCGGCGTTGAGTTCTGCCAATGCCTCCAGAATTCTAACAAAATCTTAACACTAGGCTCCCTCTGCCTACCTTGCTGTGTGCGGGATACAGCATGAAGCTGATCAATATTACTTAATTTTCACAAGCTATGAAATCCCTGTGTACCATTTCCACTGAAGAAAATAAAATATTTAATATTTTCATTTCCTTGCTCTGGTGACGAGGCAAAGCGCGGCGTTGAGTTACGCCACTGCAACAAGCAATTCCAGAATTCGCCAGTATTCGCAGAATTCTTCCAGAATTCGCCAGTAAGTGGGGAATGGAAGTGACTTAAATGATCGAAGTGTCTTGACACTAGCTTCCCAAGTTCCCTCTGCCTAACCTGCTATATGCGCCACAAGTGAAGTGAAGCTAAAAAAATCTAATCCCTGTAATGTGTAACCTATAGGTACATCCTTTGAAGTCTCATTGTAAACGCAATAGGTTTTGGTGTGATGTCCACTGAGCAGAATGCTTATATCTAAATATACTGCGCGGAATTGTGTTCGGCTACTCAGGGTTTATTATCTATAAAAGTACAATGGAGAACAGAGTGTCTTAAGACGAGGAACTCTCTGTCTATCCAATTATATGCAAAATAAAGCATGAAACACAGTATCACATAAAAAAACACAAAAAGTACACAATAATATTCGATATTTTCGTTCTAAAATCATAAAAACATAAGTCATAAAAAGGCAAGTGGATGAACGTAGATTGTGGACGCATAAAATGTGAGTTCACTTTGTGGCACAAATAAAGTGTAGGCCGTTAAAACTCAACACTCCCCTTTACAGCGCGAATCGATAGGAGCATCCTTGTGCGTTTCCATTTTACCTACCGTGACGCTTGTAAATAAAATAAAATTAAAAATCTATATATATAAAAGGACTTGTGCTGACTGACTGAGGTAAGACGCACGCAGAGCCGTAACCGCTGATGGTAGAAACGTGAAATTTGGGCAGATGTTTATTTTCATATTCTGGACATCCACTAAGAAGGGAATTTGAAAAATTTTAACCCTAAAGGGATGAAATAGGGGTTGAAAGTTTGTATGGAAAAAAATTTTAATCTGTACCGATTTTTATAAAATTTGAAATTCAGACTCTTAAAAATATTTCATTGAACACGTGTTTCATGGTTTTTAAGAATTCACCCCCTAAGGGTTCAAATAAGGGGTTGAAAGTTTATATGGAAAAATCTTTAAATTGCCACTGATTTTTATAAAAATTTAAATTCAGACTGTTAAAAATATTTTATTGAACACATGTTTCGTGGATTTTTTAGAATTCACTCCTAATAAGCGGGCGAAGCCGCGCGCGCCCTCTAGTATATAATAAAATTCGTGAATATTATTTTTCACTTAACGGAAAATTAGGCTTCAACTTACAAATATTGTTAATCAAATCTAGACTGAATCAGTAAGTATAAGTTTTATATATACATTTTTGTTAGTAAGGTACAAGAAGGTGGAAAGAAAAGATATCTATAATCATGGGCACCTTAAATAATGGATGAACATTTTTGTAGCTTGACTTACAGCATTCGGAGGTTAAATATATTTAATCAGCTTCACGCTGTATCCCGCGCACAGCAGGGTAGGCAGAGGAACCTAGTGTTAACACACTCTGTTCCCCACTTTCTGCCGAATTCTAGAGGGATTGCGTGTTGAGTGGCAGAACTCAACGCCGCGCTTTATCTCGATACCAGAGCGAAGAAATGGAAATATAAATTTAAGTAAATATTTCATCTCCTCGAGTGGGGATCAACCCACAACCAGTCAGTTTTACAGTCACAGTTCGTGCCGCCACGACTGGCCTCCTATAAATATATTTATTATATATAATGAGTTTGGCTGTAAACGCGACGGTTGTGGGTTCGATTCTCACTTGTAAGAATGAATTATATCATTCCCGCTCTGGCCACAACGCAAAGCACGGCATTCACTCCATGCTATTCAACTCAACCCGCAATATCTCGAATATTGAGGACACTCAGAAACTTAAAAAAATATTTTTATTATAAATATTTTCTCAATAAAATCGTATCGTGTGAAACATTGGAAACTCACATCCAATAGTAGGTCACTCGAGCTTAGAAGATGTTCTTAGTAAATGTTTGAGCTAAGACGAGAGCCATTAAGTTGCACAAACACGACACTTTCGGATATTCTATATTATTCAATATTTATTTATTATCTATGTTATGTTATATTTTGTTTCTATTTCCACGCATAATATAGATTTTGCGGTGTCCACTCTCTATTGTAAAAAGATATAAAAGATATGATAAGACAATCATTTGTAACAAATTATTTTCTTTAAATTATAACGATAAAAAAACTTAAAGTTTTAGTAAATCCTGTTTTAAAATATATGTATAGTTTAAGAACAACTAAAATACACGCTTTTCTATACCAAATAATACAAGTGCTATTAGTGTGCTCGGAACTATAAATTATATGAGCCTCGACTGCAACTCGAATGGCTTACTATTAACATCTGAAGAGTCGACGAGGTCCTAGCTCCATCATCACACCATGTCGTTGGTACCATAATCTTATATGTAAAATGAGCAGTCAGTAGATTGTGGACGCATAAATATAATTGTACGAAGCTTAGCTGACAACCTAAGCCTCGTACAACTGCTGAGTTCTACGAGGATCCAATTATTACAAGCGGTTCAAATCCAGATTCTTAGTTTTTATTATATAGTTACTTATATATTTCATAGTTATTTATTACTTACAGCTCGATCTAACAAAAGCGTGTTGAAAATTAATATTCTAGTTTGTAAATTAAATTAGTACATTCTTGTTTGTGCAGTGGCACAAAGTGTGACAGTAAACGCCATAGGTAATAGGTTCGATTTCCACTCGACGAAATGAAATATTTCATATTTTCATTTCTACGCTCTGGAGACGAGGCAAAACGCGGCGTTGAGCTCCGCCACTCAACACTCAATGTGTCCAGAATTCGGTGGAAAATGGGGAATGGGTGAGTGTCTTAACAATAGGTTCCCTCTGCCTACCCTGCTGTGTTCACAGCGTGAAGCTGTAGCATAATAATAAATTAAACCGGAAATAGCAACATACAGTACATTTCTCACACGAGTTACTTCATTAGTCAAAGCCAAAGGCAAAGGAAAATCCATCAACAGTCACGTGTGACGTCGACAGGCGCATTATAGTAGTAGTAGTAGTAGTTTAGCTTTAGAGGTAGAGTAAAGAAGCTTCGCTTATTTCGCTTAAGCTTGTGAAAGTTGAGCTTAAAATTGTAGAAAGAGTGGCTAAAACAATAAATTCTCTCATCTCATCTCATTCTCTAAACAGGTCTTTTATAGCACAATGACAGAGTTTACTACCAACAATATAATTTTGCTTCAAATATGTAATATACTTTTAATTATAATTTATTTATATGTATGTATATATTATAAACTACTAAGAAATATTTGTTACATTTTTACTTTTACTATACGTTACCGTATTTATAAATGGCTCTTAACTCTAAAATCGATCTTGAGATGCCGTTTTCGTTCATAGATATATAATTTATGAATGAAAACGGCTTCCCAAGATCGATCACAGACTTGAGAGCACATTTACAATTAAAATCTATCTAAACAAATGTGACTAACTGAAACTAGAGCAAAATACAGATTTTCTCTACAAAACGAAAAAAAAAATATAGGTAGGTACTTATTAAGAAGCACATCTAATAATACATCATTCAGTTTGATTGCTCACTGACCTGCATCTCGGGCGGGCCGCCCTCGTCCCTGATAAGTAGAAGGTAGCTGTGCCCGTCGATTATCACCTCTTTCTTGAATCGACCACCTAAAAATATAATTTTATTTATAATCTATCAAATTATTATATGCTGCGTTGGGTTCCGCCTCTCAACATGCAATGCCTCCATATTTAGGCGGAAAATGGGGAGAGGTAGTATCTTAATCGGATCAATGCACGAATGAAGCCCGGATCCCCTTTGTCTACCCCTTTCATGTGCGGGATACAGCGTGAAGGCAAAGAAAAAGTTTAAGCGATAATATTCATAAACTTTTTTTGTCATAGTATATATTTCAAAAGTAAAAATTAACATTTGCTTATAATATGTATTAATTGTATTATACAATAATGTAATTCATATATATATGATAAGAAAAATAAATATAATAATTAGGTAAAAGTAAAAAAGAGGCCAAGTATATATAGTGATAAGCCTAGTTCAATAGAATTAATAAATAAAAAAATAATAAAAAAATATATGCCTTCTGGACCTAACCTAATATCATCGCAAGTGCCATTTCCCCAAAATCTCCATAAGTTTTGAAAATATTAAATAAATTCAACTACGTTAGCGCCATCTATGAGAGAAACGATAAATCATTATTTTCATAGACGTCGTATTTTAGAAATATCTCGCTAGTTAGCGCTAGTAGTTTCCAGCTTCTGGAAAAGATGGCGCTGTTCGAATATAGAGCTTAAAAAATACAGCTATATACAAAATGCATATAATAATAAATACTTACATACATACTTATGATATATATTTATTTTTCATTATCATCAAATTTAATCCTGCTAATAGCAGGGATGGCAAAAATCATCTACTTCCTAAGTCCCATTCTTCGTTTCTCGAAACGCTTGCTAAGTGGCGGAACTTTACGTCGCAGTTTATTCTACCAGTTCGGAGATATACAAATTATTGATTACCCCAAGTGAAGAACCATCGCGTAAACATCATTTGAATAGACAACACATAAATTAATGAAAAATGAAAAAAATATCCAAAAATAAAAATCTTACCTTCGGGACTCTCCTCCTGCATGTACGCCCCAGTTAGGTACCTGTGCACTAGCGCCGACTTTCCACTGTCGGGTGATCCTAGCACACCAACGCGTAACTCTGTTACGCCGCGTGAAGCCGTCCATTCTTGACTGTTTACGAAAGAATCTGGAATGGAATATTAAATATTAAGTTTGTTTTGTTATGAAGGAGATACCGAGGATATTTAAAATTTTATTAAAGAATATAAAGAGGTCTGGTTATTCTAAATACATATTTTATTACTATTTTCATTTAGCTTCACGCTGTATCCCGAATAAATCAGGACAGGCAGAGGGAACCCGGGAACCTAGTATTAAAACACTCCATTCCTATTACGAAACTTCCGTCCCTCACTTTCCTCTGATTCTGGTGGCATTGCGTGTTAAGTGGCGGAAAAGTATTCATTTCCTCGAGTGGGAATCGAACCCACAACCAGTCGCGTCGACAGTCGCACGCTTGTGCCCCTGCCCCATAACGTGCTATATTAAAATTAGTTGTCATAAACATAAAGTAGTTCGCTATTAACCAATGGAAAAGAAAACTAAGCTATTTTTTGTAATATTATCGCAATCATAGTAAATCTACACTACAACTTGAAGAAAATAAAGAAATATAGGATTTCTACTTTCCAACGGAGCAAAAAGCGTCAACGCGCGTCGCACATTACGCAATTACCTGACTATCGATAGTTGCGGTTCATAGAAGATTTGTATGTATGTCGGTCATAGCTATGAAATTCGCTACAATATACAAACCTCGTAAAAGAGAAAAACACTGAAAAATAAAAAATGACGATGAGATCATTCAATTCGCAATGCCTACAAAATTCGGCGGAAATTGGGTAACGGAAGTGTCTTAATGGGAACGGAGTGTCTTAACACTAGGTTCCCAGGTTTCCCTGACTACCCTGCGTACTGTGCTGGATGCAGCGGAAAGCCTAAAAAAACCAATGTTGTATTTTTTTGAAACAATAAAAGTAACTATTATAACTATTTTGTTGAAATGTATTAAAAATCACCAAAAAAAAAAATAAAAAAAACAGACGATGTTGCATAAACAATTTCAATATATTAAGAACGGAGTGTCTTAACACTAGGTTCCCAGGTTTCCCTGACTACCCTGCGTACTGTGCTGGATGCAGCGGAAAGCCTAAAAAAACCAATGTTGTATTTTTTTGAAACAATAAAAGTAACTATTATAACTATTTTGTTGAAATGTATTAAAAATCACCAAAAAAAAAAATAAAAAAAACAGACGATGTTGCATAAACAATTTCAATATATTAAGAAACCACAACCTCCTTTCTGAGCAAATCGGTGAAAAACTTAGAATCATTGCGCAAACGCGTCTCTCATGCCCAGAACAAATCATCCATGACTTTGAATAGACCGTTTTCTACCAAAACGAATGAAAACGACTCGAACAATAGAACCCGCCTACGCGCTAGTACCTACAATTACTAGAAATTCTTAAAGAATATACAAAAACATTAACTTTTAAATTATTTTTAGTATGCTATTAATTTATTTAACTGCAACCGAATCAAATGTGCCAATTTCTCTTAATAAATAATTTTATTATTGCAAAAAAACGGGTTGCTATATGCTAATATTATCTTGTGATATATTATTAAATATTTTCAAAATAAGCTTCGCCCTTTTCACAAAACAGACTGACAAAACAGTGACATATATACCATAAAATTTTCTCTATCTAGACTAAAAAAGAAGACCCCCTCCCACCCCCTCAATGAAGAAAAGAAACGACAAAAAAAACAACCAAAAAAAAAAAGACTTCAAGAAACTTTTTGCGCAACAACTGGTCTTGTATAACCGTAGTCTACAATACCACATAACATAATATAACATAATAAAAAGGAGTGTACACGTTCAAAACGGGTTTAGTAAATCAATAAGTAACTGGTTCCGTCAACACGGACGCAGGGCGTCTTCGTCTGTCCAACAGTTTAGGCCAGATGGGATGACCAGCTTGGATTATTGCGGGATAAGTCCTGTGGCGTTTTGACACAGTGTGGGTAGACGTGACGGTTGTGAGTCCGATTCACGCTCGAGGATATCGATTATTTAATATTTCTTTCTTCGCTCTGATAACAATACAAAGCGTGGCATTAAGTTCCGGTACTCAAGTCTCAATGTCTCGAAAATTCCGCGCAAACTGAGGAACAAAGTGGGAAGCTCTCGAAGAATTTGCTCGTCCTGCNTTTCCATACAAACTTTCAACCCCTATTTCATCCCTTTAGGGTTAAAATTTTTCAAATTCCCTTCTTAGTGGATGTCCAGAATATGAAAATAAACATCTGCCCAAATTTTACGTTTCTACCATCAGCGGTTACGGCTCTGCGTGCGTCTTACCTCAGTCAGTCAGCACAAGTCCTTTTATATATATAGATAGTTTACAAATACAAATATGCAAATCCAGATTTAAAATTAGATCTAGAACTACATAGATATTTCGAAGAGCTGTTCCACATTAAGATAAACAAGTAACTTGATTAAGCGCGAAATTAGTCATTAGTGCATGTGCAGAACGTTTCAGTGCAGCAACACAGTGCAATATATTTAATGGGGCGCCGTCTGTAGGGTTGTCGATTATTCTTATTTAATTGTTTTTTTTATTTAAACTAGGCCAATATTTTAGATATAGCTTCACGCTGTATCCCGTCTTTAGTAAGTTAGGTAGAGTGAATCTAGTGTTAAGATACTCCGTTGTTAATTTTCAAGATATTATGTTTTTCTTTTCAGAACTCAATACCGTGATTTAGCTTGTTATTTAAGCTATTAAATAAAAATAAATTCAAATGTCAATTCCATTTCCATACGATTAAAATAATTAAAGTAGGAATCGATCCGAAAGTTGTCGCGGTACACAGTCTAACAGTCCCAATATTTATTTTGGAGAAACAGAGAGAAAATAGGCAAAACTTTACATAGTACACTAAAAATGAAGAATAATATCCTACCAACAATATTGTAACAGCCCTAACTAAAACTATAACGATACTCGTATTTTAGCTTGCGTGTTCTGTAACAGTGCGTAAGAGCTATAATAGAAATTATTCTCTGAAATACTTCGTATAATAGTAGAGATTTATATTTTCCTTAGGAAGTTCTTGTTAAAAAAATAAAATTAAATTAAATCAGCTTCACGCTGTATCCCGCACACAGCAGGGTAGGCAGAGGGAACCTAGTGTTAAGACACTCCGTTCCCCACTTTCTGCCGAATTCTGGAGGCATTGCGTGTTGATTGGCAGAATTCAACGCCGCCTCGACACCAGAGCGAAGGATTAGAAATATAAATAAATATTTCATCTCCTCGAGTGGGGATCAAACCCACAACCAGTCGGTTTTACAGTCACACTTCGTGCCACTGCACCACGACTGGCCTCACTGGAAGTTCTTGTTGACTTTATATATTTTATAATGTGTTTTATATTAACGCATTTTTTTAAATCTACATATAAGAATATTCCGTCACTAAGTGACTGTCAGTGCCAGACTACCCACAGCCAGTTCAGTTCACTTCAGTTCAGTTCGTTCTTAGTTTATGGCGTTGTGAGTGTGACAGTTAAACACGAATCACTTTACTTAACTAAAAACATATTATACTTAACTAAAACTTTACTTAACCGACCTTGGTTTCCAGGAAGCGCGGGTTCGAGTCCCGCTACGTTCAATTTTTATACGTTTTCTAAATAATTATTTTTCTTTCCTAAGTATGGAATAACAATTAAAAAAAAAATGTTACGAATCACTTTGCCAATGTCGGTTTGTATGGAGAACACACAAAGGAGACTAAGCAACAGCCAAAACTAACGCAGCGCTGACTCTAACACCAAGATACCATTTCTCGACATTTCTCGGGCATTCCTCCTAAATGTTATGGAAACGGATAAAATAATGTTTATTTTACTTTTTCGTTTTAAAATAGTGATTTTTTCAGTATCTCTCCGTCTCCGTCCTCTGTTCATTCACCTTACTATGTATTATAAATAATAAATTAAAAACACCAAAGTAAATCGTAAAATAAAATAGAACAATTAATATAAAATTCGTTACACGCTCCATAATCCCGAGATTGTGTAACAGACCGGGTGAGGTCTCCGCAAGGTCGCGCGATTGTTTTTAAGGTTATTGTATTATTTATGCTTATTTTGTGACCGAATTATTGAGTTCTAATTTGAATTGTTATTGGAAAAGGACAAAAACTTGAAATTACGCTTAATTTAGAACTGATTTAGTTTTAGTTATCATTTGTATTTTTATTTATTAAATCGAATAAATCTGTTTCACGCTGTATCCCGCACACAGCAAGGTAGGCAGAGGGGTAGTGTTACGACACTCCGTTTCCCCACTTTTTGACGAGTTTCGGAGGCGTGTTGAGTGGGCGGAACGCTTTGCATCAACACCATAGCGAAGATATGGAAATAAAAATTTAAAGAGATATGTCATCTCCTCGAGTATGATTGTCCTGAACAGTGACACTTTGTGCCAGTGCGTCACGACTGGCCTGTGTGCCTAAAATAAAATTCGTTCGTTAGCCTAGCGTCGCCTAATTTTCGAAATATTGCGTGTAGTAGAAAAACTCAACGATGCCCATTGCTCTTGTAGCCAGGGCAAGGAATTTAAAATAATTCATCTATGTAATGGGAATCGAGCCCACATCCGTTTCATTCACAGTCTGAAGCTGTACCGTTGTGTCACGACGTCCTTAAAATACGTTACACACCTAATGTAGAGTTCGACGTTAATAATAATCAAAAACTTAAAAAAAAACATATAAAGAAACCACTTAAGTAAATATACTTACAGAATATTTCAGCACAAACCATCTACATCTTATAAGATTCACATCGTATAGAATTACGTGCGAGCTAAAAAGAATATTGTTATTTCTATGGAGTATAAGATAGCGATCTTGACAAATATAATGTTTGTTTGTCCGTTTTGAAGGGCTTTGGAGGCAAATGAAAAGAGTTAAGGTGACATTGGAAGCTATCTTGTCGATCGGTGTAACTGATATTAGTACGGACGAGTTTGTAATTATTATTAAAACATGTTTAAATGATTTAAAGTAGCCGAGTGAGGCCAGTCGTGGCGCAGCGACACGAGGTGTGACTGTAAAATCGACTGGTTGTGGGTTCGATCCCCACTCGAGGAGAAATATTTCATATATTTACTTAAATTTACATTTCCATTTTTTCGCTCTGGTGTCGAGGTTAAGCGCGGCGATGAGTTCTACCACTCAACACGCAATGTTTCCAGAATTCGGCAGAAAGTGGGGAACGGAGTGTCTTAACACTAGGTTCCCTCTGCCTACCCTGCTGTGTGCGGGATACAGCGTGAAGCTGATTTATTTGATCTTGGTCTTAGTTTTATGATCAGATCATCTCGATGGTACTTTAAAACGCTAAATTGATTTTCAAGAACCATATCCTTTTAACATATATATTTAAACTACTAACTAGAGATTTCTCAATTTTTTTTATGTAAGTCTTAAACCTATTATTCGAAATCGGATGTTTCGAACACATTTCAATATTTCAAGTAGACACACAAAATTTCAAAATATTATATATACGCTACTAACGGTTTTATTTCAAACCTTTTACCTATAATGAGAAACAATTGCGAATATCAAAGATAAACAAGTGATCGGTCACTACTTTCTCTTTAACTACTCCACAGTGAAAACTACTCCAAAATTAAATTTATTGCCACAGGGTTGTACAACTAAACCTCCCACCAAAAAAAAACCCCATTCAAAATCTGTTCAATTTCCAATTTTTTTTAATGTATACCGACGTTAAATAGCGACGTAAAATAATTGATTCATAAATCCAAAGCAACTTTTGTATTGAAGTGATGCGTATGACATCAATAGTCTCTAAAGTAGAGCACAAGACGCATCTGCCTTCTCTTACGATTGCCAACAAAAAAAATCTTTAGATCAGACGAGGAGTATGCAATCTTATAAATAGATATTATAAAGATGTATTTTCCATACATTTTTCAATGCAAAGTAAATTCATTGAATACATTGTTATAAGTGGACGCATACTGTGATCTTTCGGTGGTCGAAATTTTGAACATAATTAGAGATTTATTATGGGGCAGTTGTAAATATTACTATCAAAGTAAGCTTGGTACTTTTGATGCAACTAATATATATATATATATATGTATNTATTGTATAATATTTTAAAATTAAAATTAGGTAATTGATAAAATTAAAATATTAGAATAGAAAAAAAAATTGAAATATAATTCTTAAACTTTAATTACCATGAATAGTACAATTATAAAAAAATATTACATAACCTACGTAATCAAGACGAAATTAACTTAATAACTATAGAAAAAAACAAGTAAGTTTTCCATTACTCTATTCCAATTAAAAGAAAATTAAACAAGTGGAGTTTAATAACGTAAAATGGAAAAACTAATAATCTTTTCCCGTTCTAGCAGAAATGTCGAGAAATACTGTCTTAACCCCTACACCCCCAAACTACCTACACTATTTTCACCTTTCTAAATCCAGTAGTTTCGTCTGTGCGTTGCCTGTCAATCTTCTTTAACCTATAAATATTTACAGACATATCCCAGCAAATACGTATTACACGTACATACATACGTCATCATTATGTTTACAATTGTTTCATGAGAAACGATAAATCAAATGAGTTCTAGACATAATAATGATATCAAAACGAATTATTTACACAACTGTCCAAATTAAAATATGCATACGTCAAATCTTACTTAAACCACGGAATATTTGATAGGCTACTATGTGAGTACTTATTACTAAGTTGCTGTATTCCGTAAGTACAATAATATCATAGGGTTGTATGTTATCTTCTGTCATGATGGGGAACGGAGCGTCTAAACACTAGGTTCCCTCTGCCTACCCTGCAGTTTGCGGGATGCAGCACGAAGCTGATTCTGTCTTTAAATGATGTAAATAAAATTAATGTTATAGTAGATATTTAATACTTTATTGAATATAGTAAATATAAAATATACTATTATAATTAGTATTATAAATAGTACTACATTTTATATTTACTAATTAGTAAATATGAAATATACTACTACAAACATGGCTGCCAATCAAAGAACAAGGTCGCATATTTATTAACAAAAAAAACCCAATTGATCGATCTCATAATAATAATCTAACCAAAATTTCATCAAATTACCCTTCAAGTGTATTTTTTACAATAAAAAAAAATACGAAGAATACGATAAGAGTAAGCACATACTTTATGCAAATTTAAGATTTATGAGATTTTCTCATGAACAACATCGTCAGAAATGGACCAAATTAAAATAGGACCATACGAGAAACACCAGCTTTCAAATAAGAACAGAATCAACAAAATCGATTCACCGAGTTAAAAGCTCTGAGGTAACAAACATAAAAAATACGATCGTTTACAGAAGTCGGTTAAATGTATGAAACGTTAAACGCTATAATGTAAATGATTATTAGGAAATAAAATTTAATCCCAAAGAAAACGGGAAAAATCGGGATTTTAAATCAGCTTCACGGTGTATCCCCCGCACACAGCAGGGTAAGCAGAGGGAACCTAGTGTTAAGACACTCCGTTTCCCACTTTCCGCCGAATTCTGGAGGCATTGCGTGCTGAGTGGCGAAACTCAACGCCGCGCTTCGCCTCGACGCCAAAGCGAAGAAATGAAAATATAAATGTAAATAAATATTTCACTTCCTCGAGTGGGGATCGAACCCACAACAATGCCTCAAGAACCCACAACAATGCCTTTTACAGTCGCACTTTGTGCCTCTGCGCCACGACCGGCCTCTGCACAATATATAAATTAAAAATTAAATTAAATTAACTTCACGCTGTATCCCGCACACAGCAGGGTAGGCAGAGGGAACCTAGTGTTAAGACACTCCGTTCCCCACTTTCTGCCGAATTCTGGAGGCATTGCGTGTTGAGTGGCAGAACTCAACGCCGCGCTTAACCTCGACACCAGAGCGAAGAAATGGAAATATAAATTTAAGTAAATATTTCATCTCCTCGAGCGGGGATCGAACCCACAACCCGTCGGTTTTGCAGTCACACCTCGTGCCGCTGCGCCACGACCGGCCTCTGAAATGTATATATATATATATACTAGCGGACCCGGACGCGGCTTCGCCCGCTTAAACTATACGAATGCTTATTAGATATATTTATTCAATTTTTTTTGAAAATATGTAACTAATTTAAATGAAAAAAATGATAAGTAAACGTAACCAAAGTAAAATTTTAATAAAAAAAACTAAGCAAAACATTACATTACATTATTAATATCATCAAAGTAAAATAATATTAAATGTGTTGTGCTATGTTTTTGCAAGTGCATGTGGTTATTTACATAATACTCAAATACAATATAAATAATTTTATATTTTTTGTCTCTGTCTGTCTTTCTATTTCCCCGAGCTAATGTCCAGAATAATTAAACTGATTTTTATTGGACTTTCAGTTATCGATTTTACTGATTTACCCGGGAAAAATCTTTTTACACGTTTTCCTTGCGCGCGTACATAGATACTATATGAAATAACTAAAGTCCTTTCTACATTAAATATGATAAGTTTTGCGAGCAATATCAAATAAAATCCCAAAAAACTAAAACCACAATTTATTAAGTGTATAACAACGGTATAGATAACCATCCAACCGAGATGAAATAACCAACAATTCTCTCCTTAATACTTAAATAATATTATGCCGATGCCGCGCAGGGCCGCAACTTACACCACACCAAGAAATTTATGAAAATCTAACTAATCTACTACTCGAATAAGCGAAGAACCAAAGAAAAGTATAAATTAATTATAAACAGCAAATAATTACATAAAAATTAACAGTAGTTCGAAAATGTATGAAAATTTACAAAACCGTCAAAGTCATCTGCCCGTTCGCGTCGGTCATACTATGCCGCTCGTAGGCTAGGTCATTTCGAATCAGTGACATCTCCTTAATTATTTATTAGAATGTTATACAGTAAACTATAATTTCAATCTAGATGAAATGCTAAAAGTGACTATTATATTCATTTTCATAAGGATCAATATCAAATTATAGAAAATACATACAACACAAACCCGATAAATATAAAGTAAATTAATTAAAATGGTTACTTTTGCTCAATCTTCAGAGATAAATATGGTATATGTATCGCGGACTTTTTTAAATATTATTTAAACAATATTTTTTAGACAATATTTTTGTAAAACATTGTTTTTATGTGTCTCATAAGGTTGAGTCGGCGCACGCCATGTATGCGTTAAGCAAGCTCATTTTGGGTGACGTTTTCTTAAAACAACATTTTAAAACACAAATTTTGCAAACCGTTGCTTAGCAACGGTCGGTTGTTATTAACATGGCAGAATAAATTGCCTGTCAAATTAAACAGTATTTTAATATATTAGTATCTATCGACAATATTACAAATATAAGAAAAAAAAGTAACCTATGTTCATCCGAAGACCCTCAAGTATCTCTATATGAGTATTTTATCACAATTGAATTAGCGGTTTGGCCCTGATTGCGTAAAAGACAGACAGACAGACAGGCAGAGTTACTTTCGAATTTATAATATAGGTATGGATATATATATTTCTTTTCTTATATTATAAACGTCTTTAACCTCGGAAGCCTTATTACGCATAATAAGAATCGGAAAGGCTATAATGGAGCGTCTCACGCCACCCGTAGTTCTTCCTGTAATGGGTGACGAAAGAAAATATATGAGCTCTTATGTAAACTATTTGACTTATTTGAATAATAACACAGATTAAGGTTAATTATAAAATATTATCTTAGAACGCTGGTACAAATAAATCAAAAAATCACTAAAGGTTAACAATTTATTATTGAAATGAAATATTGATTAATATCTCATTAAAGTCGTAGCGCAGCGGCACGAGGTGTGACTGTAAAACTACTGGTTGTGTGTTAAATGTTTATTGTTAAACTATACATAAAAATTTATACCAAAATATATTTTTTAGCATTTTTACTGGTAGACACTTAATGATAAATTATTTGTCATAAATGTGTCTTCTTCACCTATATATAGTCGGTAAAATCAACCACTTATCTCTTTAAAGTGATCCTTTTAACAAATTATATTTTTTTGTTTTTAAAATAAGATTTTAAAATATCAGATTAAAGAACTATTTTTATATAAAACAAAAAAGACACTACAAATGATGTCATAAAATGAAAATAATAAAATATTCGTGCAAGAAAATATGACGGTGCCATAAATATAGATTAAAAAAGGAGAGCCATAAGATCAAAATTATAATCACATGTACTCTACTCCTCGTCTATATATATAAAAGGACATGTACGTGACTGACTGAGGTAAGACGCACGCACAGCCGAAACCGCTGTGCGTAGAAACGTGAAATTTTGACAGATGTTTATTTTCATAGTCTGTACATCCACTAAGAAGGGATTTTGAAAAATTTTAACTCTAAGGGGATGAAATAGGGGTTGAAAGTTTGTATGGAAAAAAAATTGAATCGGCACCGATTCCGACTCTTAAAAATATTTCATTGAATAAGTGTTTCATGGTTTTTTAGAATTTATCCCCTAAGAGTTCAAATAAAGGGTTGAAAGTTTATATGGAAAAATCTTTAAATCGCCACCGATTTTTATAAAAATTTAAATTCAGACTGTTAAAAATATTTTATTGAACACGTGTTTCGTGGTTTTTTTTGAATTCACCCCTAAGGGTGCAAATAAGCAGGCGAAGCCGCGCGCGCGTGCACTAGTGCAATATAGATTTTTAGAGTATTTTAAGTTTTTTTATATGAATTCACTTATTAAAAGTAAATTAAAATACTCTAAAGTTTAAATTATCTGTTTAGCTTTACGCTGTATCCCGCTGTATACATACATAACAGGGTAGGCAGAGGGAACCTGGGAGTTAAGACATTCTGTCTCAGTCTTGAGGCATTGTGTGTTGAGTTGCGGAAAAACGCAACGCCGCGCTTTGCCTTTACACCAGAGCTAGACAAAAAAAATATTAGATATTTTAATATTAGATATTTTCCTCGAGTAGTAATCGATCGATCCTATAAAATATCGTGTATAGAATCGCACGTTTGTGCTCTTCCGCCACAAATGGCCTCATGACTTATTAAATTATTTTTAATATTCAATTTAATGTAGTTAATCTGTTAAATACAGTATATCTTAAGTAAAAACTTTATTATTATATTTTATTTATATAATTCCTTCAAAAAAGAGAATCTAGTGCTAAGGCACTCGATTTTTCTAATATTGAGTGGTTAGCGAAACCCAACACCGTGTTTAACTTTACCAGACCGGAAAAACGAAAATAATTAATCGAATCCGTAATCATCACGTTTATAATCAATCTGACCCATTGCGCTAACACATTAGTAAATAATTTCGTAGTAAATAAATCAATTTAAATAGTTTTAATAGTTTCAATAGACCGACACTGTGTGTCGAACAATTATTGAAACTAAATTACTACAAAACTAAGTATTTTCGCTCATTATTACTAAAATTGAGGCCAGTCGCGGCGCAGGGGCACAAGTGCGTGTCTTTAAACACAAGTGGGTTCGATCCTCATTCGAGGAAATGAAATGTCTATTTAATAAAATTAAATATATTTTTATTTCTTCGCTCTGGTGTCGAAGCAATGCGCGGAATTGAGTTCCGCCACTTAACACGCCATGTCTCAAGAAGTCGGCGGAAAATTGGCAACGTAGTGTCTTAACACTAGGTTCCCTCTGCCTACCCTGCTGTGTGCGGGATACAGCGTGAAGCTGATAAAAGCAAAAAAAAAACCTAAATGCATTAATTGCTATGGAGCTGTCAGTGCAATTATTATTATAAAAATGTTGTTTACTTTAGACACGAGTTTCTATAGTATTAACCTGTTATATATAGATTAAAAAAATAGGTCGAAGCATAAATAGTTATTTCTATTATACATATTTATTTCTAAAATTATATTTTGTATTATAGTATGAAAATGAGAAAATAAATGTATATGATGATGATAACGATGAATGTTTTTTGTATGATGTTGTCATTATTCCTTGTATAACAGAAATTTATAGTTAAGTAAGGAAGAAATGAACTGAGAGATATCGTGGGTTCAGTTTCCGTGCCGAGTTAATAGATTTATTACAATAACATATGGCTCAATGGTACAGCGTCAGATTGTTCACACAGCAATTATGGGTTCTAGCCCTATTATTTTTCTTTCTTTTCTGGCAAGACGAAGCGCGGTATTGACTTAAGCTAAAATGTATCGAATTTGAATGGAAATCTGAAAACAGGTTCTCTTTGCCTATTCCGCTATGTACGGGACAAAGCAAAAGGTAGAAGAAACTTTCATATCTTTGTAAACATATAAAATATTAAAATATAAATAAATCAAATAAATAAATCGGCTTCACGCTGTATCCCGCACACAACAGGGCAGAGGGAACCTATCCGTTCCCCACTTTCTCCCGCATTCTGGAGGCATTGAGTGTTGAGTGGCAGAACTCAAAGTCGCGCTTTGCCTCGACAACAGAGCGAAGAAATTGAAATATAAATTTAAGTAAATATTTAATCTCCTCGAGTGGGGATCGAACCGACAACCAGTCGATTTTACAGTCACACTTTGTGCCCCTGAACCACGACTGGCCTCTTAAAATATAAGCGATATAATAGATCAATGAACTATAAAAAAATGTAGTTTACATACTAATTTCAAACATTTAGTTTCCAAGACATCATTTTAGAGATAAAATAGTAGATTTAAGTATTTATTATTTTTTTCTCTATGTTCTTAAACTGTACCTAGTTTAACGGTACCATTTTCAGTTCTTGAAAAAACACAGATTTTATTTGTAACTAAAACTTCCGACGGTTTTTACTAGCTAAACTTTTTGCACTTTTCATGGATCGTCGGAGTTATTTAGAAGTTTTGTATTACAGATGAAAAAAACAAAGTTAAATGACAGTGACTATTTAAAAGTAGTTACGTGCAATAAGTAGTTTTGTTCCTTTTAAGGAATTTTACCAGTTCGAAAAATTGATATAGACAATTATAACGCTTTTATTTTGCCTAAGTGAATATAAAGTCCAAAATGAATATTTTATTTTAATATTTATCCTTTAATTTGAATTATAAACCTAGTACGGAACTTTTTATAGTCGAGCGGGACATTGTCGCAGTGTAACAGCGGCGGTTGTGAGAAAGCTTAAATTGTAATAATAATCCTTTCCTCGCTCTGGTAGAGACTGCGCAACATTGAGTTCCACCACTCAACAACAGTGTCTCACGAATTGAGGAACGGAATGTGTTAGCACTAGGTCCCTCTGCCTATCTTGTTACGCTGGAAAAAATATAAACATCTTTTAAGGTATAAAACCCTTAAAAAAAATAATCGGAGAGTCTGATCTCTACGCACACAAACAAAAAAGAATAAAAAAAGACTATTTAAAATCCAATATCAAATCAATAACAGTTTCTCTAGTACCTTAAGTGGCAACCCTGACATTCTCATTTCATGCTCGACGAAATCTTACGCAAAACACGGTGTTTTTTATTTACCCTTTCCTACCGACTTTTGGCGCAAAAGTACGTCACGTAAGTATTTCACTCGAAATTGCTTTACTATCAGATGTTCCGAATACCTGGTGAAAAGCCTCTTGGAAGTCGTGCTTTGAACAAAATTTCGAACATTCTAGAAATATTTTTAAAAGGCCGTATATTTAAGGAACGCCTTTTTAGACAAAAATTTTAAAGTGGAAATTTGTTTTCATACTATTAAACGTTACCATACAATACATTATATTTATGAAGTAAAAAAAATAAAACAGCTTTTTTAAATTTCTCAGCAATTATTCATAATTATAACTTAATTAATTATTAAATTTAAACAATAATCTGTTTCTATAATGCATACATTTGTAATTTTTTTTTAACATCGTGATTAAATAACTACTATTTTATCCATAATACGTATAAAATAGTAGTTATTTAATCACGATGTATGAACAAAATTTCTTAGCTTTTACACATTTACTTTGAATTATTATTTAAAAAATCTATCAATTCATAAACACGCACAATATTTAAGGAAATTTCTTTAAAAATCTCTCTCTCTCTTTTTTCTAATCATGTGCCAACAGCATCTCTCTACCTACAATAACCAGTACCTAAGAGTTATCGAAAAATAAATACCAATCTTACAGCTTCACGCTGTATCCCGCACACAGCAGGGTAGGCAGAGGGAACCTTGTGTTAAGACACTCCGTTCCCCATCCTCCGCCGAATTCTGGAGGTATTGCGTGTTGAGTGGCAGAACTCAACGCCGCGCTTAACCTCGACACCAGAGCGAAGAAATGGAAATATAAATTTAAGTAAATATTTCATCTCCTCGAGTGGGGATCGAACCCACAACCAGTCGGTTTTGCAGTCACACCTCGTGCCGCTGCGCCACGACTGGCCTCATATATCAATACCAATCAAAACCTAATAATATAGTAATAATAATAACTAATAATAAACTATTTTAATTGCTCACCAAAGTAATTGCAAAGACGACGTAATTTAGCACTGAAAGCCATTCATTAACATTCCCACGAAGGTCGAACAGAGTGGGCGTGGCCTCAGTTCAGGTTTAATTCCAAAGGAAATAAATAATGAAAGTGGCATTAATTAAATCATAAATGGGCGTAGAGTAATACGAATGCTTATGTACGATAATAAATTAAATTAGTGCCTTGTGACTTAGCAAGGAAGCAAAATAGAGATGGTGATGGTATTAGGTTAAAATCGAATTAAATAAAATTTATTTAAAACAAAAACTGAAGTAATATAATATAATATAATAACTAAGAATACAATAACATATGAAAAGCGATACAGTTAAAAATCACATCTTAATAATAATTATTGTTCCAAACATACAGTAGGTATACAAGGATATCTAAAATATTAAAAATAATTATATCAATACATATTCTCTTTGATATTCTTTATGAGTGTAACAATTTTCATGTTATAGCAAAGTAGGAGAGCAGAGTGTTTCTAGATAGGCGGAAAATTGGGAACTGAGTTATGTCTATATTGCCACGAGAATAAAACGTGAATCTGCTTTTTTTACTAAAAAAAAAAACTATGGCATGAAAAATAATATATTTTTCCACAAGCCTACCTCATCTATAATAGAACGCTATCACAAACACCTATAATTTCTATAAACAACCATAACCAAATACACTTAAATAAAAAGACTAGTTTCAACAGCGAAACACTCAAATTAAAAAATGTCAAACTGGCTTTACAAGACAATCCTCACTTCCATCATATCTCTAGAGGGAGATGCGCGTAATTTAATTAAATCTAACAAAAGGGTACATCTGCTGTTACCTGAGACATCTGCCTCTTTGTGCGGATCTGGATCCCTTGCGTTTGCGAATGCGAATAGATGCGCGATCTTTGTGCACCAAAACCCTAATCTTAATTAGGGATGTAGTTTTTTTTAAACATATCGATAATGTTTCTGTTGTTTCACGCTGATTTCTTTTTAGATGGAAATATTTTTATATATATATATATATATATATATATATATATATATATATAGATGTGAGATGTTGCTGATATATTAAGGAAAAGTGGAGAAAGTTAAGCGAAATAACCTTTGTTTAACGAGAAAATTCTTAAGATAATCATAATAGTAGTTCTATTACTGCTCTAGGCTAGTATCTAAATAGCATATAACAAATGGAATTTGAAATAAACAATACGCAGAAGTACATTATTTTGTAAGTACAAGTAAACAGTAATCTTATTGTATTCTAGTAAGCTCAATACAGTATCTGATATCGAGGGTTATCGAACTTCCTTTGTTTTGTACCCTTAAGATAAGAAAGTAGGCTGAACCTGCTATCTTATCTTGATCATAGATTTATAAATTTACAATGTTAATGCGGTCATTCAATGATTTATTTGTAAGTTAAAGTGCATAATTTCACATTGTGTACTTTACTATATAATACTATTGTTTAAACCTGGCTTTACTATAAGTAAAATATTATTTTATCTGAAATGTGACTATGTTCTGAATATGTTCATCCATTCATCATCAATTCATTAATATCGAAAAGATAAGTTTACAACATATAATAAAAACCTGTTAATTATAAAGAATGAATCTCCCGATATACCCATAACATCGATATAAATTTAACATCGATAATAATCTAAACATCACTAAAACTCTCCCTTTCACAGCATCACATCTCTTACAAGTTTGTTTATAATTACATGTTTTCCGATACGTGAATTTTTCGGTCTGACGGATCATTATTAAGTCATTTATCGTCGGTTACCATGGCGACGCCCAGATTTCTCTATAAAACGGGGTGCATTTCGCATGCTCAGCCTCTAATGATATGTTTTGATGTGTTTTTTGTCAAACTTCCTTCAAAAACGATCGACTTCCCTTCAAAGGGTTATTGTGTTGGTAATTTCTTGCCGTTTATTGACGTTTAATTTTGATCGATGATATTGTTATGCAAGTAAGAGTATTGAAACGGAATGTTTACGTTAGTTATAACATAAAATTAGCATAGAATAACATATACGAAATATTTTTTAGATCTGTACAACTCTTGGACTCAATAAAAAGTCTCTTTCTTCTCCATTTCCACATATTTACATATTATAGTGGTCTCAAAGATTGTTTTAGATGGCTAAATACTAAATATATCTTAATACGAAACCGGGCCTTACATAATGCATTCCTATAAAACAATATGAAAGCAAATATCTGTGTTAACAAAAATTTACACTCAGAAACAGTATTTAAAAATAAATATAAAATTCCACAGCAAGCAAGCAATTAAAGTCGTAATTTAACGTAATGTCAGTAGCGGTTAAAGGGCATTTAACCGCCGGTTAACTACCGGTTAATGTCACCGGTAACGACGGCATTGATGTATGCACTTGTATGGATTATATAACAAAAAGTTGTTCAACGCAGTTCAGGTGTAGTTAAAATTTTATATGTTACGTAATGTGTGTTTATTGTAAACATAATTTATGTTTTAAAATATCTTTTTAATAGGTACGTCCTTTATTTTTTTTCGGTTTAGTTAAACATGAACATATTTACAAACAAAAAACAACATTTTAAACAAACTGTGGATATTTGAAATATTTTTTTAACTTCACGCTGTATCCCGCAAATAGCAGAGTAGGCAGAGGGAACCTAAGTTAGGACACTATTCTCCAGATCTGTTCAAACAAATTACTAGTAAACTATTTGAAAAACAATAATTGCCAGCCATTACTATTAATAAAAAGCAGATCAATCAAATCAAAAGTACACATTGAAACGTAACAGCGAATGATCGTGCGATTTTACGATCGAGTCGGCTCGGTATAAACGGTTTCCGTTTCCGTTTGCAACACGTGCGTGGAAACATCATTGCCTTGTTGATATTGACAAGTTATGTATTAAGTTCAATCGCTTTAAACAATATGTAATGTTAAGATTTTAAAGAGTAATTTTAATTATTTTATAATTTTAATTTTTTTATTGTAATGTTTCATGTTTATTACAAAATTGTAATTCAACGAAAATACATAATTAATACTAACCTAGTTTTCAAATATTCTGTTTCCCACCGTCGCGTCGTTCGTTCGATCCACCACGTTTCGTTCGTTTTCATTGTATAGGAGGCGAATCTTAACGCCGCGCAGGTACAAATACTATTATTAATATTAAACTAGTGGGAATCGAACCCGCATATCGCGTTTATAGTCACGCACTTGTGCGTGGCCCGGCGCTACGACTGGCGTCAATCATTAAGCTAATATTTTTGCTAAAATAAACAGATATCTCATAGCAAACCTTATTTAACCATTATTTTTAGACGAAAGAGACTATTTGTTTTATTTATAGACGAAACGATAACAAAAGTATCAAACCTATATACACATACATACTAAGTGCAATAATGTTCATAAATTAGCATTTAAAAGAGCAACCCAGTGTTTGTCATGTTGAATACGACGCAACGGTTATTAAGGCTTTAGAGAGGAAAACGAGAATATACGCTGTGCTTTCATGTAATGTATAGTGAGAGACGTAACTTATTTTGCACGATTTTTTTTCGATGTTTATAATATACATTTTTTACACAAATTTTGTTATCTTAATAATATTATTATACAAAAGGAGACGGAAAATCGTGGACCAACGTAAAGAGATGAGATATATATATTTTTTTCAATTTTAGAATACCGAAAATCAGCTCCATTTACAATCTAGAAGCGGGGAAATATGAGAAAAATATTTTTAGATACTTTATCGATATAAATAATCCATTACAGTCCTACGAAAATAAAATATTCTTTAATTTTAATTAAGCCTAAGTATTTTAACGCACTAATTAGTGCATATAATTACAGTGTAAATAAAGAAACTACGAATTAATTACTGACAAAAGCAAAAAGAAATCCTTTATGAATAGTGTGTGAACATATATTTATCTGTTTATTATTATTTTAAAACATTTTTCGTACACGGTTACAGAACTAACTTACAAACAATAACAAACAGCTACATTAACAACTGAAACATTACAATATTTCATATTTCACAACCAAATATTTATAATATCGATATTTCGTATCAATAATTCCACCCCATCACTAGTCCTCGCAAGTGCAATCTTGTCCCGCATGGAGCACGGAGCCGCGTAACCATGTCCGCTGAGGTCGATATCTCGCTTGATTTCTCACTGCTCAGGGCTGACTTCTTCAGTTTTTAATATTTTCTTATAAAAAGAGCTTCAAGCCATATCCTGTATATAGTAGGATATGTAGAGGGAAGTTAGTGTGAAAATACTCGAATTCCAACTTTTTTTATTTATTTTTTGACACATTGTGTGTTGAGTTGTGGTCAGTGCATCAGTGCTAGAAAAATATTAATTGAAATATAATTATTATTTATTGAAAAACAATCTATGTTTTTTTTTAATTATATGCATATAAGTTAAACTATGTAATAATTACCATCTCATCTAGGTACTTTGTAGAGCCTCGTGTAATGAGGTAATACGAGTATGTTCGTAAATGACATCATTTTAGTTTTTCTATTAAAAATATATATTAAAAGATCATTATTTACGCTTTAAACTTTTATGTTAATCCAGCCAAAGATTTTTTCTATTGTAATACCTACACTAACAAAGTTGTGAGTGTGAATTGTGAGTTTGTTTTCTTGAACGCTCTAATCTCAGGTACTACAGGTTCCCACCTGTAGTACCTGAGATTAGAGCAAAATAAAATTAATTTTGTCAGATACTACATTTATCGAGGAGGACTGTATATAGCCTATGATAGAAGGAAATCGCAGGCAAAAGCTAGTTTAATTATAATTTCCATTCACCACAAGAAATTGTACAAAAATACAGCAATTACATACCTATTAATAGAAAAGTAACTTAACAAACTGTACAAATAAAATCAATCAGCTGCAGAGGCAGCAGAGGGAACCTAGTGTCAAGACACTCTGTTCGCCACTTTCTGCCGAATTCTGCGCTTTGCCTCGACACCAGAGTGAAGAAATGGAAATATAAATTTAAGTAAATATTTCATCTCCTCGAGTGGGGATCGAACCCACAACCAATCGGTTTAACAATCAAACTTTATGCCCCAGCGCCACGACTGACCTCAACAAACTGTAAAATTTCTAATAAATACTTTAACAAAAAAAAAACAAAAAAAAGCAATATAAGCGTTGCGGAGTAACCCTAACTTCCTCTCTCCGCTGCATCCGCCACGCTTTATTTTATTTTCAAATGATAGCCGGTCGCGCTCGCGTCCGTATTGTGTTGCGTAACATAAAATATTTGCAATATTGATACTGTATTGAAAAATATCTATGATCGAGTTCTTTTTTAATAGAAAAATCACATTTTATAGTTACGTTATTTAAAATTCAACTATGTTTTTCTGTTTTTTTTTACTATCGGCTTTTAAGAGATATTTTTTATGTTTTAAATTAAATATGACTATGCTTTTTACAAAAGCAATATATAAATAATTTTATATCATAGTTTATGAGTTAAACTTAAAATAGTTTTATTGTAACTAAAACAGGTGAAAATTAAAACTCCTCATCTCACTCACGACACGAGAGGCGTTTAACAGTGCACTTATATAAAACCTTAAGACATTACACAATAGAAAACAAAAAAAACAATATTAACAATTGGTATAAAAAAACGGATATTACCTACAGAAAATGATGTAACAATATAAACAAAAAATTCTCAAAAAGAATATAACCAAAACGACCTAAGAAGTATACTTAAATAACATATGTATTTACATAATTATTTTATATATCTATATACGTAAGTTTAACACTCGGTCCTTAATAGGCAAACTATACGAGTGCACTCGTTGTTCGACCGCTTGCCTTAAAAGGTAATGCGAAGGGTACAAAAAAAATACAAATATACTTACAATACTTACAATGCTGACTATTTAGATTATACAGTATACTTTTTAAATTGAAAGTCACATCCTTAACCAAAATTTTAAATATTCTGGAGACATTGAGTGTTGACTAGTGGAACTCAACACCGCAATTTCCCTCGTTATCAGAAGAAAATAAAAATATTTAACATTTCATTCCCCCGAGTGAGAATCGAACTTACAATCGACGCGTTTAAAGTTGCACGCTTGAGTGCCTCAAATCTTTCACATTGAGATAAGGTAAAATATATTAATTTAACATTATTTTTACTTATCTTCAGTTCACAGTCTTCTATTATACAATATAAAACTAAAAAGTTAAAGTACGATATAGGTGTATATGTATATGTGTTATGTAATATTTAAAGGTGTGTGTAGGAATGTATTCCGAATTGCACTTGTTGGGGAAGTGGACCAGAGTTACACTGTGAATATATTGTTAGTGGGTTCAATCACCAATCGGATGAATGATTTTCATTTATACGCTCTTATAAGATAAAGTGCGGCGTTGAACTACGTCGCTAAATTAGAAGAGCAACTGAGATTGGAAAAAAATAGATCCTTACTACCTACAGTGCCATATGCGGGATAAATCTGAAAAATAAACCTTCAGAACTAATCTAAATAATAGACTAGAATTTGTAAAATTTTAGCTTAATTATATATCCAAGAGCGGTAAAGTCAAGTCTAAGTTAACAAAGTGACTATTTAATGGAATTTAGCTTATTTTGTCTTCATTTCTCGTGTAACTTGTAAAACATTTTGTGCCAGTTTCAAAGGAGCTCCAATTTAATAGGGGCGACCTAGATTTGTGATGTTTTTCTTATATAAAAATATTATTAAAACTGAAATGATAGTATTATATTTTTTTATTTTCTTCCAAAATTATAAAGTTACAACAACTAATTAGTGAAATATTTTTTTATAATATTAGGGCATTATTCATGCCATGGTTTTGGGGTTTGATTCTTGAGTCACTATGGGATCTCTCTGGCACCAAATTGAGACGTTGAGTTCCGCCAGTAAACACATGTAAAGAAAAGCAAAAGAAAACATTTTACATTTCTTTTTTTCTTTTAGCTTCACATTGCATCTCGCATGTAGCACGTAAGGCATAGGGAACTTAGTGTTAAGACACTCCGCTACCTACTTTCCGACGAATTCTGGAGGAATTAGGTGTTGAGTGGCTGAACTCAGCGCCGCGCTTTGCCTCGATACCAAAGCAAAGAATAAAATATAAATACATTACAATGATTTAAAGTCAGTAAGTACCTGATTACAATTATAACCGCAAAACGACAGCAAAAAATAACTTAATATGTACACACGTTGTTACATACAATACATAAACATTTTAATTAAAGATTAAATCATAATTGCTTTTATGTTGGAGCAAACTGCGGTTAGTAAACAGTATGTTTTCAGTTAAATATAAATTGAGTGAGCGCTTTGCGTCGTCATCAGAGCAAAAAAAAATTAAATATTACATATTTTATTTCTTCGAGTAGGAACCGAATCCACAATCGTCGCGTCTACAGAGTTTATATGAATAAGCATTATAATAGAAAGAAGTTTATATGAATAAGTAGAAGAAACACAAAAAAATATCTAACATATGGCCTTTAAAGATATTATAAAATCGAAGGATACTGAGGAAAAATACATTAAATAAAGATTTTTTTTCATAAAGTGACGTAATGATGATTCATTAAAAATTGATTCATCACATGATATATCAATGTTTAAAATGAAGTCAGATATAATCATAATGATAGCCTATCACATCTATAAAACATACTATATTGTTTTAAATTTAACTCTAGACAATTTTCTAAAAAGAAATCGAAAATGTGTTATATTTAAAAAGTTAAGAGTAATTAAGGGTAGTTAGGAGTAATATTTGCTGTTATTAACAATATATTTTTAATAACAACAACTATTACTACATATAGAAACACAGTCTATAAACATTACCAAGCATTGCTTGGTAATGTTGTATAGTGTTGGTAGTGGTATAACTCAACGCTACCCTCTGTCTACTAGAGTAAGATTTTTTTTAGCTTCACGCATGCACATAAGTATAGATAGAGGGTTCCCTCTATCTAGTCGGCAACTAGTGTTAATATAGTCTATTCCCTACTTTCCACCGAATTCTTGAGGTATAGCATGTTGAGCAGTAGAAATCAATACTGCGATTTACAGCGTACAAGTACCAGAGCGAAAAAATGAAAATATTTAATTCCCCCAAGCGGTAATCAAATCCACTAGGTTCCCTTTGTTTAACATCGCTTTTATAGCCAGACGCCCACAACGCCACGACGGAGTTTAACATCAATAAATAATCAATTCAATAGAATTGGTCACGGTACCTACGACATTGACTCCATTTTGATCTAACTGACCGTATACGTATTATCAGATGGATTGCTTGGCTCGGTAGATGGTAGATCACCGCCAATTTTGGAGTCGGTTGAGCGGAACATGACATTTAATTATATTATATTCGGGCCGAACTTTAAATGTATTTATTATAATAGAAATGTAATATTTGATATATAGTTATTTATTATAACTGAAACTTCTGAGTTCCGTCATGTATGAGTAGACATGTCAAGCCATCATAGTAAACAAGAGAAACTAAAATACTTATTTAGAAAACGTATAAACATTTTGAACGTAGCGGGATCCGAATCCAAATACGTTCAAATTTTCATACGTTTTCTAAATAAGTGTTTTTCTTTCCTAAATGTGGAATAACATTTTAAAATTATAAAAAATAAGATAAACTAATATCACGACACTCCGTTTTGCACTTTTCACCCACGCCCAATTATCGGAACTCAACGCTGCGCTTTTTCTTCCCAGGGTGGGGGTAAATGAATATAATTAATTGAGTGGATCCCAATGTACCACAAAGGCTTATAGCCTCTGATGGTCTAAAATTTTGGATAGTCATTAACCAATAATGAATAAGCAAGAAGTCTATCACAGTTATGAAGCAAAAGAACTAATATGATAGATATATCTTCAAACTTATATAGTTTTATTTCTCTATAAATACATAGTAACGAAAACCACTAACTATTAGAAACCAAACAAAATTACACTCATCCATTTCCACAGAAAAGACCAGTAGACTAAACATCAAAAAAGTCGAAAACAACACAAGAGAGAGATACATTGTCCTATCCGAACGAGAGAACGTGACCACGAAAACTAAAGT
Source organism: Heliconius hermathena (assembly GCA_013403705.1). Taxonomy (NCBI): domain Eukaryota; kingdom Metazoa; phylum Arthropoda; class Insecta; order Lepidoptera; family Nymphalidae; genus Heliconius; species Heliconius hermathena. The sequence goes on from JAAIXJ010001825.1 coordinate 646,636, forward strand.
GCACATAGCACACACAGCCTATTAAAAAACCTATCAGAAAAATGCAGGCGACGCTACGTTCCAATTTCCCAAGCATTGAATCGAAGGTGGAAAATGTAAAAATGGGACGTACGTCGTAGGTCCGATTGAAAAATGGAATGGATATTGGAAGCAACGCTGGTGACATGACCTAATTGGTGTTTAAAGCACATCATTAATTGAATTTGAGGGCTGGAAAAGTTGGGAATTATTATATCTTGTGTATCAGTAGTAGTCAAAAATTAAAAAATTAAATCAGCTTCACGCTGTATCCCGCACACAGCAGGGTAGGCAGAGGGAACCTAGTGTTAAGACACTCCGTTCCCTACTTTCTGCCGAATTCTGGAGGCATTGCGTGTTGAGTGGCAGAACTCAACGCCGCGCTTAACCTCGACACCAGAGCGAAGAAATGGAAATATAAATTTAAGTAAATATTTCATCTCCTCGAGTGGGGATCGAACCCACAACCAGTCGGTTTTGCAGTCACACCTCGTGCCGCTGCGCCACGACTGGCCTCGAGTAGTATACTGAGCGTAATATAAAATAAGGAAACATTATATAATAAATAAGGTTAATATTAGTAAGTTTAAAATCTCGGTAGCGATATCCAAGTTATTATAAAAAAAAACCTGGGAAAAATATGTTTTTTTTCTCTTACTTTAATATTCATGTAGTGTTGAGACACTCCGTTTTTGTTTTCTAAATGAATTTGTCATAATTTGGGTATTGAAACCTGAACTCAACGATGCAATTTGTCTTAACAGAGTGGAAATATAAAAATAATTAATTTCCCGAATAGGAATCGAATTCAAAATCACCACGCTTACTGTTAAACTTTGTCATCTGCGCCAAGATGGACTCTAATCCCATTTATGCCGCATACACTCAATATATTATGTTGTGAATAATATACAGTGAATCGTTCACTGTCCAAGCGACGAAACTATGGAATGCCCTACCACGTTCTATAAGGCAGTCTAAGTCCCTAAAAGCATTTAAATATAAAGTAAAAAACTTTTTCTTCAATTGTAACGTATCGATGTTATATACTTGCAAATATTTATTATATATGTATATTTTTTATTATATTTATGTATGGACTTATAAATAGATATGTATTTTTATTATTTATTTATTATTATTATTATTTTTCATGTGTTTATATTCTATATTTAGTGTATATATTTATATATGTATATATATGTGTATAATTATATATATTTCTGTTTTCGTGTATCGTCATAATAATTGTTCCACCGCACTACGCCCGCTCCTCTCGATCTATTCCTACAATTCGGTTGCCTGGAAGAGATCACTTTTAGTGATAAGGCCGCCTTTTCACATTTTATTTTATAAGCTCTTGTATTGTATTGTTATTTTGGTGTGAAATAAAGAGTTTTATTATTATTATTATTATATTAAAAACAAAATCATCAGCAACCACTAGCCCTAAACAAGGCAACTCTAACTGCCCTAGAGAGTAGAGATGCCATAAATACCTATTACAAACACCACGTCACTCCCAATCTTCCTCAGAATGGTCCCCGCGAGATGGGGAGTAGAACAGTCGTATATTTTGGAAACCTTTTCAATAACTCGCCCTTTGCCCTATATAAATTGCCATAAGACCAACCACCTTGGGACAATGTTCTAAGTGGATAAAGTTATATCTATTTTACAGTTGTAACTAATAATAGTAAAAAAATCATTCAAAATAAGGCTTTTAAATTATATTTTTTGTGTAAAAATATATATAAGATTCAAGTATCGTATAAAATTGATTTCGAGTCGTAATTTGTTAAATAACTAAGATAGAGCAATAATAACAGGTAACTGACACACTAAACAACAATTTTGTTTTTTAAATATCTAAACTAATAAAAACTTACTAAATCATAATTATAATATAGAAGAAATAGAGGCCAGTAGTGGGACAGTGACATAAAGTGTGACTATAAAACCGACTGGTTGTGGGTGCGACCCTCACTCGAGGAGATGAAATATTCACTTAAATTTATATTTCCATTTCTTCGCTCTGATGTCAAGGCAAAGCGCGGCGTTGAGTTCTGCCACTCAACGCGCAATGCCTCCAGAATTCGGCAGAAAGTGGGGAACGGAGTGTCTTAGCACTACGTTCCCTCTGCCTACCCTGCTGTGTGCGGGATACAGCGTGAAGCTGATAAAAAAGAAATATTACAAAATATAATAATAAATGTTATGGTAGATATTACAGGTTATATTATGGGAAAACAGCCATCCTCGCCCCTGGGAGGTAACCCTATAACATAACCTTCTTGCCTCAATAAATTACTAGAACTTGAACTATCTTGGGACCCTATTAGGGTATAAGAGGCAGCGAGTTCTGAAAAACGAGACCACTGAAAAATATGTAAGAAAATTCAGATTTCAATCCGCTATGTTTAAATTTTTACACGTTTTCTAATTTATTCTTGTTTCTTTAATGTCGTATAACACTTTAAAAATGTTATGAGATCATTGCAAGTATGTAGGTTAAAGTAGGTAAAAATTGGTTTAATATACAACATTTTTAATTGTGATTTAATACTGTAAATATCTTTAAGATTACCAGAATGTGGAGAATGGTAAAGTCATACCATTCAGGGTTTAGTAAATAGTTTATATTTCACAAGTTATTCAATAAGTAATCTCCATGTGGTCATCAAAGCCACCGCGCGTGCTCAAAGTGTTATCATATAACTTTAATTTATCAATTTTATCAATAAATAACATTAAATCAAACTAATATTTTATTAGTAACAATAGATATATAAAGAGCCCGTGGCGCAGTGGCACAAGCGTGTGGCTGTAAGCGCGACAGGTTGTGGGTTAGATTCCCACTAGAAGAAAATAAAAATTCTTTGCTTTGATCGAGGCAGAGCGCGGCGTTTGGTGCCGCCACTCAACACGCAATGCTTCCAGAATTTGGCGGAAAAAACAACCTTTTTTAAAAAGTAAACTATTTTCCAACTTAAAATTTAAGTTTTATAAATATAATACAGGTTATAAAAGCTATTACTATGTTAAGTTTTAGGTCGTTCTGGAATTCAAGAACAGTTTAATTTATTTTGGGAAGTTGAAAATTAAGTCTCATACAGTAAAGTGTTCCGTTCATCCGGAAATGTGGATTATATTACCTACAACCCTTAAGTACTAAACTCATATCTTCCTACCATAAAACCACATAACATACTACACAAACATACAAACACGCAAACAAATCCATACAATTTCTTATAATATTCCCGCATCGGTCTACAATATGCGCCCACCACGACCATCGGACATTAAATGAATTTATTATGACGACGTTCCACTACAGGGCGAAACTTTTGCAATTTTCGATAGAGGTTTTATGTAATAGGCGTGCTCGGAACCAATTGACGGTGTAGGAGATCTTTTATATGGACAGTGTGGGGCGTAAAATATGTGGACCGTTTTGGTTTTATCGCTTAAGATGCTTGTTTGAATTTATTATGTGCTCTGCCCATGTAGGAATTTTCTTTTTTTTTCTTGGATCTTTCGTATTAAAAAAAAAAGATAAAAAAACATGGTTATATATTTTTTGTAGGTAGATGGAACCTAGTGTTAAGACACTCTGTTCCCCATTTTATACCAAATTCTGGAAGTATTGAGTGTTGAGTGAGCACATCTCAACGTCGTGCTTTGTCACGACACTGAAGCAAAGATGTTAAAATGTTACATTTATTTTATTTTCTCGAGTGGAAATGGAACCCAAAACCTGTCGAGTTTAAAGTCACACTTTGTGCCCCTGTGCCACGACTGGCCTATATGAACATATTTTGAAGTATTAAGTATATATTGGCAAATAGGAAATCTAAAAAACCTAGCAAGTATCCATTATGAGGCCGGTCGTGGCGCAGCGGCACGAGGTGTGACTGCAAAACCGACTGGTTGTGGGTTCGATCCCCACTCGAAGAGATGAAATATTTACTTAAATTTATATTTCCATTTCTTCGCTCTGGTGTCGAGGTTAAGCGCGGCGTTGAGTTCTGCCACTCAACACGCAATGCCTCCAGAATTCGGCAGAAAGTGGGGAACGGAGTGTCTTAACACTAGGTTCCCTCTGCCTACCCTGCTATGTGCGGGATACAGCGTGAAGCTAATTTAATTTTTTAATTTAATTTTAAGTATCCATTATCTTTCGTAAAAAATTAGGTACGTTTTTAAAAATATAATATTTGACTTTGTTATTCATTATCTGCCAACATTGTGACATGTGTGTTGCACAGTGTCAAACGCCGAACTTTGTCTACTATATCTATTTATATCTTAAAACAATATTCCCCTGAAGCGGACTTGAACTCATAACCAAATATAAATAAATAACCATATTAATTTCCGCTGCATGCATCATTTCATTTATCGCAGAGTACCTAGACTAGCATTAAGACAGATCTCCGCCAGTTCTCCATCTTCAGTCTGAACTGAACTCCGTACCATATGTTCCATTACCATAAAGCCATATGTTTTGTTTACACCTTAATTGTTAATTCAGAATCGAAGTCAAGTATATGTAACAAATGTATTCAATAGAGAATAGCAAGATGACCTAATACTTAAAGAGGACCAATTCAACCAATTGAACCGTAGCCAATTGTGACAGATTTTAGCGTAGTGCGCACCCTTCTGATAACCTTGTATCGGATTTTGATATAAAAAAAAATGAAAAAATATTTAAATAAATATTTGTGCGTGTTGAATGGCGGAAATCAACGCCGCGCTTTTGTTTTGTTATCAGAATAAGACAATAGAAATACTAAACAATTCATACCCCGGAGTAGGAAACAAAGCCACAACCATTCGTCGTCCAACCATTTACAGTCAAACTTTGTGCCACTGCGCCACTATGACCCACATTAGTTTATTAATATTATATATTTTTTACTATAGCTCTCTTTGCCTGTCTTAATACAAAGTAAAATAAAAAAAAACACTAAAACGCCCCTTATTATTATATTTTTTATTACAACCATAGTCATTTATAAACACAATATTTAATTCCAAATAGGTTATACGGGGTGCCCACTGGTGTATGTATCTGGATCAACGTTACATTTGGAGTGTTTCCAAGAACACCCTGTTGTTTGCACCGGGCGTGCAGCCAGAAAAATAATCGATTTTCATATATAAAACATTTGACAACCTTTTGTAAATAAGTAGTTTCGTAAAAATAAAGAAATGAGAGCATTTTGAGAATTTTGTATAATCATTGTACATTAGAGGCCATCCCAGAGCAGCAGCACAGCACCTGATTGTAAACGCGACGGTTGTAAGTTCGATTTCATCATCTCACTCACTTTTCCATCATAAATCTTTTTAGCCATTCTTTCATCACTCATTCGTTCGACGTGCCCAAACCAGCTGAGCACGCTCTTCTTCATTCTCACCGTGACATCCTCGCTAGTACCTGCCATTCTGTATTTCATTGCGGATTCGATCAGCTAAGCTAACTCCGCATATCCTTCAAATAGCGATAAAATAAGAAAACCCCTCATGGGGATTAAACCTACCTAGTCCCATTTACATTGAAACGCTATCCTATTGCGCCATGAGAGCAAATTAAAAATAGCAAATTATTCTATAATAATAACAAAATAAAAATAAAATAAATCAGCTTCACGCTATATCCCTCACACAGCAGGGCAGGCAGAGGGAACCTAGTGTTAAGACACTCCGTTACCCACTTTTTGCCGAATTCGGAGGCATTGCGTGTTGAGTCGCAGAACTCAACGCCGTGCTTAACCTCGACACCAGAGCGAAAAAATGGAAATATAAATTTAAGTAAATATTTCATCTTCTCGAGTGGGGATCGAACCCACAACTAGTCACGTTTACATCCACACTCTGTGCCCATGAGCCAAGATTATCCACATAAATACCATAAATAAGAAGTTTAAACAAAAAATTGAAACACGAATCATCTCACGTGATTCGTTCACAAAACTGTCATCGATGACACTGACGTCTATTTATAAAACCGAAATGTTTTATCGCACAGCAACGAGTGTGTGGAATTTGCGATATTGCTTTTAAACAATTGAACGCTAATTGAAATGATACAACGTAATGGTTACTGTAACGGTATTAGGTTAGACGTACGTACATACACCAAAGGCACCTTTATTATATATGTATTTAATATGTCTGCTTTATAGGAAGGTGGTCGTGAGTTCACGCTTCTCATAGTTTATAGGGGAAAAGTTTTAATTATAGTTTATTATCTTTAGCATTAGTTTATATTTAATTATTACATTTATGTCTCGTGTTTTCGGTTAATATTTCATTCCCTCGAATGGAATTTGAACCCGCAATCGTTTCGTTTACAGCCAGACGCTGTCCGCTGTCTAATATAATCATAAAACCTAAAGAATTTACGTTGACAATGAAGTAAAGTCGACGCATCAAGTAGTTAGTAATCGGATACACAGAATTCTGATTTGTGCATTTCTTATCGCATTTCTGTCGTTATCACATTTCTTAAGGAAACCGCATGGGAAACGATGTAACGGGAAAAATATACATACACTTATTATATTATGTATATAGATTTATATAATGTACTAGTTTACGCCCACCGCTTCGTTCGCGTGGACTTTATGACGTAAATTGTAATATCTCGATTCCGTAGGAATTTTGAGAAATATCGTCTTAGTCCCCTACAATCTCTAAGGATCCCACATACCGAATTGCAGCGTTCTACGCAGCCACCGTGGTCTGTCGGTAAGTCAATATCGGAAGACTTTTAAACACATAGGCATGTATATGTATTATATATTTTTTTAAAATTACATATATTATTTACATATATTATATATTTTTTTAAAATGAGATAAGTTTACATGAATATGTAGAGTCCCTAGCAATGAGAGAAATAAATAGAGATATTTAAACTATATTTCGCTAAAAAAAGTGTCTTTATACTAGATAAAACCAGGTTTATAATACTAGGTTTCCCTGTGCCTACTCTATATCAGAAATACAGCTTGAATATAAAAAATATATATATTACACTTAAATTTTTAATAACAAATAATTTCTAACATTAAACCAGCCAACATTTCCTTCTTGACAACTAACTTAACAATCCCCTATAAATGCAAAGGCACGTTCGTGCCAAATTACTAAATAATAGTCTCAAGATAGATCTTACTCCATAGCGAGTAACCACTTACGATTTGTTATCTCGATTTCTAAAGTAACTGATCACCTTGACCTTCTTTAAAGACAAAAGTTTATTTTATTGAAATTGTTTTTATTATGAAATGGAGTAAAAAAAAACAATCATTGCAGTTATATGGACCAATTAGTTCAACAAAACCTAATGGAGAATAGTTTTAATTAAATTTTGTGATAAGATAACGATATCTTATCAAAATTAATATTAAGCGGTATTTATGCGCGATGGTACTGAATTCAAATTTTACAATACCGATAGTTAAAAATAGAAAAACGTATAAAGAAATCACAGCGTTCTCTCTGACTACTCCGCTAGGAATAAAGCTTCTTAGACGCTTCTTAGACAATGTATACAACTATATTTTTAACTAATATATGAAGAAAATAGTGATTTATCACTGCCTCTTTATGTCTGTAAGCTCAAAAAAAAAAGGAAAAAGGTTATCAAAGAAAAAATCTACTTTTATCTTTTATGTAAATTCAAATAAAAGCTGCAGAAGTATAATTAGTTACCTCTAATTAAAAATCATTATCTTTAACACAAATATTAAATATCAATATTTAATTTAATCTAAGATAAAATAAAGCATAATTAAATATACTCTCTTCAAGTTTTTTTTTCTTTTCAGTCGCTCTCAAGATCAATCTCAGAGTCGAGAGCGATTATTAAATACGGGCCTTAATGTTAGATTGAAATATGAATCATATCAATAGAAACGATTAACATGATGTAATTTAGTCTTTAGCCTTCCACGACAAAGTAACCACTCTGCACAATTTTTTTAACTTCTAATATGTTCATGAGATTAGAGTGTTCAAACAAGCAAACTATTCTGTTTTATATTATTATCAGCTTTACATTGTATCCCGCACATTGCGGGGTAGGCAGAGGAAACCTAGTGTCAAGACACTCTGCACTCTATTTTTCGCTGAATTATTAGGGCATTGTGTGTTGAATGGCAGAACTCAACGGCGAGCTTTGCCTCGATTCCAGAGCGAAGAAATGAAAATATAAATTAAAATTAATATTTCATTTCCTCGAGTGGGCCTCGAACCCACAACCACGACTGGTGCATGACTGATGGCTGACTGATGGCTGACCACTAAGCCAAACGTTCTCATCAAACTACGTCGAAATTTTTATACGCTTGTTACAACTTATTTATGTTCTGTAGGGAGATTTTTTACAAATTTCTACCCAAGCTACCCAAAGATAATTACTAAGAATTATCGTCTGGCAAGAGATAATGTTATATATAAATAATTTTAAAAATATTATAGCTATGTCGAACAGAGTGTCTCCACACTATATTCCCAGCTTCCCTCTGCCTACCCTGTTACGTACGGGTTACAGCATGAAGCAGAAAAAAAATTAGAGCTATAAACACAGCCACACGCCACACTATAAAGTAAATTAACATAAAATGTAACGTTTACTTTGACATTTAGGGGGCTGGCACGCGCTCCAGGTGTAAACCGAACTAGGCTTAATTAAGGGAAATTGACAGCAGCCAGTGGACAGGAAACGATAAATTTTTTAAACCAATTATAATATTAGATTGGATATCTGTTAAATTTAACTTTTTAGTTAAATAGTTTATATAAATTGATTGAGGTCAGTAGTGGCGCAAGGGTACAAGCTTGCGAGTGTAAACGCGACAGGTTGTGGATTTGATTCTCACTCGAGAAAATGAAATGTTAAATATTTTTATTTCCTCTTTTAGTTGAGTTCCGCTAATCAACACGTAATGCTTCCAAATTTAGCGTAAAATGGGTAACGGAGGTGTCTTAATGGTAACAGAGTATCTTAACACTGGGGTCTCAGCTGCCTACCCTGCTACATGTGGGGTACAACGTGAATCTAAAACAATATTCATTCATCAATAAAATTTTAGAATTTTGAAACCATTGAAGTGCAATAATATTTTTTATTTATTAATTATTAAGATTATGCATAAGCAATGGGTATTTAAAATAGAAATATTAATTATAAAAAAATATATAATTTCTAAGTATAAAATATAAAGAATAATATTTTTTTTTCTACTTTTTATATGAAGGCATCACTGTTAAGCGTGCATGTGTTATAAATACATAACGTAGTTGTTGTACAATTATTACTAAGGAAAATTATAATAACTTAATGCACATCAATTTACGCAACTGCATATAGGTTATTTGGTGCAACGATATAATATTATTATGTATACCCTTTTAGTGTACTTTATTGCACTATATTTTTTTTTATAAAACGCCTAAGTACATGCATACATGGACTAAAATCAATCAATGAAATGTTATTGTCAATAGACAAAAAAACTAAAATATCCTAATATAAATAAAAAATAAGATTCATTACTAAAAAAAATGAACCGATTTTTAAATCATTTTTTAGCGTCACGCTATATACTGTACATGGCAGGGTAAGTAGAGGAAACCTAGTGTTAAGACACTCTGTTCCCTATTTGCCTGTTCGCCACGCTTAGCCTTTCAAACATGTATATAGTTTCAAACAAAAAAGTAGCAATATAGGTGAACTAATTCCTATAGGAATATGATAACAACTTGAAAAGTTATTATAAGCAAATATCCACATAAAGTACGATGACACAAAGTAATAAACCATATGGACGCTGTAAAAGAATGTAACATGTGTTGAACTGTATCAAAATCCTAAATATAGGACTTCTGGATGTTTAATATAACATTTGTTTATACTAATAAACGAATTGCTTCTTATTCAAAAATATTACACGAAAGAAATTGAGGCCAATCGTGGCGCAGACAGGAATCGAACCCACAATGTTCGATTCCCAGTCAAGGTAATAAAATATGTAATATTTTCTATTCCCACCGCTAGCAACGATACGAAGAGCGGCGTTGAGTTCTGACACCTAACGTAAAAGTGGGGAAAGGTAGTGTCTTAATAGGAAATGCAGTGTCTTAACACTAGTTTCTTAGATACCTTCTGCGTACTCTACTATGTACGGGATATGATATTTTCAGCGTGACACTCAAAAAATTACTAGAATAATATAGTGAGTTTAATCTCTACTCGGGAAAGGTATTAAATTTAAATCATTTTAATTTTCTTGCCGTGGTAGATAAAGCGCGGTCTTGATTTCCGCTACTCACCACGCAATGTCTTGAAAATTTTGTGGCAAACGGGGTGGTTTAACACTGTGTTGTTTATGCCTACACGAACGTGTAAAACTATTTTTTTTTCTTGTCTATATCTCTAAATATAAAATATTATATTTCTTTGTACGTATCCATTAAAATCTTATAATATGTAATTACATGTAAAAAAATATAATTGAGTTTACACTACACAAAGTTCTCTGTTTGCTCTAAAAATTACTTTAGATGTGCAAATATCACTTTAGATAACAAAAGAATATTAAATAAACCGGTTTGATATAAAGAAACTCATATCTATATTTAGCTTACTACGTAGTAACAATCTGTAGAGGCTTACATATTATTTTGTTGCTATATTCAAGTCAAGAAACATTTTTTTTTGTTTTTAGGCTTTGCTAATATAATAATGGTAAAACAGAGAAGACCCAGTGACAAGACACTCCAACTCCCTCTTTCCAGAGATGAGTTTTAAGTATTCTAGTAAATATTCTATTGTCTCTTACGACCTACAAGAGCGAGGGGATAAATAAAAATCAAATCAGTGCGAATTCCTCGAGTGGGGATCGAACTAACAACCACCGCGCTACAATCAAACGCTATCTACATATAGTGACACAAAAAAATAATAATTTCTAAGTGAAAAGTAAAACTGTTTTTCTTTCAAGAGTTTACAGATATAAGTTAGAGAAATCCTATAGAAATTACAAGTTCTAAACAACTTCTTAGTTTCAAATAATAAGGCTTCATTACGCTCGAGTAGAACGGCCTTGAATAAATGTTTAATATATGAACACTATTTGTATTATAGTAATAAAATATTGTGATAAAATTTACATAGTAAAATAATAAATAACGTTTATTTTAACTTACTTTATTTGCAGTATAAGCTGAATGTTTTGATATGAAGTAATTTGCGTATCACATGTTACTGGCAACTCTACGTTATATTTTTTTGGCGATATAAATTTAAAAATATATGTTTATTATCTACAATATCTTTATCAGATCGTAATAAACATAACAATATGCTTAAAAATTAATTGAAAATAACAAAATTAAATAACATGAAAATTATATTTTTAAACTTTTTTTTTAAATGTCATTCCACATTTATTTCTACAAACGGCGTTGAGGTCCGCCACTCAACACGTAATGCCTCCAGAACTCGGCGGAAAATGGTGAACGGAGTGTCTTAGCACTAGGTTCTCTCTGCCTACCCTGCTGTGTGCGGGATACAGCGTGAAGCTAATTTATTTGATTTATTTCTAAATATGTATGAAAATTACAAAACCATAAACGATACGAATAATACTTATTCTTAAAGTATTATTAAAACCAATTTTAAAAGAAAAATCGACAAAATAACATCTACTCTACCGTACAATAATTATGTATAGAGTTTAAGTAAACACGAACAATTACGATGTATATTGCAGTAACACATTTACAATCGTATTTTATAATACTATTTACAGCTATTAATAAACGAGTAGGAAATGAATAATTAAGCAATACATTTTCACATGATATGCATATAATAAGAATTTGATGTAACGACTCTACCTTATACTTCTAGGTATTTTATTTAAAATAAAATATTCTAAATATTTAAAAGAAGTATATCTTCAAAAAACAATATACCTACTTCCCTAAAAATCTTGTATTTTTACCGTTCCCGTAGGAATTTCTAGAAATCCTCTCTTAGTCCAGACCAGTAGATTCGTTCGTGCGCCGTCTGTCAGTCACTCAATAATATTTTTTTTATATAATATAGATAACGTTATATAACTTATTTAAAACTTAAATTGTTTTACCTTGAAACAACAAAAAACAATATAATCTTGTGATTACACAATATCCAAAAGCAATATTTGAACAACACTGTTTATACAGAAACTAAATTTTGCACTCACCAGATTTCCTTTTCTCGTTCACTAAAACCAGTGACTTGGTTCTCTTCACTCTTAACGACCGCCGCCTTATAGATCTCATAAGAGCCTCGGGCATCCGAGAAAACCGCGGAGAGTCCACTCTCTTCTCGGGCATAAAAAAATTCTTGACTGCCAACATTTTGTATCGAATTGCAATCAATCAAACATTCTCACTAGCGATTTCCTATTAAGACGGAATTGATTATAACTTTTTATCACTTTTAAATAGCTCCACTGTATCCGCTATCTATTGTTTTAGATGCATCACGATTCTATACACGTTTTAAACTATCCTGTCGCCGTATTTGGGTTCGAATCCCGGTCAGTTCGTGTATTACATAGCTCGCGGCACGTCTCACTCGGTCGGCGGTCAGGCGCGTACTGACAAGTTGCCTTACGTGGTCGGCACGTAGTAATGTCTTCGAGATTATATTATCTTATCAGCTATTTTTACACATAATAATTATAGTTTTAAAGGTCACCATTGTAAATATTGACATTTGTTATCAATGATTTCAATTACAGGTATTATGTGATATATTAGCAATGTAGAGTCGATTTTTTTTAATAAAGATTTTGTTTTTATAGAATTCTATTAGAAATACATTATTTTTAGTAAATATAATTAGTTATAAGAATACATTATTATTGCTTATTTGCTTTAGGACTACTTCACTTTAGGTACTCTATATATTTTTATCTACAACGCTAAGAGGTAAAGAAATTCAATTGTAGATTTGTATAGTACAAAAAATTTGAGTCAATGTGTGAAAGTAGTTATTTTATATACAAAATATGCGACAAAGAAAAAGACAAAGTAAGTAAGATTTAAAATTTACACAAGCAGTTAAACCTGTGATATTTTATCATAACTTGAGGCTTAGGGGTGTATAATAGTCGCTTCTAAATTTTAATTGCTTCTAATCTATTGAATTAATGACGACAAGTAAAAATTTTAAATGATATCGGTTGACACCGACGTTTTTTTTTAATTTTTTGTATAAAATACACAGTTCATTTGGCTTATTTTTTTATCTCCAATATATGTATATCCTAAATATATATAATACTGTTTTATTACTAAATTTATTATCAAAATTATATCAAACTAGATGAAAAATAAAAAACTAAGTTTCTTATTTTTCATCTAGTTTCATATATGGGCGGAACAAAGCTTGATTTAATTAGAAAAAAAACATAAAATGTGAAATTAATATCTCTTTTTTAAACTTAAAAAACTTCCCTTAAAAGAAAAAAGCTCGATGCATCACAAATTGCACAAAAGATAAAGGAAATATAATATTACATAACTAGAAAATATTAGGAACATAACAAAGCGTACGTAATAGGGCACAATTTCTCCTTCGACTGATACGGGGACTATTGCATCTTTATTACGTAACATACTACCTCAGTAAGGTAACGATATCTTAGTGGGTATCTTGGAAGATAATGATATGTATGACTGACTGACTAGCTTCGACTCTCGGCGTCGCCCTCGTGGTCTGATGGGAATAACTAAGGGTTCTGTATGACACATTCGAAATGCCGGAAGTAACTCTAGTCTTAAGTACAATGCGTTACTTCAAAATAAAATGTAATTGTAGCTATTAGCCTTAATAGACAAATGGACTTTTTTATACAAATAGAATTTTTCAAATTCAACAAATACGTAGTTCCTGAGATTAGGGCGTTCTTCCAAACAAACTATTCCGCTTCATAATATTGGAAATTTTGTATAAATGTATATTATTTTGTCTTCAAATCGATAAAGAATAATACTATTTAACAAATCTCAATTATAAAATTACAAATACCTATTCTACCTCAGATATAGTAGTCTATATATTGATAGTGGGTTCATATTCCGCCGAGTCCATTATTTATAACAATTTCAAGCGTTTTCTTTGTTAACGATGTAAATACAGGCGAAGAAACTAAAATTAAATATCCATCTCATATATACATATATATGTAAATAAAAAAAATTAAATCCTATATTACTGTTAAAAAGCAAGCCAAATTCTAATAGCAAAAACTATATAAGCCTTACTAATCAATTCCGTCCATCATTTTACATGAATACGACGTGATGAATCAATTAACTTGTATGTGGGTAAGTCCATTTTTTGTTTCTCTGATAGTGCGTGTGCAAGTTTAACGAGTTTTTTTTTTGTTAATTATATTATATTTATTCACCTTTCAATATAAATGACTATTTGTTATATTAGGATCGTCGGGCGGAATCAATATTGTGGTTGTAGGTTCGAAGTCTTTTACGAATACGTATAAATATATTGAAAAATTACTCCTAATTGATGCCCTCGTAGAGTAGCGGTATGGCGTGTGACTACGACACTTGTGGATTCGATTTAAACTGGGAGAATTATTTTCTATTCCTCGTATTGGTAATAAGATAAAGACTCAACAGGCAGTATCTCGAAATTGAGTGGAATGTACGGGACATAATGTCATATCACTAAGTTCCATCTGTCTACCCTAATATAAACAGGTCAGTAACTTATTATTAATTTCATTTTACATATCTTGCTAAATACAGAAAATATGTTACAAACATTAACATTTTTGCATGCTTCACGCTGTGTATCAAAAAGCATAAAAAAAAAGATAGCCCAGTGTGAAAACACTCCGTTCTCTACTTTCCTTTCCTTTTAATGTTGAGAAGCAAAACTGTATTAAATAAAATTGGAGCCATGCATAATCATTGCATAAAAAAAGATTCATAAAAATAGACAATTTAAAATAGAAATAAATACAAATAAAATTGCATATCTCGAAATACCTTAATAGTATAATCTTCCACAAGTCACGAGCACTATATGCGATAGCACGATCCAATTCAGGCTTGTTCAGTGTTTTAAACAGAACAAATCGCTTTATGGCGTATGTAGGTCAGATTAACTCTAGAATTATATACACGCTATACTAAGCTTCACGCTGTATCCCGCATTTATCAGAGTAGGCAAAGGGAACTTAGTGTGAAGAATGAAGACTTCGTTCCCGTTTCGCTTTTAGCGGCGGAACTCACTGCCGCGTTTTGTCTTGTTACCAGGGCGAAGAAACGAATTAATATTAATAATTATTCATTATCCCGAGGGAGTATAGAACTCACAACCGTCGCGTTAACAGTCAGACGCTGTGTCGCTGCGCCTTTATAACCTGATTATCTAAACGATTTTAGAACTAAGATAATAAAATAGGAGTTTTGTGATATAAGATTCTTTTACATTACACGGTAGGCACAAGTTCGATTCATATTTCAATGGGACCTACGAAAAATTTTGATTGTCAAATTTATTTTTATAGAATATCCTTGGAGCATGGAGCAAATACATAAGGCTAGACTCAAGTGATTTACTAGTTACCTTAGAAGAGTTCCACTGTTCAGGTTCTGGCCCCATTATCAGACTTCGGTAAGATCATATTATCATTAAGCTGCCTTTAACTAAGTAGGTACAAAAGTGATGATAAAAATAGCACAAATCGATCAAATTAAGATTTTTCTTACATAGTTACTGGTCAACCTAACAGAAACGTGTCAAAAGAAGTCCAAGCGCGAGAAAAAACATAAAAAAAGTAATTTCCCGAAAGCCTATTCTCTGCTTCATCTATCGCACTAGGTCATCATTTCACTTGTTCCACGAGAACCTGGCTACTATTCAGCTCCAGCAGATCTCACTCATACATAAATATCCATACATTTAGGTCAGCCGGTCTCTGGGGTCCGTTTCTTGCGAGTCTAATATCATATTGCTATTTTAATATTCTATACACACGGTGTTTGAAATATCTAGTCTCTTTAGAAAGCGTCGACGAGTTTCCTGAATCATGAAGTGTTTAAGTTACTATTGTTTCATATGAATTTGTCGTCTAGATTTGAAATGATTTTAGGTAACGGTTGTGGGTTCGATTATCATCCGGGGGAATAAGTTATTTTGACTTTCTCGCTCTGGTAATAGGACAAAGCACGCTGTTGAGTCCCACTAGTCAACACATGGGGAGTGGAGTATTTTAACTCTCATTTCCTTTTGCCTGTCCTGCTAGGTATATATGCGGGATACAGCGTAAAACTAAAACAACGATGCTATTTGAGGTAAATGAAAAAAAAATAATTGTACAGTTTAATAAGTGAAGTGAGGATTTTGAATAATAGTTTAATATAAATGTTGGCTGTTTTTATAAAGCAACGAGTACACGGGTTACGTACAGAATGTTATTTTCCCGCAGCTTTTTATTGTTTTATCTTATATTTATATGAAATGTTACCTTACTTATAATACAGGTAAGACACTTTGATAACTCAATATTAATCATTAAATCATACCTAAAAACAAAAACTACTTTTTTACCAATTTTAAATAATCTATAATTCCATAGCAAACAAACAAAATCTGTTATTCTCTCTGTACTACTTTCTTCAAAGCATTATCATTTAGAAGCATAAATAAACATAAATCCGGTGCCGCGACTGCGCTGTAGAGGTTTACCATTTTGTGATATTCACCTTCAGGAATCGAGGAAATCCTTATCGCGGCATTGCATTCACGCTGCTTTGAACGCTAAGCAAAATGTGTTTTTACACAATCTTCTTATTTTAAAATCTAGTTCACGCTGTATCCCGCACACAGCAGGGAAGGCAAAGGGAACCTAGTGTTAAAACCCATTTTCCGCCGAATTCTGGAGGCAATGCGTATTGAGTGGCTAGCTCATGTATACTCATATTTAAGATACTTCCCTTCTCGATTATGGTAGCGTAATAACCCATTATAGTATATTCATAAATTATATATGTATCTTTAAAAATAAATCATTTAAAAAAATAATAAAAACAAAAGCAAACAATATGAAGCGAATCTTTCCTTTTCCGTAGTAGGTAGGACCTACACATCCAGTTTGTAAAAATATGAGACTAACTAATCATTTATCCTGATTTCGAGAATGTCGTCCTCCTACACCCTAATCGGGAGTTGAACCGGTTACTCACCTTTCCCATCGGTGTAGAAAAACAGTCTGCTTTAGCTTTTAAAAGTTATGTTTATAGTAATTTTGTAGGTATATTGAGGCCGTCGTGGCGCAGTGATAAAGCCTTTGACTGTAAACGCGATGGTTGGGAATTCAATTCCCATTAGGATTTAATGAATTATTTTCATTTACTATGGCAGCTCGACGGCTAAGAAAGTAAAAAAAAAATAAAAGAAAAATAATAAATTTGCAAACTTCTTCTTCCTTATCCAAAAAAAGGAAAAATCTTGTTGTTATTAAACGGTATCGTACCTGAAAAATAAAAAAAAACCAATTTATAATAATCATTTATTTATTTTAAAAATGTGTGTTTTCATTAAGTACGTATAAGTAAGTCTAACTATTTTTTTTAAACATTTTTAAAGTGTTATTCCACACTTAGGAAAGAAAAATACTTATTTAGAAAACGTATAAAAATTTGAACGCAGCGGACTCGAACCCGCGCCTCCTGGAAACCGACCAGGTTGGTCCTGCAGGACCTGGTCGGTTTCCAGGAGGCACGGGTTCGAGTCTCGCTGCGTTCAAATTTTTATACGTTTTCTAAATAAGTCTAACTATGTTAATTTAATAACTATCAAATAATATAAATATTTTTGATACGCAAAGGGAACCTAATGTTAAAACACTTCGTTCTCCATTTTCCGCCGAATCCTAGAGGAATTGCGATTTAAATGGTGGATCTCAACGACACGCTTTACCTCGACATCGGAACGAAGAAAATGAAAATGAATTAAACAACGTGTACATCGAACTCACAACCCGTCCAACCCAGTTACACTGTGCCTCTGCGCCACGAATGGTCTCACAACTAAAATATGATTAGTCATATTATTTTTTTAAATTCAAATTTCCTTTTAAAAACACAGTGGATAATTTTTACAGGATACCTATACAAAGATAACCTAGTTTAGGCCTCAATTAATGCTGAAAATAATAAGCAATATGCAGTAATTATATACATTATGTATTATTTAGTTTCCCGCTCGGAGGAATTAATCGTTTTTCCTATCTCTGGTAACAAGGCAAAGTGTGGTATTGAGTTCCGCCATTTAACACGCAATGTCTCGAGCATAGAATGGAAATAAAGAAACGGAGTAGTGTCTCAACACTAAGTTCCTTCTGCCAAAACTGTCGTATACGACATACATATACATAACTGAAAATTGACTTAATTTTAAACTTAATACTGTTTACACTCAATAATACGTTACATAAAAGCTATCAAATGTTTAATTCATCATCAAATGTCAATAAAACCGTGGCAAAATAGCTTTCCACAAAAGACAAGATTTTATCACTGAACCTAGTAATAAAAACATTTAACGATGTTTGTTAGGGGCACTAACGAGAAAAAAGACGAATCGATGTTACTGAGAGAACGAATTATTATTTCTTTATATTTTCATTTCTTCGCTGTAACACCAAGGTAAAAACACGGCGCTGAGTTCCGCCACTCGACATGCAATGCCTCGAAAAATTCAGCGGGAAATGGGGAACGGCGTGTTTAAACACTAAGAACACTAGGTTGCCCTCTGCCTGTCTTGCTGTTTACGGGATACATCGAGAAGCTGATTTGATTTTGACTTTATTCACTTATATTACACCCGTAGATAGAAATTTACTATTTTAAGTACTTAGACCAACAACAAAGAGGTACAATAGTGTTATTAATAACAATAGTTATAGTAGTTTCTTCGCCTGTCTTGTCAGACAAGACAAAAAGCGGCGTTGAGCTCCACCACTCAACGAGATATCTTAGTATCTTGACACCAGACCCTTTCTGCCTACCATACCATATAAGGTAAAAAAAGAAATTAAAAAAAGAAGACTGCCGTCGTCGTCGTGGACTCTGACATACAAGCCCATACATCCATCCATCATTACAAATTAGCAACCTAACGTGACATGGTTATATTTAATTCTTCGAATATGCACTTTAATGATTTGACCTAATTACTCTTCAAAGAAAATGAAATATAAATAAAATTAAATGAATATATAATTGTGATTTATCAATGTCCCTCCTGTATTTAACAATAGATAGAGACAGGTTGAGTGGCGTAACCTAACGCCGCATTTCGTTTTAAAAGTCTACGGAACCAATAACCATTGTGTTTACAGTCAGAAATCGTCCCTCTGCACCACTATGGTTTAAAATTCTAAAAAGTAATCTATTAAAAAAATATATATATTGGAACATAATAGATTATATGAATACTTTACGAGTGTAGTAATGAGTTTCTGTATCAAACCGGAAGTAGCAGCTTCGATATCAACAAGTACTTAAGACTGATATACTATAATCAAGATCTTATCGGTTTTCGGTCGTTAATTGATGGGCTTCATTATTTATTTATTTATATATATCTATTAGTATATATTATTTTTATATGGAAATGTTTCTGTATTTTTTTTTAGCATCACGCTGTATTCCGCACATAGCAGGGTAGGCAGAAGGAACCTAGGAACCTAGTGTTAAGAAACTCTGTTCCAATTAAAACAGTTCTTCTCAAGTCTGAGGCATTAACTTTAGTTAACCGCTGTTAAATTATTTGACCTAAAAAACATGCAATTTCTTATTTTGAATAAAAATATTTAATTTTGGCTTCTTCTCTACCTCTACCTTTAGAGTTCCAACTTTTTCTATCATACAAGTTTGACGACAAAAAGCTGTTTTGGCACAGCGTCTGACTGTAAACGCAACGGTCGTTGGTTTGATTTCCACTTGTTGTAATAAGACAAAGTGCGGCGTTGAGTTCCGCTTCTCAACACGCAATAAATATACTATAAATTTATGATAAATAATACAATAAATAATATGTTATAACTATTCACGTATTATCTTTCAATAAATTCCACAACCAACCGAAAATTTTATTAAATTACCAAAATTTTATCACAAAAACTCAATATTACACAAACAATGGGACCCCGTTCCGTTTTTTGATACGTCCCAGTTACCTCACCTTGGTGTAAGGTGACCTATATACATACTTACGGGCTTGCCATTCTTCATTCAACTACATACTTTGACGTTGGTAATGAAATAAAAATACTGAGTTAAGATGCAAATTTAATATGAATTTTAGTAGTTTAACATTATTAAAATATGAAAAAAGGTTTATTTTTGGTGCTTTGAATTCACTTAGTCGTATTTAGTACAAGTGCTTGAAGCACTTGTGGCACAGTAGGTCATCGTCTTATTGCGAACACGATGATTGCGTTTCGATCTCCGGGAAAAGTATGAATTATTTTCTTCTCTCCGCTATGAAAGGGGACAAACGGGGTTAAGTTTCGTCACTTAACACACAATTTTTTTGGTCTACGGAACTTACTTAAATCTTACTTTTTCCTTATAGAAAGCAATAAATTTACTTATAAAAATCAGCTTCAAGCTGTATCCCGTACACAGCAGGGTAGGCAGAGGGAACCTAGTGTTAAGACTCTCCGTTCCCCACTTTTTGCCGAATTCTGGAGGCATTGCGTGTTGAGTGGCAGAACTTAACGCCGCGCTTAACCTCGACACCAGAGCAAAGAAATGGAAATATAAATTTAAGAAAATATTTCATCTCCTCGAGTGGGGATCGAACCCACAACCAGTCGGCTTTACAGTCACACTTCGTGCCGCTGCGCCACGACTGACCTCAAATTATGTGTGTAAATTTACTTATATTAACGTTCAAAACTAAAACTGGATCTTACGCATGAAAAATAAGCAATACAAAACCACATTTTCTTCAATGATTCATTTAAATAAGGGAACCAACACAAATGTGAAGGAACTCATAATACTTTATCGACCAAAGTAGCTGATTTGACGTCAGCACGATCTTAATACGCTACATTTAGATTATTGATAATCTTGTGTGGGATGAAAAAAGTTTAAAATTTATATCGAAACTATAAATAATCATAAAATACTATAAAGTCTACGTTATTTTGAAAAGCTTTAGGTGTAGAGCTTTTCTAGATGGTAGTCATACTGTATATTAAAAAAAAATGTGAGTCCAGTCGCGACGCAAGGGCACAAGTACGTAAATGTCAACGGTACAGGTTGTGGGTTTAATTCTTGTTGCGTTGCATTTGATTTGCATTGAGTTTCCCTAAAATTCAGCGGAAAGTATGGCACGGAAGTGTCTTAATGGAAACGGAGTGTCTTAACACTAGGTTCCCATGATCCCTCTGCCTCCCCTGCTATGTGCGGGATACAACGTGAAATTAAAAAAAACATAAAAGAAGAACTTTTTGCAGATTAGGAACAGAGTACCTAGTAAAAGATTGTCAATTTATAGTTCAAAACATATACTTTGAGCAAGCAACATTATATAGTAAACTAAATATTTATTACACGAATTAATATATAAAATTTTTGCTACAATAATTTTACAAGAAAACTATAAACGTCTATATATTATACATATTATACATAAATGAAATTTCTCNTTTTTTTTAATGGAATAAAGTTTCCATAATTTCATATAGTCATAAAAATTGTGGTACAAGTTGTTTGTTCTTACAAGGACTTACAATCATGTCATATATTGCTTCATTTAGGCTTTAATTACTATAGACTTTTTCATAAAATAAAAACGAAAAGTGCAAAAACTAAAGTCCAAATCTTGGTATGGAAAATGTAGAGCTCGCTAGCTAGACGCAGTACAAGGTGTTACATATATATTTACATATTAAATATATATATTTTTCACACATTCAGAAATTTTGTTTTTTCATTTTACATTTGTCAGGCATTTTATAGGACATCAATATGTGGAAGCGCGAAGTTCGATTTCAGAGGAATGCGTGGTGTTGAGAACTGCCACTCATCATTGTCGAATTCAGGTGGAAAAAGGAGAAAGGAGTGTCTTAACACTAGGTTATGTCTCCCTACGTTCTTATGCGAGAAAAACAAAAAGCTATAAACAAAAAACGCAGTAAATCTAGTGAACATTTTCATTTCTAACTTGTTCGCGATGTCATTACGTACTGACTGCTTTACGTTGGCCCTAATTCAAAATACAGATGCGGGTATAATTCTGATAAAAATATCGTACTACAACAGCTTTAAACCATAGTTATTTAAATACATGTTATACCGCAAGTGATAATCGAACCACCATACTGTGCCATACTGATAAGTGCTCTATAAAACAGTAAATGAAACAAGCAATGTAAGGCACTTTCATACAAATTCTTCATTCAAATTGAAAAAGGGGTAGAAAACGACGATTAACTTTGCGAAAGCATTTAACATCTGGCCACTTTATGCATCATCAAGAAGTGCTTATTATTTGTGAAATAAAAGATATACTTGTAAGCGTGGGCGTTTAGATATATTTACAGAGGGGGAGGCCTAGACTTTAACTTTGAACAGATATGTTCATGTAAATATTGTTTTTTATTTTTATTTTTCGGGATCAATTTTTTGTTAATAAGATTTATGAAATGACCAGGCCAGTCGTGGCGCAGGGGCCACAAAGTGTGACTGTAAAACCGACTGGTTGTGGGTTTGATCCCCACTCGAGGAGATGAAATATTTACTTAAATTTATATTTCCATTTTTCGCTCTGGTGTCTAGGCAAAGCGCGGCGTTGAGTTCTGCGACTCAACACGCAATGCCTCCAGATTCGGTAGAAAGTGGGGAACGGACTGTCTTAACACTAGGTTCCCTCTGCCTACCCTGCTGTGTGGGAGATACAGCGTGAAGCTGATTTATTTATTTTTATTTTATTTATGACCTGGCACCAGACTATTTTGGGGTGGGCACAGATCATCTACACCCCTTATTTAGAAAACGTATAAAAATTTTTGAACGTTACGCTACGTTCAAAAATTTTTATACGTTTTCTAAATAAGTATTTTTCTTTCCTAAGTGTGAAATAACACTTTAAAAATGTTTAAAAACATCTACACCCCTTCCTACACACCTATTCCTACGCCTATACTAGTAAGTTAGAAGTAATTTTGTTTTAGTGCACTCGTGCATTAAATGTTACGCTATGACACAAGGGCGCCGTCGGTCATATTGCGTGTTGAAGTTTAAAATCACGATCGATTAATATGGCATTTATACAGGGTTATAGATCGTATGCGAGGTTATATATTCAATTATAATATAACACATTTAAGAATGTCGATTAAAGTGTGTAAAAAATATATTATTTTCATCAAACAACTGTCGCCACGTGTTTTTATTATTGTATTTCTTATAGCTTCACGCTGTACCCCGCACATAGCATGGTAGGCAAAGGTAGTGTAAAGTCACTCCGTCCAATTCGAGACGTTGCGTGTTGAGTGTCTATGCAAATTTTCAATTAAGTAATTCATTACCCCGAGCAGTAATCGAAGCCATAACCGTCACATTTACAAATCATACACTGTGCCGATGTCTTCAGTTTTTAGATATACTAGATAAAGAGAATATAATATATCTAGGTCCTCCACTCCTCGCCACAATAAAAATAGGTATTAAATGCTAAGTGGAGGAACCCAACACCGCCGCCGCATCAGTCTCTTTTCTATAGAAATAGAACCCCTTATTTGTACACAGTAGGCAAGTATATATGTATATATAATAGTAAACGAGCCCTAACTAAACAAAGTTAGTTTGAAAATGCTCGTATTGGAACTAGAATGACTCTGCACTGGAGTAACTAAGTCGACACTAGTATCTACTTTACAGTTTCACCGCGAATCGAATTATAGCTTGACTTCATTTTTGTGTATCTTATCTTTTGATAGAAAAGAAAGAAGTAAAACATTTAATTCAGTTATCTGAAACTATCTAAAAAGATATATAATAATAAATTAATAATCTATAGATAATCTTTAGAAGGTCATCGTAGCGCAGGGGCGCAAGTGGCGATTCCAAACGCGAGAGTTGTCGGTTTGATTTCCACTATGTGGGTGAATCAAAATCGTTGCCAGAGGAAACGAAAATTTAATATTTTCAAGTGGAAAGTTTGTAACGAAAGCGTCTTAATGGGAAAAGAGTGTCTTAACACTAGATTCCCATGTTCTCTCTGCCTACCCTGCTATGTGTAGGATACGGCATGTAGCTAAAAATAAAACTATCAAGCGCTAACTTTAAATTTTTTATACGTATTATTACAATCTTAATATGGAATAGCACTTTAAATAGGTACTCGTAAAAATAATAGAAATTCTTAGCAACTTGCCACTATATTTAGCTATCTACTCGAAAACTCGATTTTCAATATATTTACAAGCATCTATTTAAAACATCCCTAATAATTGACGACTCACACGTCTTTACGTCGGCGCCACACAGTGATTCATTTCTATCTGGATGCATCATATCTTATTT
This sequence comes from Heliconius hermathena, assembly GCA_013403705.1. Classification (NCBI taxonomy): domain Eukaryota; kingdom Metazoa; phylum Arthropoda; class Insecta; order Lepidoptera; family Nymphalidae; genus Heliconius; species Heliconius hermathena. The sequence continues at coordinate 671,311 of JAAIXJ010001825.1, forward strand.
CACAGATATGACACACCCCTCCTTAACAAGTGCATCGCCTTCCTACTATGTACATATGAACGTTATGGGTTTAATTGATATTTAAATAGCATTTGTTTATATTGTGGCGCCGTGGAGCTCCGTGTCACGTGAGGGTTGCGGATTCGATCCTCACTCGAGGGAATCAATTTATGAATTACATATATTCATTTCCTTGCCCTTAAGACAGAGTGCTTCTTTCAGTTCCACTACTCTTCAAGAAATGTCTCGGCACACTAGGTTCCCTCTGCCTACCCTGCTATATGCGGGATAAAGTAAGAAACAATTTTTTTAAGTACTTAAGATATTCAAAGAGAATTAAGCATTTACCTTATCAATATTAGTATATTTATTCATACACCCCCATTTTCTTTAAAAATTTGATCACAACTTAAGCTCAACTAAATCTCTACTTTAAAATAAAAATATTATATTTCGAACGCTTCAAAAGCTCAAAGCTCTGCTCAAAGACACTTGAATATAAAAGGAAAACAGACAGCAAACAGACTAATAGCGTCCTCAACTATATAAATACATATGTATATATGCATTTACCTATACTCTTTTTTTTAACTACACGACGCTACCATACATATATAGAGGGAACCTAGTGTTCCGACACTCCGTTCCCAACGCACCGCCCAATTTTCAAGGTTCTGTGTGTTGTATGGCGGAACTCAACGCCGTTTGTCTTGTTACCAGAACAAAACAATGAAAATACTAAATAATGAATGCCTCCGAGAGAAAATCGAACCCACAACCTTCGCGTTTAAACTCAGACGCTGTACCGCCAGCCTGCCTCGACTCCTGTTATATTTATAGAACGAGGGGTGGAAAAATCAATATGCACTGGAAAAATAATCGGTGTGAAGAAACGTCTGCACATATGGCTGGCTGGCTGGTTAACGGCTAGGGGATGAACAACAAGATCACAAGATATTGATAGAAAAACTTATAGTATATTTTATTTATTATATTATTTTATAAAAAAGGCTTTATTATGAAATAATGTATTTTTTTAACCTTGTAGCTTTGTTATGGTGACCTTGTAATTTATAATTAAAGATAAGTGATATTGAGGCCAGTCGTGGCGCAGGGGTATAAATGTGTGACTATAAACGCAACTGATTTTGGGTTCGATTCGCAATGACGAAAATGAAATATTTATTTAAATTTATATTTTCATCTTCGCTCAGGTGTCGGGCACGGATTGTCTTAACACTAGGTTCCCTCTGCCTCCTCTGCTCTGTGCGGGATACAATATAAAGCCGATTTATTATTTCCTCGCTCCGGTAGCAAGACAAAACGCGGCGTTGACTTCCGCCTCTCTACTCGCAATATTCCTCTGCTTTCCCTGCTGTATGTATAAGGTCAAGCTAAAAATAATAGTATTCTTAACGCAGCAACCAAATGTAAATAATTCATTCCCTCGTGTGAGAAGTGGGAATCGAACTCACAACCGTCGCGTTTACAGTTTACACGCTATGCCGCGCCGGCACTCTATTTACGTCGTTTTATTCAACATATGAGTTGCAAAATTTTGATTAATGATATCTTTTAACGCACAAGTACTTAAAAGAGGGTTAATGCATTTATTAATGGCTACTGACGAAAAATCGTTCCTATTGTATTTTTTTTTTGTATTTAAAAGAAATATATTTATTCTTTAGGAGATGAAGAGCTTTTGCTGTAAGAAACTTTTTTTATATTTGAAAGTGTATTACATTTTTAAATTCAATATTACACGATTCATAAAAAAAAGTATTTGCCTTATAGGTCTTGTAGTTAGAACTTTGATTTCTAAGCCAGAAGTCCTAGGTTCATTTTCGGTCTTGGATAGATATTTGCTAGTACTGCTTGATCTAATACTGTTATTTTGTTTAGACTTTGTTTAAAATATCCCTGATTTTTATGATATAAGAACATACAACCTCTGACAGTAAATGTGTAGGTTGCGGTTTCGTGGTCCCTTCATAGGAAAGATTATATTTAAATCATATTTATTGCTCCAACGCGGCGTTGATTCCCGCCACTCTATATGCAATACGAGGAAAAGGGGAACAGAGTGTCTTAACAACAATTTAAGCTTCCCTCTACCTACTCTATATGCTATATGCGAAATACACCGTGAAACTAAACAAACAAAAAGAATTGAACCTACTACCCTTCAAAGGACAAGAAGTTGTACAAACAGACTATCTCTAAACAAAGTATACTATAAAACTATATAAATTTACTACCTTTATTAGAAAACCACTTCAAATAGTCAATTTGCTATGCGGGATCGTAACACGCACTCATTATAGCGTAAAATATAAACACGCAATACTCGACAGGGGCCCAATTAAAATGTATTTAAAACATAATCCTGTTAGAAAAAAAAATGTAAATTACAACAATAGGCTTAATTCTTAAGATGACTGCTCTATAATAGTTGAAAAAAAAATAGACGTGTCGAAGCAAAAAAGTTTAATGAAGAGATGAATAGATATGTATGTATATTTATGGCAATATACATTTTGTTGCATTATTTTTTTTTCAAGTATAGTATATTTAAATTCGCGTAGCTAAACGCGGGTAATTGAAACTGACGTTTGTTATTGTAGTTTTACACTCGAGGGCATATAGAGTGAAGGATACCATGTAAGTCGTGTGAAAGATATAAAAAAGGACCTTCAAAAACACATGTTAATTAGTCTCCTGACTAGTCTGACTAGACTGACTGGCCAGCCGTGGAGCAGCGGTACGAAGTGTGACTGTAAGACCGACTGGTTGTGGGTTCGATCCCCACTCGAGGAGATGAAATATTTATCAGTTTCACGCTGTATCCCGCACACTGCAGGGTAAGCAGATGGAACCTAGTGTTAAGACACTCCGTTCCCCAATTTCTGCCGAATTCTGGAGGCATTGCGTGTTGAGTGGCAGAACTCAACGCCGCGCTTAACCTCGACACCAGAGCGANGTGTCGAGGTTAAGCGCGGCGTTGAGTTCTGCCCCTCAACACGCAATGCCTCCAAAATTCGGCAGAAAGTGGGGAACGGAGTGTCTTAACACTAGGTTCCCTCTGCCTACCCTGCTGTGTGCGGGATACAGCGTGAAGCTGATGTGAGACATTGTGTTACACTAAACAGCAACCAATTGGTTTCGACAACGTGGTTGTTTGTTATTTGACAAAATACTTTATAATTGACTCAGAAAAATTATAGAAATAAAACTAGTTTGAGAATTCTTTTGAATGTATCAATTTACAAATTGCTTAAGCATACAAAAACCAAAAAGTACAACCAAAACACTACAAAATTAAACAAAAAAAAAGACAACGTACAATATTTTATTTTAAGCCACCCAAATCACATTTAAAATTCAGGCAGCCTAACGTCATGTAGAAGCAACGAGAGCGAGCAATTCCGCAAAATACAAAAAAAAAATATAAACATGCCAAGACCAATTCCGTTGCTTTTGGGAATATAATCAAAAATTCTGCACGAATTATTCAGGGGGTTGTGACCCTTGCCCCAATTTTTTGTGGGACTTCTTTAGAAGATTCTATTCAATCTTCCATTGGTCAGAATTCGCAAGGGTAACTCCCATACATGGACACGACACAGGGGCGTCTTAAGCTGATTTTTTTATCACCTCGTAAGATTGAAGTAGATGAAGTGATTTTGTTGCAATTTTATACGACGATTGATTGGTTACGCAAAATAAATATTACTAGAAAACTAAAAAAAACTCATTTTTCGTTATTTTTTTTCTTGAGATTTTTTTAGTTGTGAACATAATATATTTATTAAATGGCCAAACATCTAAAAGTGTAACAATTACAAATTAATTCTAATTAAAATATAACGGACATTTGTGAGCGCGCTTTTTTGAGAATTTTCTTATTATAATAGGTAAAAAGGAAGAAGGGAAAGTTTCAATCACAGCATTTGACACATTGGCGCAAAAACCATGACTCTACGTTTTCTATGTAAAATCAATAACTAGAAAGTTATCTTATTAACCATTATAAGGAATTATTAAATAACAAATAGAAAAATATATGTACCTAAATATAATATATAAAACCGAGTGACTGTCAGACAAGTTTTACTTTATCTTCAAGTGAAAATAGCAAGTGTCAATATAAATTATTATCTATATATGAATTTTCTATTTGGCAATGTCTTCATCGAAAACTTGATAACTCTAAATTTATATATTTGTTTCTATTTTATTAACTGACTTCAAAATATGTGATTATTAGGATGTAGTTAAAAATGTGGATAATATTTGAAAATTTGTAATCTTGTCTACAAATTTCTCGGGAAATCATAAGTATCGAGATGATCCTTTTTTAATTTAAATTACGTACATTGCAAATATTTTTAATTTGGCGGGAATTTGAAGTTTGTTTAATTTTTTTTTAAATTAGCTTTTGTGTAAACTGGTGGATGTATAACTAAGAACTGAAATGAACTGATCAAATGATCTAACATATTATGGTGATTGTGATTATAATGCTCTATTTCATTTAATCATACGAAACATTTTATGGAATTGAAATACCATATAGATATTTCTGACTAATTTCAAAAGTGCACGCGAACAAAGTGTATACAAATTTCCAAAAAAAAAATGTTTGTACTAACAACACAGCTGTTTCTACGGTTGGTTGGCTAAAACAAGGTGTGCATTAAATCCCGTTACAGAGCACGCAACATTTTATTAGAAGCTAATTGATTTTTAACGAATTTCTCTTTTTTATTTTACAAAAACAAATTTTCAACATAGCAGGGTAGGCAAAGGGAACCTTTTTTTTAAATACTCTGTTCACTTCCCAAAAATATTTTTCAAATGGCGTATCTTAACGCCGTGCTTTGTCTACTAAAAATCAGCTTCACGCTGTATCCCGCACACAGCAGGGTAGGCAGAGGGAACCTAGTGTTAAGACACTCCGTTCCCCACTTTCTGCCGAATTCTGAAGGCATTGCGTGTTGAGTGGCTAATTTAGTTTAATTTATTTTTATTTCATCTCCTCGAGTGGGGATCGAACCCACAACCAGTCGGTTTTACAGTCACACCTCGTGCCGCTGCGCCACGACTGGCCTCAAGACTACTAGACTAGAGAAATAAAAATCACTTAAATTTAATCATTCCCCTAAGTAGGGACGAACAGTCAGACGCTATCATACTGCGTGTTGGCGTCTGTAAGGTAGGCAGAGGGAACCTATTATTAAGATCCCGTTCCCAACTTGCCCCAGGAATTTTTCAAGGCATTGCGTGTTCAGCGGCGAAACTCAACGCCGGACTTTTTGCCTTGGTTCCAGAGCAAAGATATGAAAATATTAAGGATCATATTTATCGAACCCACAAACATTACGTTAACAGACATAGGTACTGCCATTAACCTACTATAGTTCTAAAATTTATACATAAAACACAATTTAATCATAGTAATAAAATTGATTTACAAATTGTATCGCCACTAACCTAAGTATAATATAATACCGCAGGTAATAATTTAACGGCATCTAACATATAATTTTGTTCCGGACCACTGAACTGGTCGGCTGAGGTTGTGGTTGATTGAAATTATATTAATATAATAGGAAACGAGAATAAAATTAATCATAATAAATATATTATTTTGAGCGAAGAAATAAAATATTTAATATTTTCATTTGTTCCCTTTGGTGGCGAGGTGAAGCTTACAGAATTCGGCGGTAAGAGGGCAGCGGAGTATCTTAACAATAAGCTCCCTCTGCCTACTCTGCTACATGCGAGGTACAGCGTGAAGCTGAATCAGAATCAAATCAGTTTTTAAAGTTCATTACATAGTGTTTCTTTCACTCATCTTTTACTACAAAGAATTAAAAAAAAGAAAAAGAAGAAAAGAAGGAAAGTGAATATATCAATAAAAATAATTTACTACAAAGAATAAAAAAAAAGAAAAAGAAAAAAATTTAATATTTCAATAAAAGTAATAATAAAAGACAATCATACTCATACAAAGGTATTCTAACATGGAGTAAGTAATATTTCTTCTACACGTGATCTGGTACAACCAACGATATTCCAGTCGTGTACTGAAACTTCTCTCATAAATATATTGGTAAAGATTTAATTCTCTTAGAAAATATGAATAGGTGGGATATCTTCGATATACATCTGATGGTGTTGCCGATAGGTGTGAGTTCGTTTCCTATTTTTTTTTTGTATAAATTTATTTTACATCGTTTTTATTACCCCGTTCTAGTAATGCAAAGCAAAGTTTCCTCTGAAGTGGTCAGAATATGAAGATTGAGTGTGTCTAGAAATTCAGTTTACTCGGTTCCATTGAAGAGATTCGTAAAGAATTTCATATACAGATAGCCTAGACGACTTACTAATATAGTCGATATAGGTGGATAAAAATCTTTTGTTACTGAATGACTTTCCGTTTTACGAATATTTTAATCTTAAACTATATTTAAAACTAAATCATAAAGAGGCCAGTCGCGACGCAGCGGCACAAAGTGTGATTGTAAAACCGACTGGTTGTGGGTTCGATCCCCACTCGAGGAGATGAAATATTTACTTAAATTTATATTTCCATTTCTTCGCTCTGGTGTCGAGGCAAAGCGCGGCGTTGAGTTCTGCCAATCAACACGCAATGCCTCCAGAATTGGGCAGAATGTGGGGAACGGAGTGTCTTAACACTAGGATCCCTCTATCTACCCTGCTGTGTGCGGGATGCAGCGTGAAGCTGATTTATAATATTATTCCGTATTCGTATTGGTCTTCTTACAAATTCAATAACCTAATTCACCATAACCGTCCCATAAATAACAAATATTTAGAATTTTGAAACTACTCTTATTCCAAGACAACACCAAAAACTTTTACAAACTGTAGCAACATCCACAAAAAAATCTAATTTCCTAAGCATTATTATATAAAATAACACAAATAATATGAAGAATAAACATAATATAACAAAAATATTGTATCAAACAACGAGAGTAATCTCAGCCCACCCCTCAATCTGTATAAAGTAAAACATCTTTGACGGGAGCACAATGAGACACGTTGGACTACATATATGGACTATATTGTATAAAATGGATTAGACAGCCGTCTGGTTGACGGCCGTCTTGTCAGGGCTAAGGTCACGGGTGCTATTTTCGCACGCGGTTAATATTTGTTTTGACCATAGAGGGTAAGGGAAGAATTTTTGAAATTTTTGGTCCGCTTTTATTGTAAATATATATAAATAAATACAATTAGTGGAAAACTTTAGTATATATTATTTGAAAAGAAATTAATCTAAATATAATATAACACGAAAATTTTGAATGATGGCAACAATTTTTCATATGCTAGTAAACCAAAGGTCGGCGTTTAGAACCGCCGCTCATCGCACATTGTCATTCAGGCGAAAAATTAAGACCGGTGACGATACCAAGTTGTTTCCGCCTACCATGATATATGCGGAATGAAGCCCAAAGACGCAAACACAATGTGACTGGTTTATGAAATGGATTAGGCAGCCGTCTGGTTGATGGCCGTTTTGTTAGGGCTAAGGTCATGGGTACTATTTTCGCACGCGGCTAATATTTGTTTTGACCATACATAGAATATTTTTGGAACGTATAAATAAATAAAATTTAAGTAAATTTGACTGTTTGTATTTTTACAATAAATCTCGTTAAAAAGATAAACGAGAGACAAATGAATGGGAGATCTCTATGAATGCCTGGTTCTGTGCTCACTCGTGAGTAAATTTGAACTCTTGGTTATCATTTCACATTTATGTTTGGATAGGATATCATTACTTTTTGTAAAGAAATTATTACTATTAATCATTACTTTGTTTTTAAAATGACTTTACTTTCCTACGTTCTTTGATGAAAGTTAGTTTCATATTTTTTTTTATGGAAAAGACAAGGCAAACGAGCGTTCGGGTCACCTGATGGTAAATGATTACCGCCGCCCACGACCCTGTGCAACACCAGAGGGGCTACAGGCGCGTTGCCAGCCTTTTTGGTGGGTTGGGCGCCGGGGCAAGGCATTACCTGATGCGAAACGCAGTGGTATAAAGCCACTACTTAACGCCGGTTTTAAATCCCGGGGGTGGTAAAGATCCGGTCGAGTCTGCCCATACGTGTTGCCATTGCTGGCGACGTGACTCTACCACACGTACTTTAGCCGCCTCTTACGACACCACCAGCACCAGGATGATCCTATTCTAGGCCGGGATCACACGGCACAGAGTCATATTTGACATTACAAATTATTTTTACTTTCTTAATAGAAATTATCAATAATTATGAGTTTTGAAATTATTTTCTGTATATATTTATAATACCTTAGTACCAAATACCAAGTTTCTAGGTCATCAATGAGTGGGTTAAGTTTTTGATGACTGAGTGAGTCAGCCAGAAAAAAGCCAGTTTATAAAGATTAATATATGTATCAATAACTATTTAAGTTAAGTTTAATATACGTTACGAGCTAGGGGATTTTAACAAATGTGCAAAATTTCATGCAAGTAGACTAATTGGTTTACGAGTTGTAAAGGGCTCAAAACTAGCTTGAAATGGCTCGTGTAAAATATAAATTGCGCCTTTCCAGCTTTTTAACTTGGCTGGACACACTGGCGCGTGTCTAGGTTTCATCAATCTATTATTATTATATTATACTATAATGGAAATAATAATTTCAAATATGCCAGTACCATTGTTAAATAAATAAGAGTATAATGTATGTATATCAAAGCGCGGCGTTTAGTTTACCATTCAACGCACAATGTCTCAAATTCGGGAGGAATACGGAGATCACCGTTGACGTTAGTTTCTCTATGCCTACCATATTATATGCGGGATAAAGCTTAAAACTTTTTTGGTTTAAAAAAAATATATTTTTTCATACCTCACATACAGGAAAAAATATCTATTAGAAATAACTTCGAATTTATCTTCACTGTTATAAAGTTTTTATTAATTTTTATTATAACAATTCAATACCGAATATATTATTACTTTTAAAATTGAAGACCACTGACTTATTGCTAGATTTTCTCTGCCTTTCTTTACTTTAAAAAAAAATAAAAAATCAAAGCCAAAAAAGTAACAACATGAAATACCAACCAAACCAAATCAAAAGTAGTAGTTCTTAAAATTTAACAGTAAAAAAAGATAAAATTTTCTCACAAATACCGTTTCTATTACATCAAATTGTAATAATAGGCACAATTTTGTACCGCGATCGCGACAGATGTTAGCGCGCTTACAATTTACAAGAAAACTGGAATCGTGGGACTAAGCTTCCGCGTTGAGAGCCGGTTCCTTTCAGCTATACTATTGTTGCTTAAATTGGGTGAATTTAAAATTTAAAGGTCATTTTTGTATGAAATGTATAAGATTCTAGTTTATTTTGGTGGAATTATTATTATTTTAGAAAAAGTTGTCGAGGTCATGGCGGCGCAGAGGGTCAACATCTAACTATCAAAGAGACGGTTTGGGGATCATCATCCACTACATCAACAAAAATTGGGGGACTGAATGTCTAACCGCTAGGTTCCTAACCTTCTCTAGGTTAACCAACGTTAAAAAAAATGAAAAAAAAAATGTTAAATATCGTGATATATAAAATAAATAGTAAATAATAGAGAATCACAGTAATTTTACTTAGCCTACAATCTTCCTTCTTTATCTTCAACTTGTAAATTATGTAAGTCTAAATAAAAGTCTAGCTTTAATTTAATATTGTACATTACAACAATGTGATATGTAAGAAGTAAGAAATATTTTCAATGCCTCGACACCAGAGCGACGAAACGAGAATATATAATAAATAAATATTTCATTTCCTCGAGTAGGGATCGAACCCACAACCAGTCGATTATGCAATCACACTTTGTGCCTCTGCGCCAGGGCTGGCCTCAAATAGCTAAATCCTCAGGTAGCCAAATGATCACAAATGTTCATAGACACTGAGATCCAACTTTAATGTTTTATGAAAAAAAAATGTTAAGACCACACTAAAAAACGTCTCTATCACAAAATGAACTATAATTCTATAATACTCTTATTCTTAATAATATTAGTGATATCACAATAACATTATAACAAAACCAATGCTCTACAAATATAATCTTGTCAAATCTAAATCGATTATTAACTATATAAAGAACTGCTTACAACCAGCTTATATACAGTATAAAATATTTAATAAGCGACCTTCCTTCGTGGGGTCATAACCCTTGCAAGACTTTTGAAGAGAAAGAAAAAAAAAAAAAGAAAAAAGAAAGCTATAGAATTTTTGACACATGTCATGTCAGTCAAAGTTTGTAAATGCATTTCTAATGATGAATAAAAACGAGTAGCCAAACTCTGCCAAAATGCAACCTAAAATATCTTATTAAAATGTTTGAAAAGATTGTATTTAACAATTTGCATTTATATAATGTGTACTTGCTAATAATAGATAGACATAAGGCCGTCGTGGTGCAGTGGTACAGCGTCTGACTGTAAATGCGAGTACGATCCTATTCAGGGAAATGAATTATTTTCATTTCCTCTCTATGGTAAAAGGACAAAGCGCGGCGTGAGGTTCCGCTATTTAACAAGTGATTTCTCGAAAAGGGAAACTGGGGATCGTAGCTACATGCGAGATGCAGCACGAAGCTATCAAAAAATAATTAAACTATACAAACTTTTAATCTGTCTGTCCATTTTGGAAATTTATACTTTAAAATGGGCATAACCTTATAACAATGTATAACTAAAAATCTATTAATATTGAAAATTTAAGAGTCTAGTTGACCGAACGAATCTCGAGAACCACAGCTCCATATTGAACATTCTGTTTATAAATATCCCCTATTTCTCATAATATAAATATAATATATCTCTCATCGTTTTATAAAAAGCACCCTATTTGAGTAATTCTAGAAAACGAAAGCTTTTGAAACCAAGTCTTTATATATAAAATTACATCGAGTGAATTGCTTCCCAGTAGTCGGGAGCGACCATTAATCCTCTATTAGTAAATCAAAGAGATACGACCCGAGGCCACTCGATTGTTTCGTAAATAACGTGGACAGTTTCTTAGAAGTAAATAAAAAGGAATTTATTATTAGTTAATCTTATAATTGAAACGAGGACAAAAGTAATATTAGAAGAGAGCTTCAAGCTTTCTCCCGTATAACAGAGTAGATAGAAGGAACCTAGTGTTAAGATATTCCGTTCCCAGGTCTCGTATAAATAAGATTAATATTTAATTATTGGGACGACGATAAAAGACGACACTTTAATTCCATGGTTACGGGTTCGATTGTTTTTCGGGGGTATGATATGTTGCATTTTTTTTTCGTGAGTTCCGCCATTCATCACGTTATGCCTTAATTAATCGATGGAAACTTTGGAACGGAAATGTTAAAGGGGGTAGGAGTGTCTTAACACTAGTTCTCTGGTTCCCTCTGCCTACTCTGTCATGTGCAGGAAAAAGTGTGAAGTTAATAAAATAATTATAAGAAGTATGTTAAATAAAAATAGAATTAATTTAATATTTTTTATTGGAAATAAAAAATTGTAAATAGAATTAATTCAATATATTTTTTTTAAATTAATTTGGAATAAATAAATGGAAACATACGACACAGCGACTTAGTTCCACTTGTATAGTACAAGCTACAAAAATATCTATACGAAGCCGGCTTAAAAGATTTTATTGTTATCTACTGCCAAGGACAGTAAGGTAATCTGGTTTAGTGGTCGATTACAGTCACTTGTTTGTACATAGTCACAAGTAAATCTAACTTACTAAACAAAGTTTAAACAAAAACTAACATTATTTTAATATTTCCTTATTTTAAAATAACAAATAAAAATAATGAAGCTGTCGTGACGCATATATACGTATTATTAGTTGGGGGTTTAACTCCCACTGAATGAAATGAATTAATTTCATTTTCTCATTCTGTTAACAAGATGAACCGCGGTGTTGAGATACGTTACTAAGCACGCAATATCTCCATAATTTGGTTAGAGATACTGCGGTGGGTTAGCCTACGCTATGTGATATACAGCGTATATGTAAACAGCTGCCGTTTCACAGCCACATGCTAGATTTGAACCCGGAACTCCCAGAACAGGTAAAGCATCTACTATACTGCAATGGCTTTATCTATTTATTATATTTCTACAATAGTAATATATACAATTATAAAACTTCTAAGACATTCTAAAGTAAATCTCCTCTCGACTTTATTATAGTTATAATCGTGTTTAAACTTATACTAAGAAATTAAATCTCAAAGTCAAACTAAATAGTAATCTATTGGTTAAACATTCACATAAATGTCAAATAAACGGTCTAATACGCGTTATGGACAAAATAAACGATGCTTGAAGATTTTATTGTATGTATTTATACTACTCTTATAATTCATAGTAGTAGAAACAAGTCGCGGCGGTCGTTGTGGATTCGATTCCTACTCGAGGGAATAAAATATTTAATATTTTTATTTCCACATTCTGGTAAGACAAAACGTGGCGTTGAGTTCCGCCACTCAATACGCAATGCCCCCAAAATTCGGCGGAAAGTGAGGAACGGAATATCTAAACACTAGGTTCCCAGATTCCCGCTGCCTACTCTGTGTACCGGACACAGGGTGAAGTTAAAAAAAAAAGATTGATTGAATCTCCTGCTATATTTCCAAAAAAAAACAAATATAATATTATTTTTATATAATTTCTAACTTCTTTCTTCCAATTCACTTAGCAACAAAAAAAAATCTTCTTACCAAATATGTACGTTACAACAGCAGCCTCTCCTCCTCATGCAGTATTTGCTGATCATGAGAATTTGTATGAGGATTATCAACAACAAAAGGGTACGCACCGCGGCCTTAGGCGATGCTTCTTGACGCATAAAGGATTTTTACACATGTATTTCAATTGATCTAAATTTGGGGTAACAAAGGTTCACGGTTCACATATTTCAAGGTTAAATTTTATTTTTTGTAGCAACAGTTCCTTTTTTTGGACTCTCGGTGTATCCTGTAGCGTGGTTGACGGAGGGAACCTTCCGTTATGACAGTCTGTTTCGTATGTATTGTCCAATTTTAGAAATTTTAGAGAAATTGCAGGTTGAGTGGCAGAACTCAACGCCGCGGTTCGCATTAGTACCAGAGAGACTAAATGAAAGTATTAAATAATTTATTCCTCAGAGTGGCGTTTGTAGGTTCGACTAATCTACAATCGTCACATTTAGAGTCACAAGTTGTGCCACTACGCTATGACGGCCTACGATAATATGAAATTATAAAAAAATGTAAATTAAATGCTGTATCCCGCACATCGCAGAGTACGCAGAGGGAACCTAGTGTTAAGACACTCCGCTCTCCACTTTCCGTCGAAGTTTTCGAAGCATTGCATGTTGAGTGACGGAATTCAACGCCGGGCTTGTCTTGGTGCCAGAGCGAAGAAATATATATTTAATAATAATTCTTTCCCCCGAATACACAACCGTCATGTTACAGTCACACTTTTGTGCCCCTGCGCCACGACGGCCTCATGAATTTATTGAAAAAATAAAAAAAAACAATAGATAAAAATATAAAATATCAAATTAAAAAATTATACATACATATATGTCTTTCTTAAGAATATAATTTTCAACTTTACCACAAAAATAGTATAAAAGCATGAAATAAACGTGTCCCGACGCCGCCTCGCAATGTAACGCGACACGGCGACAACACTGTACGTGACAATTTAATGTGACAGTTGAGAAATATTTTATTTGTTATTTTGTAACTTTGTCTTAATGTGTTACTACTTTTGCGAAAAAACATAAACCTTTATATACTCGAATTATGTAATAAAATGAATGTTATATATTTTTAAAAGCACCATTCTATTAAAATTATTTTACCAAATCGCGGCGTTGAGTTCCGCCACTCTGTTGAGTGTCAAATATCTCGTCAGGTAACATTTCAACACTAATTTCCTTGTGCTTAATCTGCTGTACGTGATTAATGCGTGAAGCTAAAAACTTATAATTAGGTACAACAACATAAAAAAGATATATTATATTATATCATTTAATTTAATTGAGGTCGTCGTGGCTCAGAGGCACAAGGACGTGACTGTAATGCGACGGTTCTGGGTGCGATCCCCACTTGGGCCAATGAATTATTATTTATTTATAATTTACTTTCTTTACGCTGGTACCAAGGCAAAAACCTGGTGTGGAAGTCCGCCACTCAACACGCAATGCAATAAAAAATTGCGGAAATTGGAGAATGGAGTGTCTTAACACTAGGTTCCCTCTGATATAAGCGGGATACGGCATGAAGCTGTTTTTTTTATTATATTATTTTATTTATTGCCCAGGCTATTCTCAGACAATTTTACTTATTAAGCAAAAAATATATAATTTTTAATACATAGAAAAAAATATTGTAATATAATACATAGTTGAGACAAAATCGTTATATTGACAATTACATGGATCACAATTTTGAGGAATAGCACGCACTGGTAATAATTTCTATTTCAAGAGTTGAAAGCTTAATCAAATATTGGCTGTATGTAATAAATGTTGATATTATCATTATCTCAAGAAATACATTCTATGGACTGAAACAGAACAAAAAAGAAAGTTTTTTATTTACCGTGTCCTAAATAACAGTTATACAGTAGATATATAAATACATAATATAAATAAAATCACGATTTCACAGGTTTAAGAGCGTCCGTAATGTTGTATAACATTATTAAAAATACATTAAACTCAACTCAAAACTTAACAATGCAAATTACCATATTCTTAAACGGCAACATCCTATATTGAAGACTTAAAGTACTATACAGTATACTATCACATTTTCATCTGCATCGAATTGAATGAATATAGAAAGTATAAATAATACAAATCTTAAACAACTTTACTCAAGAACTTAACACTTTAAAATAAAACTTTTTAAAGACTTTAGCTGTAGAAAGACCGTTCTGTCTTTCAGTTTAAAGTGGTTCTCACATTTCACATATAAAAAGTATTTAAAAGATTGCATACTTTTATAAACTAATATAAAGGACCCTATAATCCTATAAATAAATCTTGCATTTTTAACAGATGTCTATTTCGGGTCCTCATCTTAAATTTTAAATAGTCGATGCTTAAAAGTTTCTTAGAACATGAGTTATTATGATTTCTACTTCAGAAAATAATAAAATTTTTCACATAGCAGGATAGGCAGTATATAATATAGAATCTGGAAACTTAGTGTTAAGACACTCCGTTCCCGCTAAGATACCGAACCGAATTCTGAAGGCATTGCGTGTTATAAAAGGCGGAACTCAACGCTGCGCTTTGCGTCGACACTGGAGCGAAGACATGCAAGTATTAAATGTTTCATTTCCTCGAATGGGAATCAAACACAACTTGTCACGTCTACAGCCACACAATTGTGGCCCTGCGCCACGACGGGCATTTACTTCAAGATTATATATATTGATTTTTGATTAACTGACTTAAAAAAAAGAAAATTATCAGAATTTGAGTATGATGATAAATTTAAGTTCCATACAAGTTTACTAAATTCCGTAATCGTACTATGTATGTTTGTCCACATAATTCTAAGAAACCCAAGAGTCATATCAAAATATTTTTAAATAATACCTTATTTAAAAATATTTTGATATGTATGTTTAAATTTAGAGTACTGTCCAAGTTTCATCAAAATCGGTTGAGTTGAGTTGATACATGTAAATATCCGTGTACTTCTAGAAGTGCTTGACTAGAGTATTTTACGTGTGTATAAAATCGGTTTAATTTTTAAAATTGCTTTTTTTAATACATAAAGAAGACAATTTTTAAAATGCAAAAGAAAAGTGTTTGAAAATTTTACTTTTAATTGTTGCAAATAGTGATTGTTATTTAAATGAAATACTTAATTTTATTTAAATAACAATCACTATAACAATTTATATTTTATTCCTATAGTTATATAGCCTTCCTTATATTCACACTTTAGT
Source organism: Heliconius hermathena (assembly GCA_013403705.1). Lineage (NCBI taxonomy): Eukaryota > Metazoa > Arthropoda > Insecta > Lepidoptera > Nymphalidae > Heliconius > Heliconius hermathena. The sequence goes on from JAAIXJ010001825.1 coordinate 687,339, forward strand.
TCAGCGCTCCGATAGCCGTGATCGTCTAGTGGTTAGGACCCTACGTTGTGGCCGTAGTAACCCAGGTTCGAATCCTGGTCACGGCAATGTGCAAACATTGTCATGGCGGAGATTTTCTTTTTGTAAATTCATTTTAATAAAATTTTATCTTAGTGTCAAATAAACAACTGACGTTAATAAATTTTATTATAATTAACCATATTGTAAAACGTGGCTTTTTAAAATAAATAAATTAAAAAATACTAAATAAAACACAGTAAACAAACATTATTATGTTTAAAATAAGTAAAGATGTATTTAGTGTAAAAAAATAGAAATAAAGAATTATAAATATTAAAACCAATTTAGCATCAACGCCATCTATTTAGTAAATCACTAACTACATGATATTTTAAAAGCTTCAAGTACCACTTGATACTATAATCTTCCACTAGATGACGCTATTTGCTATTTTAAAATAACTCCTCAAAAGGCCAAGAGGTGGCGCCACTATAAATACTTTGATGAAGCGAACATAACAAAAAAGTTTGTCGACATCTTTTGTTCAAAAAATCATAAAACATTATGGTGTTCTACTTTGGGATGATATTACATAAAGTAGTCACTTAAAAGATTGTATACTTTTATATAAATAAAAAATGTACTGGTCAATCAATTTATACCTATCCTTGTTTTAAGCAAGACTTACGAGAGTTTAATAAGGTTGAAAGAGTCTATAATATTATGTCTGCTTGTTTGTTACAGAACCACATCAAAAGTACTTTTACACAATATATAGATTGATATTGAAAATTAATACGCACATTTTTTAAGGACCACGTTTACTTTTAAAGCCACAGATTTAGAGAAATTAAAAGCTTTTTAAATATTGATATTATTTTATTATATTATATTAATATTATTTGATTATATATTTAAAGCCAGTCGTGGCGCAGGGGCACAAAGTGTGACTGTAAAATCGACTGGTTGTGGGTTCGATCCCCACTCGAGGAGATGAAATATTTACTTAAATTTATAGTTCCATATCTTCGCTCTGGTGTCAAGGCTAAGCGCAGCGTTGAGCTGGCACTCAACATCCAATGCCTCCAGAATTTGGCAGAAAGTGGGGAACGGAGTGTCTTAACACTAGGGTCCCTCTGCCTACCCTGCAGTGTGCGGGATACAGCGTGAACCTGATTTAATTTTAATTTAATTATATTATCCGAGGCCATCGTGGCCAGTACAGCTGTATAAGCGTGCTTCTGTAAACGCGACGGTTGGTTAGATTCTGACTCAGAGCAATGAAATACTAAATACTATCAGTTCCTCGCTCTGAAAACGATGAAAAGCGCGACGCGGAAATCTCTTACATGGGATCGGAGTGTCTTAACACTAGACAAGAATCTGGGAAAGGTTCACTCTCTCTAGCTATGCTCTGTGCGGGATATAGAGTTAAGAGAAAAACATATACCGACTGGAGACTGAACCAATACCCATTGCATCTACAGTCAGATCCTGCTCCACTGCACCGCTATAGCATCTCGACAGATACATTAGAACACTTTAAAATATTAAAAATTATAGCAAAGCCCTAAAATATGAAATATTTAAAAAATAACTACTATAAATGATTAAAACGTTAAGTGAACTACTTCGACAAATTAGTTCAGTACCTTTTATAAGTCTTCAAAGTTTGCTTTAGCAATCTTTGTAATCACTGTTGTGTATAGCGATGGAAGAATTAGAAATTCGTTTTGATATCTTATTGCGATGACAAAATTTACTTTGCTAATTATAAGTGAAGGTGTTTCACGCTTTTCCCTGCACAATAGAGGGATAGGCAGAGATAACTTTACGTCATGAGACTCCGTTCCTCATGCGTCTGTCTTCTCGTAATTCCCTCGAGTGAGAATCGAATCTTCAGCCATCAGACGCAGATCTACTATGGCATGTTAGTCTAATTATAAATCTGCTAAGATAATATTTTTTGTTCGATGACAGAAATCATTGTTGTAATAAAAAAAATATTTGTAACTTTTTAAATATTTTCGGCGTTTAAGGCTCAAAAAATATTCAAAAGACAATAGGCTATTTTAAATCACTATAATCGTTTCAATGTAACCCATAGCACTTACATGCCAATATATATATATATGGTAATGATAAGCAGACACTCCGTTGCCAACTTTCCACCGAATTCTGAAGGCATTGCGTATTGAGTGGCGGAACTCAACACTGGCTTTTTCGTCGACACCAGAGCGAAAAAATAAAAAAAATCTGTATTTTATTTTCTCGAATGGGAATCGAACCCAAAACCTGTCACGTTTACAGTCAACCACCTATACCCCTGCGCCACGACTGGTCCTCCTACAGCTAATTATATACTTATAAATACAAAAAGTCTCTAGAGTCATACAAAATTCACAGCTACCGGCAACCCAATTTGATGTAATTAAGAAAATCTTACTCTCAACGAGACTTTTTGTGGAGTTCCGTAATTGTCTTTAAGCGTTTTCCTCAAAGAAGTAATTTACCTGAAAACAAACAAAACAATCCAATTAGGCACTTATTATGTTGTGTAGTAAAAATAAATTCATATATATTTTGTAGATTTTAAATAAACGGATGTTAAACGCTTCTTCAGTTTTGCCTTAATTGGTGAAATAAGCAAGAGGACCAACGAGAATAAGGTTACGTTCGGACACGGCGGGAGACGCGCGGTTTTTAAATCACGTGGGAGCCGCGAGGGTCATTTTTGTGTGAAAATTGCAGTAGGTAATTGTTCAGACGTAACCAGGTACTAATAAACACACAGTTCTATTACTATAGAAGTATGGACAATGGAACGTTAAGCCAACGTTTTGCGTTTAGCAAATTTGTATAATCGGGCGATTACCGCGTGTGTGAACGAGCCCTAAGATACAACGACAACGACGAGATATAATATGAGATAGAAAGTTGAAAATCCAAATTCCGTTCATGTTTTTATACGTTTTTCCGTTTCCCCTACATTCAATTTTTATACTTTGTTTAAACAAATTCTTTCCGAAGTATGGAATATCTTTACTTTACTTTACTTTATCACTTTAATTTTGATAGGTAGAGGGGACCAAGTATCAAGACACTCCGTTTCTATTAAGACTTTTTTTTATGGAAAAGGACAAGGCAAACGAGCGTTCGGGTCACCTGATGGTGACTACCGCCGCCCATGACCCCGTGCACCAGATGAGCTACAGGTGCGTTGCCGACGTTGGGCGCCAGAGCCCGGCATTACCTGATGCGAAACGCAGTGGCATAAAGCTACTACTTAACGCCGGTTTAAAATGCCGTGGGGTGGTAATGCTCCGGTCGAGTCTGCCCATGCGTGTTGCCATTGCTGGCGACGTGACTCTACCACACGTACTTAAGTCGCCTCTTACGACACCACCAGTACCAGGATGATCCTATTCTAGGCCGGAATCACAAGGCAGAATGAATTGTTGAATGGCTGAACTCAATGTCGCGCATTGTCTATTTACCAGAGCCCAAAAATTAAAGTATTATTCCGTTCCCCGAGTGGTAATCAAATTCACAACCTCCGCATTTACAGTGGCACGCTTCCGCGTCCACGTCACGACAGCCTCCACTTTAAGCATATTTATTCTCTGTCTGAATACAGTACTAAAGTATTTACCCAAATTGACCAAGCCATCAGTAGTTTGTATCTATTGTGTACGCCCTAGAGGCATGAACGGGACGGAATATGCCGATATATGGGGCCAACTAGCACAAGAGTACAGTGTGTGAAAGTACATGATGGTCATGGGTTCGATTCCTTGTCGGAAGAACGAACTTATTTCCCGATCTGCTAAGTGTGCAGTGCACACAGTATCTTTAAAAAAAGATTGTTACTGGGCTAAAAAGTAGACGTGTGAATTTAAAAAAAATACAAACGTTTCGAAAGCAACTTAAAATTTACATGGTAAAAAAATCACACTCGAGCGGGAATCGAACCCACAACCAGTCGCGTTTACAATCACACTGTGCCCCTGCGCCACGACTGGCCTCAAGAGAACTAGTGCTTTCCATATAAAAAAAAGCCAAATTGAATATACGTATTCAAACCTAATACACCTCAGTATTTACAGAACTGATTACCATTATTTTCACGTGGTACCTGCACCAAGCGTACAATGTACGCCGCGGGCTAGAAAACAGGAATCAGCCTTCGCCGCCCGCCCTCGGGCCGAATTCAATTGAAACAAAATTACATTTATAAATAAATAAATGTTATAACGAATGGTTTACTATTGTTATATTTTAATCCGATATAATTTTATTTACTATGTTGTTAAAACGTTGTTGTCGATGTCAGTAGTGTTGCAGCGGCACTAAGTGTGATTGTAAAATCGACTGGTTGTGGATTCGATCCCCACTCGAGGAGATGAAATATTTACTTAAATTTATATTTTCATTTTCTTCGCTCTGGTGTCGAGGTTAAGCGAGGCGTTGAGTTCTGCCACTCAACACGTAATGCCTCCAGAAATCGGCAAAAAGTGGGGAACGGAGTGTCTTAACACTAGGTTCCCTCTGCCTACCCTGCTGTGTGCGGGATACAGCGTGAAGCATTACATTCAAACCCACGATCATCAGACTTAGTCCAATCCGAAATACTACACCACTACGGCTTTTTCATAGTAGAATACAATTTATGAATCAAGTAAACAATGCTATCGAGACACGCCAGCAAATACTCATTTGCGTAATCGATTACTTTTATATCGGTACAAAGCCTGTAATCGGTATTCGATACGATGTTTATCTATCGAATCGAAGTAGGTCGAACTATTGTATTCATTTAGTGGAATTATACTATATGGATATATGTAGGTACTTATAATATCAAATTTACGTTGAGTCCCGCTACTCAACACGCAATGCTTTCACAAGTCGGCGGAACGTGGATAGTGGAATGTCTTAAAAGGAACGGAGTATCTTAACACTAGGTTCCCAGATTCCCTCTGCCTTTCTTGCTTCGTGCGGGATACAGCGTGAAGCTAAAAAAAGCCTTGATGGTCACGTTGTCCTAATAGTTACGTACTTTTGGACACAATTATCAATTAAGGGTCGATAAATAATATAAAATATTTTCATTTTCTCGTTGTGATTACAAGAGAAACCGCGGCGTTGAGTTTCGCCACTCAACACTCAATATCTCATGACACTTCGGCAGAAATTGGGTAACGGAGTGACTTATCACTAGATTCCCTCTATCTACTGTATACAGAATACAGCTTGAAGCATCTTTATAAAACATAAAAACTACACATGTCTATAAAAAAGAAATATTAAACTCAAGTAATACCTAGAATACACATTCACACACTCATATATGAAAACATCCTTTTTTTTCCATTTCATTCGATAAATTTTTCTTCGCTTCGCTTTTGAGCGCAATTATTCTCTTTCGGCACGACAAGGCTTAGGTTCCAGTGCTCCTTTTAAGTGCCGGTGGATGTTGAGATGCAATTCGTTTTATTACTTTTACTTTATTTCTATTCTAAATAATGTTGGAAAATACTCAGACATTCTTTAGAAATATTGTGTTCCACTGAAAAATGAAACTTCCTTTTCAGTTATAACTGTGGATTTAATGAAGTGCCAATATTTATTTCTTTTTTTTAACGATTTTTATTATGAGAGAGCGACTTATTTTTTATAGAGTTTTAATATTTATTAAAATAGATTGATAGTCACTATGTATAATATAATATTATATTTTTTTTTGTATTATGCTGTACGTTTCAAGAGCGAAGATAGGAAAACAATTAATTTCTACGAGTTTGAATTGAACCCACAACCGTCGCGTTCATAAACTAAAGCTGTCACTGTGACAACTGTGCCTCAAATTATGCAAGTAGTGGTAAAAAGTAACTTTGACATGCAGATTTAGTTAAAAATATTTACGCAAAATAAAGTTCCTTAAAGGTAACGTAAAAAAGTCTACTTATTTATAGTAGTATGTCTCGACAATCCGAAGACCCAAGAAAATATATCAAGAAATGAAACGCGTAACGTAAATTACCTATCTGAAACAAATATTTAAAGCTAAAAAAATAATTTTAAGTATCCCAAAGATTTTTTTAGCATAGGAATCGAAATCACGATATATAGAGCCAGTCAATACTCGTAGTACCCACTAACTAAACCAATATTTGCCCATTCGAGTGCTATTTTCCAATACATACCTCCAGGCTTTGTATCAAATGACCACATTTACCAATTATGTTCTAAACTCTGTATAATAATGACATTTAATATTAATTTCAATGTTTTGTTCATTACGGCGTATAACAACGTACAGTACGGTTCCCTATACTACTTATATATACATATATTATTTATAATAAAATTGTAACTCAACGGTGTGGCATGGAAATATTATATATATAACACAGGTAGGTGTTTGTATCAAATTTTATACCATAATAAATAATTTTACATAATTTAAAATAATTTTATATCATATATTATTCTAGTATCGAAGCATGAACACTCCTAAATACCTATTAACAATGATGTTCACGCAAACTGAACTATGTTGAATTAAACTATGTTTAAATGCGATTAATAAATGATCGAATTACTATGTCAAAGCTAGCATAGGTGGGAATGCTTAATCGATAGTGCCTAATGTTTAGAGGCGGTGGATTTCATTTTATACTTATTAAGTTATTACCTTCAAAGAGAAAAAGTGGGAAACGGAGTGTCTTAACACTTCCTGCTCATCTATAAGCGGAAGACAACTAGTAACTCGTGTCCTTGTTCTGACAACAAGACAAAGCGCAGCAAGTTCTGCAAACGACACGCAATGTGTTCGAGAATTGAGCAGAAAGTTAGAAACGGAGTGTCCTAACACTATGTACCCTGCTATAAGCAGGATACAGCGTAAAACCAAAAAGAAAAAAAAAGACATGAAATTAATCAGCCCGCATACAGCAAAGGCAGAGATAAATAACAATACATTTCCTCAAGTGGGAATCGAACCCACAACCGACGCGTTACAATCACACCCTTGTGCACCTCCTCCTGATCTGAACAAATGAAAAATACATAAAGATTAAATTAACAATCCTTACTTTATATTCAGTTTACACTAACACCATATTTATCAAAGGTACGTTTACTCACTTGCTAATACCTAGCGCTATTAAGTATTCTGACTTTGAGTAGTTAGACGCCGTAGACTCAGTTACACAGTTTATGAATTTGTTGAGTAATATAAATGTCCTTGGTAATTTATGATATATTTTAATTGACGATTTCTCTTATGGAACGTGGGCATGGGTGTATATTTTCAAAGTGGACCTGGACTTTAGCTTCATACAGACTAGTCCGTGTAAATAATTATTTTTTAATTTTTCAGTCTTTTTTGTTATTAAAATTTCTGGCGTGGGCTTAAGACCATTTTAGAGAGGGCATGGCTGTCACTGAACATATGACTAAAGTTGTTCGATCGAATCCCGGGACAAATAATGGATTTTTTTCCTACCGTTTCATATGTTTTGGCGTATAGCATAGGTAGGCAGAATGTAACTAAGCCTATTATAGGCTCTATAAATATTTCATATAATAAATTAACGTATATTGTATAAAATATGTAATTTCCTCAATAGGAATCGAACTCACAACCTGTCACGTTTACAGTCACACTTGTTGTACCTCTTGCGCCACGACGGCATCAAGCAAAAGCTAGCTTTACAACATATGACAAAGCACACCAACTTTAGTTGTTTATATTACGATTTCAAATATGAAAATTTAACATTAAACTTCACAAATAGAAAGTTAATGAGAAATTTCGAATGAATCTCCTTTCATTTGTTTGTAGTTCTGCTTGTAGCGAGTGGCAATGTCGGTTGAAACTTGGTTTCAACTAATAAGCCTTCTGACATCGGCCGCGTTCTTATCTCGGCAAACTTGTATATTACTTGTGGAAAGAGAACTAGAAGTGAAGTGACGTGAAATGAATATTTAAAGTATAAATATAAGTGGGACTATATAAGTGTGGAATATAAGTGTGGACTATTTTAACTTTTTTTAAACATTTTTAAAGTGTTATTCCACACTTTCTAAATAAGTATTTTAACTTTTATGGGAAAATATTTATAAATTGCAAAGCGTTAATGGCCGTTCGAAGTTTTGTGTGCGTGAACTATGAATTAATGCACGTATAATCCCATTTTTTCCATTTTACGTACGAATTTTCGGAAATCCTCTCTTAGTGTTCCCTCTTGTATCTCAGCTTCACGCTGTATCCCGCACACAGCAGCGGGTAGGCAGAGGGAACCTTGTGTTAAGACACTCCGTTCCCCACTTTCTGCCGAATTCTGGAGGTATTGCGTGTTGAGTGGCAGAACTCAACGCCGCGCTTAACCTCGACACCAGAGCGAAGAAATGGAAATATAAATTTAAGTAAATATTTCATCTCCTCGAGTGGGGATCGAACCCACAACCAGTCGGTTTTGCAGTCACACCTCGTGCCGCTGCGCCACGACTGGCCTCTTGTATCTCAAAAATAAATAATATAGCAATATGTTTTATATGTATAAATTATGTTACAACTCAGTATTTTTATATACATTTCCTGTGTATTAAATAATAAAATTTGATTCTAGAGTATATACTAGTTTAAAGCTGTATTATAAAGTAGTATAATATATACATTTTAGTTAGCGGGTTTTGTAGTTTTGTAATTGTATTTAAAAAAATGTCAATAAAAAAATCTAAATTTTAATTTATAGTTTTTTATATATGTGCATATAATATTGTAGACAGAGGGAACCTTTTGTTAAAACACTCAGGTCTTCACTATGCGCTACGCTCTATTTTGTTACCAGAGCGGGAAAATTGAAAATAATGCCTCAATTAATGGAATCGAACCCACAACCATGGCGTTGAAAACTTCGTAACGAACTAAAAATGTAGTTCTAGTCAAATATAGTAGTATTTCACTTATTTAAATCTAAGCTGTATTTAATTAATTATTTTGTAAAAAAAATAATCAGTAAAAAGATAAATAACGAACGTGACCGGATCAAAAGTCGTGATTCTAGGTCGAGAGCGTTTGCGACTTCTCTAAATAATCAAAAAATGTTACTTAACGAATTCTTGGAGGGCCATGGTGACATAGTACATATAATTATAACTCAATTTATGTAAGTATGTAAGTTGAGTATTTGATTGAAAATCAAGTCAAATCAAATCAGCTTCCCGCCGTATCCCGCACACAGCAAAGTAGGCAGAGGGAAACCGGTGTAAAGACACTTCAGTCCCCACTTTCCCCCGAATTCTGGAGGCATTACGTATTGAGTGACAGAACTCAACGTCGCGCTTTACCTCGACACCAGAGGGAAGAAATGGAAATATAAATCTCAATAAATATTTCATTTTCTCGAGTGGGGATCGTACCCACAACTACTCGCGTTAACAGTTACAGTTTGTGCCCCTGCGTCACGACCGGTCTCAAATATTTGATTGAAGAATTCTCTTTACCTTCACATTTTATCAGGTTTTCATAGTGATGATAGGATGAGGCCGTCATGGCGGCGTGGCGCAAGCGTGCGCGTATTGGAAGCGCGAAGGTTGTGAGTTCGATTCCTACTTGGGGAAATGAAATATTTGATATCTTCATTTCCTCGCTCTAGTAAAGCGCGGCGTTGAGTTCCATCACTCAACAGGCAATGCCTCCAGAATTCGACGGAACAAACAAACTCTCCAGTTTTATAATATTAGTACCTATGTAAGTATATTTATATAGATTTACCAGTACACCCCGGGCTGGATATCGAACCGACAATACCACCACATTGAGCAGCAATGGCTTAAAAACTCATATAAACAGTAAACGCCAGCCTGTCATTTAAAACGGTGTTAAATTACTTAACTTCGTGGATAAGTAAGTTTCAAAGGGACCTGCGGACTAGGGCAGTTGTTACTACAATAAGAAATTCGACGACAAATTATCGCCAACTTTCCACACAGTTTGAAGTGGTTGGTGGAGAATCTTACTATTTTAGAGGGTTTTTGAGCTTAATTTATTAGTTTTGAGGGCAACATGTAGGATATTTATATTAAGGCAGGACAGTATGTGACACATTTATGTTAAAACAAGATAATAGATAGATCGATTGGTTGATTGGCAAATAGATAAAGAGATAAATTGAATGATTCTTTTTTGATGTATGTGCTGTGATGTGTGTGTGAGTATGCGTATGTGTGTGTGCGTGTGTGTATGCGTGTGTGTGTGTGTGTGTGTGTGTGTGTGTGTGTGTGTGTGTGTGTGTGTGTGTGTGTGTGTGTGTGTGTGCGCGCATACGCGTGTGCGTGTGTGTGTGTTTAAAAAATATCCTTTGTACATTCGGGCACTTTATACAATCACTCATTTATACGTTCATTCACTAGAATAAATAGATAAACACACAAATCTCCATCAAATCTATCAAATCTCTATACGAGTACCTATTAATAAAAGAACAAAACAAAACCACGAGTCCGATTCACCGATCACGATGAAATGTTGACAGTAGTCGTCTATAAGAATGTACTATATGATAATATTTCTTTCCATTCCTTTTTTTAAAAAGTAAAAAAAAATCTTCCTCTATATTCTACTAAAAATATTCTAAATACATATTTGAGAAATTACAATATTGTAAAAAATACCTTATTTATCTAACGCAAAATACACACTGACTTGTAAATGGCGAATGTAAGATATTCTATAAACAGAGAGAAATATCCGAGAAAAAATATACTCAAACACGAAATTATCGAAGCATAACTTCTGTTGTACTTAAAAAATATAACATATATGTATGTCAGTCAAACCATCAACCGAAATAAACACACTTCACTTAAACGAATGAACTAAAATCTCTTTCCTAAATTTATATATTCAATAGTGACAAATCTAAATAAAAGTAGACTAGCGATAGCAAATCGAAATCTAAAGTAAATTCAATCCACCCGATTGCTTGTCAAAGAAAATCTAGAAAATACATGAAACAAACTATATTTTTTAACTGTTAAGCGTTGCGAGATATTTTAATGTTCATAATTTCATATCGATGACATTTCGATATTAGTTTTTCCAATAACTTAGCGACTTCTTATCTAGAGATTCTTATTTTGATATATATTTATTTTCTGCAATTCTTTATACTAAAATGATAAACTCGTGCAGACCTCTTATAAAACAGTCGTTTTATTATAAGCTTAACATAAGAAAAAAAAATATTTATAAAAAAAAACCCCGACTGCATAAAACTAAAAAGAAAATAAACAAGCCCAATCTCTTTAAATTTACCTCTTTAAATTATGCGGGGTTCCTGGTAAAGATTTTATTGATTGAAGATTTACTTATAGGTCCCGACTGTTAATGCTAATAAACTATTGGGCTTGTTTATTTTCTTTTTAGTTTTATGCAGTCGGGGTTTTTTTTTATAAATATTTTTTTATTTTTTACTTTTTTGTTAGGATTCATTACAGTAATGATAATCATGATATACCTTTTTGAAATCTTCGTACTGAGTTCTTTAATTCCATACCCATATTGTGGTATTCGAAACGATTTTTTTTTATTCACTAAGTCCAATTGCGTCCTACAGCCGCCATGATTGTTTTTTTTTAACATCTACTATCTAAGAACACTTGGACTCCTAATACGAATCTAACGATACCTCAATTATATAAATCCGTTCAGCGGTTCTGCAGAAATGAGGTAATAAGGAATATTACATACATACAAGATACGCGCGAAAAACATAACCCTTTCTTAGCAGTCGGGAAAAATGATTAATAATTATTAAAAATATACAAAAGTTACAATTAAGAGTAACAAAAATTTTATATTATTAAACATTTATATCATTATTAAAAGAAATGAGCACATAACAGGGCAGGTGGAGGGAACCTGGTAACCTAGTGTCAAAACATTTCGCTCCCATTAAAACACTTACATTCCCCTTTATTTATTTACTCAATCAACAGCAAAAAGTTAAAAATGGAACCATTAGGAGACTATCGTAACTTGGACAAAGTTGGACTGTAAATTTGATCGTTGTAGGTTCTACTGTAATGTCTTCTAGTAATCACTATGAAGAATGCAAGAGAGATCTGAAAGCATGTTGTGGGAGGCCCAAGGAGGCTTTAGACCTGGAAGTGGGTGTATGTATGGATCAGATTTTTTCACTTGATCACGGAAAATTTTTTGGCTGTTAATCAAAAAGTTTCAGTGCTTTTGTGGACTTGGAAAAGGCGTTTGACAGTTGTAAGAGCGAAATTATGGGAGATACTACTCCGGTACAATACGAGCGGACCCTTGCAGCCTTTAAAGTCTCTTTATAGAGACGATTCAGCCTGCGTGCGAGTAGGAGCTGGTATGTCGCTCTGGTTTGACATCCAATCGGGTGTTAAACAAAGTTGCACTATGTCAGATTGGTTGTTCAATTTGTATTTGGATAGCTGTCTCCAAGGAGTAAAACGAAGTCATATGGGAGTGAAAGCAGGTGACTTGAATATGAATTGCCTGCTGTACGCAGATGATGCAGTGTTCATAGCATCATCAGAATGCGAGTTGCAGGCATTGGTCACCATTCTGAAAGAAAGGTGTGAAAATAATGGTCTAAGCCTGAATACGAATAAGACGAAGGTTTTGGTTTAATAAAGAGATGAAAAAAGGACGGAATGCAAGATCAGTGTAAATGGTAAGATATATTAGAACAAGTGAATGAAGTGCTATACTTGGGAAGTACGTGCAGTAGAGATGGATGTGGAAAGGCGTATTGCTGCTGGTAACAGGATTGACGGAGCCTTAGCTGCATTGATTTGGGCATGTCGAACGAATGAGTAGGGGGAGACCTCGGTTGACCTTCGAAAACATAGTATTAAGGATACTGAAGGAAGGTCACGCAATAAGCATGGCGACCCTCCGGAGGGCATATATGAAGAGGTTGATGAAAGAGGTATGTAGAGACTGTAGCGTTTGGCGCTCCGTTCTCTCTGCCTGCCCCGCAAAGGAATAAAGCGTGAAGCTAAGTCACTATAACGCTCTGTTACGCACAGCGTGGAGTTCCGCCATACAACACCCAATGATACTGCATTCATTCTTAATATTATAATATTTAGGTTTTGTAAAAATTATGGAAAAATATAATCAGAATTCCTACTTAATTAGGGTTCCGTACCTTTTTAAGGAAAAAAATTATCACTTTGTTGCTCATCCGTCTGTCTGTTTGTCCCTTTATCTTAGGAACGCTTGGATATCGACTTGAAATTCAAACCATATACTCAGATCTACGGCTCCATCATTTCGTGATAAAAACGTATTATATATTTACTTACAAAAACGATATAGCCATTTATATCGCAAAAAACGCGTATTTCGACACTATTAAAGGAATCAAAATTCATAGGGTACTTCCGGTTGAACCTAGAATTATGAAATTTGGAATTATAAAATAATACCCTTAAAGAGGTGCTTGCCATATTAAAAAGCCAACATCCTAATATGATAACAATCTTATACTTAAATAACACCATTAATAGAAACATAAAAAACAACACAACCCTTACTTAATCTATTTAAACACATAAAACACGTTTTCCCATTACTCGAGTACCTACTATTTAAAAGGCTTCATACAGTCGCCGTTCTTACTATTCATCCATTATTTTGTAGTTACGTAGGGTTTTCCCGGAAGGGTTGGAAGGGTTAATATATTGGCTAATATATTAATAAATGAAGCGTTCACAGTAATTTAATTCGGGTGAATAAATATATCTAAAAGACGAATTACAGTATTTATTATAGGCTAAAGTGGAGAAAAGCTATTGGAGAAATATTTTAGGAATAAATATATATATATATATATATATATATATATATATATATATATATATATATATATGTGTAGATAGATATGCTCGTAGCAGAATGTGTACTGTAAGCTAAAGAGTTTGTTTGGTTGAACCTTGTAATCTCTATAGGAGGATCTGCAATAGGAGTGAACTAACAAAATAATATGTAATATATTATTTTGTTACTAGCTTCTAAGCGGTGGAGCTTTCTTTGCGTGTCGTGTGGTTTCAATCCAAAAGCTGGTAAAAGTAAAGCAGGTAGTGGCAACCTTAGAACATGCTGTATCCTGCACACAGCTGGGTAGGCAGAGGGAATTTAGTGTTAAGACACTCCGTCCCCTAGTTTCCGCTTATTTCCGTTGAGTGTCGGAACACAACGCCGCGTTTAGCCTCGAAACCAGAGCGAAGAAACGAAAATATACATTTTTCAAAAATAATTCTTTTTCTCGAGTCGATCGAACACCTAACCAATCGAATTTACAGTCACACTTTGTGCCCTTGCGCCACAACTGGCCTCACGTAAATATTCGTTAACCTATATTAAGTTTATTACAAACAAAATTTAGAACAACTTATAACATTCACTGTGTAATAATAAAAATCATACTATCTTACTAATATTAAAAATGTGAAAGTTTGTAAGATCGACAAAAATTACTGAACGGATTTAGATGAAACTTTACAGTAGTATAGCTTCTACATGAGAATAAAAAACACATTTAAATATATAAAAAAAATCAGCTTCACGCTGTATCCCGCACACAGCAGGGTAGGCAGAGGGAACCTAGTGTTAAGACACTCCGTTCCCCACTTTCTGTCGAATTCTGGAGGCATTGCGTGTTGAGGGGCAGAACTCAACGCCGCGCTTAACCTCGACACCAGAGCGAAGAAATGGAAATATAAATTTAAGTAAATATTTCATCTCCTCGAGCGGGGATCGAACCCACAACCAGTCGATTTTGCAGTCACACCTCGTGCCGCTGCGCCACGACCGGCCTCATTTAAATATATTTTTATACAATTTTGCTATAATATGACGCTTAGGTCGCAAGTATTATTATAAGTATATTATTATTAATTTTGACAAACTTTTCGATGGTTCTTATGTTCGCTGGGTGCTTATTTACCTGAAACAAAATACATAAAATAGGTGAAAAATTAAACATTATTTAAAATTTAGACATTTTTATGAACATAAAAAATATTTAAATATACAGAAGCATACCATATAGTGTATAACTATACAGTAGTCCGTGGCAGATAGTCTACCCGTGATCACGGACTACTGCAAAGTGTTCGAAACGTCGGGTTTCCAAAAAAGTATAATACTAAATATGCGCGATTAATCCGGTTAAATAGTGTCTTTTCAAATGTAGAATTAAGTTGATTATTCTTATTGTGTTTCTTTTTTGTAAGAAATAAAGGCTCTTATATTTTTTTTATTTTATTAAGTTTTTTACAGACTGAAGTGTAGCAGTGGCCGCCGTAACACTGATACCGAAGATACATTTTTTTTTTTATAAATATTATTAATATATAAATATTAATAATAAAATATATAAAATAATTCCGATCGACTTAAAAATATAATATTATTACATAATTTATTTATTTTATATCTTAAAACTGAATTTTAAACAAGTGATTGTACTAAAATGTTGCATACCTGTTTGATGTGGATGATAACAATACGTGGTTAGTTAGGTGACAAATGTAATTTTGAATTCAATATACATATACACTAAAAGCTTACAAAATCAAACACCTCTTTCTATAGGAAAACATATATTTTTCTTTTTTGTTTGTGCTTCACGCTATATCCCACGAATAGCAGCACAGGCAGAGGGAACCTAGTGTTAAGACACTCCGATCCCGAAAACCGCCGAATTGTCGAGATATTGCGTGTAAAGAGGCGGTACTCAACACCGTGCTTAATAAACAAAGATTACTTTAGCATAACAAACGCTAAGACTTGAAAATATAAATAGAATTTCAGTGCGAAGTGGCAATACACGTCTCCACTTCGTTTACGGAATGTGAACTTAAAATCAATTTGTAAGCCACTCGCTCGATCTCTCTATATTGTCTAACAACTTGTTATTGGATGATTTGTGGATTTCTAAGTCCGTTTGTTCGTACTTGTTGCTTTGGAAATTTCCAATCAACTGATTATATATAGTATGTTACTTAAGTTTTGTTTTTTGAATTTTTTTATTAATACATTTTTTACTAATATCTTTTTTATTTTATTTCTATTTCAGATTCACGCTGTATCCCGCATATAGCGGAGTAGGCAGATGGAAGATGAATTTATTGTTAAAATACTTCGTTCCACACCGTCTGCCGAATTAGAGAGGCACTGCTTGTTGAGTGGCGGATTTCAACGCCGCGATTCTGGTAATATAATATGGCAGACCGCTGCGATGAGTTCCACTATTCAATAACAATGCTTCCAGCATCCGGCGGAAAATGGGGAACGAAAATGTCTTAATGAGAACGGAGTGCATTAACACCAGGTTCCCTCTGCCTATCCTGCTATATTCGGGACACGATGATGATGTGAAGCTCAAAAAAAAATTAAAAACAATTTTTCCCTGATTTCCCTTAAATGTGGTAAAGTAAAAAGTAACAGCCATATAAAATAACTTGATGGCACCATACATTACGGTTAGGTGAATTGGAAAATCTTGTAAAGTACAAATGGGTGTTCGTGATCTGTTCAATCGTTACACAACATTACCTCCTTTGGAAGTAAACGTAGGCCTTAATAAAAATAAAATAAAATTTTATACATTTATATACTTGCCAAGCTTTTACAATGTAGGTAGGTACTGGAAGGAAACAAACGAAACGATATAATGTATTGTAGAGTAAAGACACTATAGCGTTTTTATTTATTTAAAAAAAATGTGAGGTAAGAGAGGAGAGGAGACCTCGGTTGACTTCCAGAAACCAGTATCGAAGATACTGAAGAAAAGTCACGTAAAAAGCACGAGGACCCCCGGAGGGCATGTATGAAGAGCTTGACAACAGTGGACGAGGCGAAAGACGTACGTACACAGCGTAGCGTTTGGCGCTCCATTCTCTCTGATTATCCCGTTAGGGATTAAGCGTGAAGCTAAGTAAGTAACTAAGGCCGTGGTGGCGCAGGGCCAGAAGCGTGCGATTGTAAACGCTATAGGTTGTGTGTTCGATTCTCACACGAAAAAAAATTAATATTTAATACTTTCCCTCTGCCCACCCTACGCGCGGCATTCAGCGTAAAGATATAAAAAATAAAAAGGTGTTTTAAATTGCCGTTGTAAGGGAATGATGGAACTGCCATTTTTATATTGTATTAACTTAAAAAGCCCTCATTGAAAATAGATAAAAAAAAATTGAAGATTTTTAGCCGTTCTATGGCTGTTGGTTTAGCTTTATTCATTACGCAATAGGCAGAGGGTGGAGAAATGTTCAGACTCTCCGCTTTCAAAGACTCTTTTATTATGACGAGGCAGGTATTCACAATAGTAAATGATGAGACAAAAACATTCAACAACAATAATATATAATTATATAAAATAAGTTATAGGTACTTTTTATCTATTGAACCATAAAATATTACACACAACTAAACAATAATCCCAAAGAAGAGTGAATTGAAAGCAAAAAAAAACTGTACTTTTTGATACTTTGATATATAATTCTACTTGATTAATATTTTATGCATCACAAGCAACTATAGAGAACGAGCTTTACAACCTCATAAAAAGCTAATTTCGTTGGCAAAGAAACTCATTTTCCTCTTATTAGATATTTACTAGTCGTGTTACGATTGCGTGTTTCCCTCACAGAGGTGAACGAAAATTACTTCAGAATGCTGTAAATGTACTAATTTTCTATAAACAAACATACGTATAATATAGATAAGTATAATTGTATGTAGTTCTTTATTGTTACTAGGACTAACCTTTATAAATATTGTGAGCTGTTCAACCTTAATTTAAGCAAAGTGTTTGTTAGTAGCAAATATGTAGTTGTAGAGGCCAGTCGTGGCGCAGGGGCACAGGCAAAGCGCGGCTTTGAGTTCCGCCACTCAGCATGCAATGCCTCCAGAATTCGGCGGAAAGTGGGGAACGGAGTGTCTTAACACAAGGTTCCCTCTGCCTACCCTGCTGTGTGCGGGATACAGCGTGAAGCTGAAAAAAAATTAAGCAAAGTGTTTGTTATATACAAATACATATGTACAATATGAATCTAGACTATCACAATGGTTTTGTGTTCGATAGCTCAAAAAAATTAATGATTTTGGTAACAAAACCAAACGTCTTTCAACATGCAAAGCTCGGAAAATTGTGCGGAAAATAGAAAACGTAGTGTCTTAGCACTTGGTTTCTTCTGCCTACCCTGCTATATGCGGACCATAGCTTTAAGCAATCCACGAACAAATCGAACCTACACCTATTACACGCTCAAATTACTATCGAAAAACCCACGATCGGATTACGGAAAACATTCTGGTCTACAAGATAATATTTCGCAGCGTCACGTAATTGCTCAGGCTGACCGAGAACGTGTCGTAACCCCAAACATCACATACGAAAGAGGACGAAAGGACGTCATAGCAACCTAAAACGATGTAAACAATATGACAAAAGTACTTACGTTGGGAGAATATATTTTTAAATGGTATGGCCGTTGTAGGGCTGCAGCACAGCATCTTACTGCAAACGTGATGATTGTGTATTCGATTCCTATTGGGGGATTCATTTAAGACGGCCATACACGCAACTGTTTACCGGAGAGGTGACCTGTACAGAATTAACTGCGCAGGTTAACCACAAGTCAGTAGTATGTGTGGGAACCTTCCGGTATACCGAAGTGGTCTTTAGTGTTTTTTGTGATGGTTTCGATCGAAGATGATGACACACTGACGTTGATAGGCCTTGCATTAAAATTAAATTAAATCATTAAAAATTAAATCATTTAAAAAAAAAAATCTAAACACAGTGAAAATGAAGCAAAGAAATTGGTAAACATTCTTTAATGAAAACAAAAATTCAGTCATGTCAACTTATTGAACGAATTAAAATTCGAACCTGAAGATTTTAAAAACTATTTCAGAATGGACGAGAAAACATATATTTAGAAATACACCCAATGATTATTCTTATAATACAAAAACCAACCAACCAACCAAAAAAAATATTGAGAGTTGCGATTCTGCGCCGGCCGCCTGCACAGGTCCAAGCTGCAAAGGCCCCAAACACAATCTGTTGTAACTGAGCAGGCATACGTGCACAGGTAAACCACTCCGGTACCGTACCATCCCTTGTCCTGATAAAAAGACAAAGCGTCGCCTTGAGTCCGGGCCACTCAATAAATACACAATGTCTCAAAAATTAGACGGTAAGTGGGGAAAGGAGTGTCTTAACACTAGTAACCTACCCTGCTATATGCCGGTAGGCCTACCCTGCTATATGCCGGTACAGCGATGGAGCAATCCAATATAATTAAAATTTTAAAATGAATAGTTGTTTTGATGATGTAATCTAAGATCACAATTTGCCGTTTGCCATTGCGATAACTCAGTATCAAAGGCTCGTATTAATAATCTTAAGATGCCGTATTCATTCATAAATTACATATCTATGAATGAAAACAGCATCTCAAGATCGATCTCATAATTGAGAGCGATTTATTAATACGGGCCTAAGACAGTTGGACGAACCAACAAATCACCTGTCGAAATCATCAATTATTCACACAGTAGACAAGCGACGGACGAGGGTCGAAGCATGGTCTTATAAGCTATGACTAGTTATTAAATATCCAATAGCTCCCAATGTTTAATGAATATTGTATTTGACAATAATATCTTGGAAACACTACAGTAATATAATAAAGTAAAGTAAGTAAGTAAAGTAAAATACTCTTTATTGTACACCAGAAATACAGATCACAATATTGTAAAAAAAATATATATAAATAAATCAGTACAAAAGGCGGCCTTATCGCTAAATGAGCGATCTCTTCCAGATAATAATGTAGAAGCTGATTGATAATATATCTATCTGGTTAGGGTAAGTTGTATAAAAGATGACGATAAAAATATTAAAATGTTATCGAAAGAGATTTTCGTTAATTATTAGGTACTTAACTTTATTGATATATAAGTAACTCTGACTTCAGTCTGAGTTTAGCGCACTAAAACAAACAACAACAAAAATTAGATGTATAAAGAATTCGAACAGAAGTTAAATCCGAAATTACTTTAACTTTACTTCATTTATTTTCTAAACCTCTACAACAGAATATATCAATTCCAACAGTTCCAAAATAATATTTTTCAAATGATTAAGTGTGAGGAGAAATAACAAATGANTAACACTAGGTTCCCTCTGCCTACCCTGCTGTGTGCGGGATACAGCGTGAAGCTAATTTATTTATTTTTTATCTAGTATCAAACATGCAGCACATTCTACAAAATGTGTTTTAGCTTCCACAGTCGCGAGTACTGTAAACACTGTTATTTTTTCAGACACCTAAAACAAATGGACTTTAGTAGGAATAAAGTCACGGTTATGATAGATTGGTTTGTAGATCGGTGAAAAAATATTGGTTTTGTGTGTGTGTGTGTGTGTGAAAACTGGTTGATTTATCTTGTTTTGTTGTTGTGTGTTTGTTTATATAGTGACAGTCCTTTAATATATGTATATACATTATATACGAGTATATACATGAAGCAAAGGGAAACTGTGAATTTAATGTTAAGACACCTCATTCGTTTTGTGATACTTCCGCTTCCCCGCTTTCCAGAACTATCTTAAGTCTTCGAGAACCTAGGTTAGGTTCTATTCGGGAAAATGCATAAACCTTTTTATGTGCTTTCAGTTATTTTATTTTAACTTCCCGCATAAATCAGGATCAAAAATATTGACTCGTTCCCTAATAACCAGGATTTCGGGATTTTTGTGTAATACTTAGAGATAGATGTACGTTCCGTTAGGTTAATTTATTTTAAATATTCGCTATTATAACCAAATAGGCACTTACGCAATAACATTTAACATGTCACACTTACGTTATTCTTTTCTTACTACAATAAATCATTTTAAAGCACCGTTTTTAGGGATTTTTGTCATCAATCATTTCCTTCATATATTTTTCTTTGCTTTTTTTCTTATAAAAGATGCTCTGGCAAGATAAAGTGCGTCGTTGAGTTGCGTCACTCAATATATTATGTCTCGAATTCAACTGGAAAGTGCACAATGGACACTCCATTGTGCACTTTCCAGTTGAATTCGATTGATTCGATTCGATTTGATGCAAGATTCCCTCTGCCTACCTTACTTAGTGCAGGATAAAACGTGATGCTGAAAAAATCTTGATTCGTATTTTCCTTTAGCAAGGTCCTTCAGTAACTTAACCACAATATCATGTATACGAATTCCCTTCCAGCATCCAAAACCGAAACAGCCTTTACATGACAAGTAAAATGAATCATCAAACTTCTAATGTAAATTGAGCATCAGCTGTTTTTACCAGGACATGGTAATAAACTTGAAGTAACCCATTTATAGGATAAAGAACTTTATACCACCAAGTTTAAAGTACACTCCCTCATTGTAACTTGTCTAATGTAAGCTACCTTTGTCTTAAAGTAAAAAGTTTCAGTTTCAACAATGAAAATATTGACAGAGTTAATTTAACTTATACAAACTTTTCACAACATGAAAATGATTATGAAATTGGCATTATTGAGACATATTTTTTTTTGGTTTCTATTTTATTTAAAAAAAACATCAAACCTTCTTGCTGTTGTTCTTACCTATATTTGTGTTATTCAGCTGATTAAAGACAACCTATTAAATGTGTTCTCCAGAATAATTTTGGATATTCTTTTCGCCCCCATGGGGAAAGAACTCGCAACCAAGCGTTCATGAATTCGGGCTATTAATTTCATTTTGATTATTGAATATTAGTTTTATTTCAACACGCAAGCAATGCCTTGAGGGGGACGGAAGTATTTTAATGAGAACGGAGTGTCTTAGCACTAGGTTCCCTCAAACTCCACTGCTACAGGGCTCGACCTATAATTAAGACATTCTGTGGTCTGTCGTTCTGTTGTCTCTCTGTGTTCATTATTCGCCCGATTCTCGAGACATTCAACATCTTGCTTATCATAATAAAAGATTTCAATTCACCCCAATTACCATTTACTTACTACTTACTTACTTACTACCATTTACTAATACATCCAAAAACAACAAAACAAGCCAAAACGATGAATATTCAATTTTATTGGACCAGATGAGTACCTATAGTCAGGATATATGTAGTTACGTTCAAAACTTTAGTGAATTGAGCAATCAAACAGCTTTCCAAATGGCTTTCCAGTAAACGTCAGTCGAATGCGAACCACACATTGCCACTAATACCAGCTTTCAGACCCATTTGCGAATGGAAATTAGGTGTGGGGAACGCTTAAGCGTTTCCATAGTGGGTACCTTTACCATGCATGGATATAACTGTGTTACAGTAGTTTAATTAACCTGACCTCTGATTTGTTAGTGGATTGTGTAGGTATGTTATTGAAGATTTATTTATAGGAAAAAGTTGTTTTATGATGAAGGAATGTACATATAAATAAATTTTGATTGTTGTTAAATTTTAACCTATACTCTCCTTGGACATTATTTTGTTGTTGTTATTATGTATTGTTGTTGTTAATATTTAAGAGGGTGGTTCGACTCTCATTAGTTGGAATAAATTCATTTCCTGGTTCTGGTAACAAGACAAAATGTGGCGTTGAGTTTCACCATTCAGTACACAAGAAATTGTCTTGAAAATTAGACAGAAAGTGAGGAACAGTGTGTCTTAACATAAGGTTCCTTCTGTCTACTCTGCTATATGCGGGAAACAGCGTGAAGTCAATTTAATTTAAAACGAAACTTTCTTATACTGTAATAGAGCAATATTTAAAAAGGGTTATTATATAATATACCTTTTTATATTTCGTGAAGGGATATAATTTTCTTTCTGTTCTGTCTTATAATCAATAAGGCCCGGTGGCTTTTGATTCTGCTATTTCCGATAATAAGGATTTACATTTATTCTACGAAGCTTTGTAGAAGCATTATATTACGTACTATTATTATATACTATGTATAGATTTTTTTAGCTTCACACTGTGTAGATCGAATTTAAGATCCAGGTCGAATTTATTTTAATTTAATTGAGGCTAGTCGTGGCGCAGCGGCACAAAGTGTGACTGTAAATCGACTGGTTGTGGGTTCGATCCCCACTCGAGGAGATGAAATATTTATTAAATTTATATTTCCATTTCTTCGCTCTGGTGTCGAGGCAAAGCGCGGCTTTGAGTTCTGCCACTCAACACGCAATACCTCCAGAATTCGGCAGAAAGTGGGGAACGGAGTGTCTTAACACTAGGTTCCCTCTGCCTACCCTGCTGTGTGCGGGATACAGTGTAAAGCTGAATTTATTGAACCTCCATTCCCTGCTATTCGTCTTATTTTCTACTAATATTGCTTGTTAAGTGGCGGCACTCAACGTTGCGCTTTAACTTATTAACAGAGCGAAGAAATTAAGATAATACATTTTTCCAAATGGGAATCGGACCTTCAACCATTACATTAACAGTCAGACGTTGTGCTGCTGCGTCCCGAGGGGCTCTATCATTAGTTTTACTTAAAAATTACCTCAAAATAAGCAAGCGATTCTTTAGCACTATTTCTTGCTAAGCGATTGTAAATTATGTCGTTTTTCATAAATATATTTTATATATATGTACAGAGTACTTAAATTGTACCAGAAATAAAATTGTGAAGCCGGACACAATATACGCACGCAGTGTTTGCTTTCAAACGGCTATACATTATTAATATTATGTTGAGCTTTGTATATTATTTATTTTTAACATATAATAGCTACTAGCAAACGAAAACTAAATTCTCTATATGTATTCAAGAAACATATTATATATATACATATACATATATATATATATATATATATATNTATATATTTTAGTTTAACGCATTTAGTAGGGTAACAGGGAAACTAGTGCTTATGACACTTCGTTCTCCAGTTTCTAAAACTCAATGCCTAACTTTTCCTTGTTGACAGAGCAAAGATATGAACACAATTCATTCCCCCGAAAGGGAATCGAACTGACTACCGTTGCATATACGACATCGACGAATGAAAAAGACAAGGCAAAAGAGCGTACGGGTCACCTGATGGTACGTGATCACCGACGCCCACGACCCCTTGTAACACCAGAGGAGCTACATGTGCGTTGCCGGCCTTTAAGGTGGAGATAGACGCGCTTTTTGAAGGAACCCAAGTCGTATCGACCTGGAAACACTACCACAGGTACAAAGTACTATGCTGCAAAAATAATAAATATACATAAAATACGTACATTGTACAACTTTAATACTTTATTTTACATGTAAAGGTTCAGTAGGAACCAAACCTACAATCTTGGACTTGGCAAAATAAAGAATCTTGGTCTTTGGCTTGACATTTAACTAATTTGACAGTAACTACTGTGCCGACGTACTAATTAAACAGTCGATATTTAAATGTCAAAGTTGCAAACACCTGCTCTGTCATTAGGCAGTAATCTCGTCATTAATTGTAACTTAATTATTTGAAAGTAGCAAATTCTTTAAGGGTTTCATCGGTTTTTTTTAACTTCACGATGTATCCCGCACATAATAGGTTAAGCAGAGGGTACCTGAGATACTTCCGTTCCCCACTTTCCGAAAAATTGGATTGATTTGAGTGCCGGAACTCAACGCAGCGCTTTGCCTCTTTACCAGAGCAAAGAAATGAAAAATAAACATTTAGTATCCTCGAATGGTAATCCAACCCGCAACCTGTCATCTTTTTCAAGTTTTTATCTATTAAAAGATTATATTTCATCTAATAGCGTCGGTATTTTCGGAAGTGATTACGGCTGTCATCGCTTATGCAAATTACTATACCCTAGCGTGTCGTCCGGACATTGTTCATAGAAATAATAAATTGTACTCGACTAATTAATGCTCTCACGAGTCATTTTTGCTTAGTGGTTTTTTTGTTTAATTTTGTCAAAATTTATTTTACATTTTTTAATTATCGTTTTTTAAAATTTATCTTGCAAATTATTATTATTACGTTGTTGGCTGTTGTGAGTTCGATTCCCACTTGGGGAATTAATTTATATATTTCATTTCCGCTCTCTAATATGTCGATAAAGCGCCTCGTTGAATTTCTTCACTCAACATGCAATGTGTCGAATCGAAAATTGAGTGGAAAAGTGGGAAAATGTGTCGTGTCTTATAGCTAGGTTCCCTTTGCGTACCCTATATATAGCGGGATACAGCGTAATGCAAAATAAAAAAAATTAGTAATACTTGTGGCTAAGTAGGTTCATAATTGGTGTTTATCTGTTTGTTCTCCATCTTTTTGGGTTCAATTGTTAATTCGGATAAATATTTACATATATATTTATCTGTTGAGGTTGTATTCGATATTTTTTGTATATTTAGAATATTTGAGATTTTTTTATGTGTAATTTTTAGTCTGCCATAAGGTAGGAACAGTTTTAAGTGTCATGGCGATAATCCACACACGAGATATTCCCCTCTTTTATATAAAGACAACCCGCGTCGTTGACTTCCTCTACTCAAAATGCAGTGCTTGGAAAGATGGCCAGGACTTAGGGGACAGAGTGTCTCAACACTATGTTTCCTCTGCCTACACCGCTACTAGTAAAATATAAAGTGAAGCTGAAAAAAAAAACAAAAATCTACTAATAATAACAATTCATTAATTAAAACTCAATTTTTCTATAATATACTTTCATATATAAAGCCATATTTAAAATGGTTAAAATGAAAAGAAAAATATTATGCCCAAGAGACTAGCTGGTCCTGACGTCTGCCCCCAAGAGATACAAGTTACAGGAAAAAGGATAATATAGTAAAGTTATGGTGTGTTTTAATGGATTACTTAAGTTGTTTACTTAATTAGTTAAGTCATTTAAACTTAAATTAAAAGTCATATTAGTGCATCAGCTGATTGTAGGTTCCTATTTTTACTCGGGGTTAATGATTTAGCTAAAAATTAAGAGATTAAATATATGAGAAGGATTTTTATAAAAAACAAACGTACAACCATCAGATTTAAATTGCCTCTAAACGTGTTGAAAATATTTACGAAATCGAATATGTTACCTACAACTCGTGAGACCAATTTTGGATAGCTACCAACACTATGGTAGAAATTACTATTCCTTTAAAATTAAATCAGCTTCACGCTGTATCCCGCACACAGCAGGGTAGGCAGAGGGAACCTAGTGTTAAGACACTCCGCTCCCCACTTTCCGCCGAGTTCTGGAGGCATTGCGTATTGAGTGGCGGAGCTCAACGCCGCGCTTCGCCTCACCAGAGCAAAAAAATTAAAATATAAATGTAAGTAAATATTTTATATACTATTCCTTTACATTAAAATATAATGTTTATTATGAATTTTATCTGCTTTAATGGTTGAAGTATGTAAAATTGTAAGTTTCAAGCCATTTCAATTCTACTTTATTATCATACTCGTATACCTCTGTAGCGCTGGAATATGTTCAATGTTTAACAGTTCAATGAAAGAACGATTTATGTAATCGCTACAGCGCTTTAGTTTCTGAAAGGCGGATCTTGAAGAGATAGTATTCAATTGTCTAATATTTAAGACAAAGTATCAATGTAAATTTTACAATAACTTCAAAGGAAAGCTCACTTGTTCGATATTTGCTGAGCTAAGCTTTCAAACAGGTTCCTATCTGGATATGTATATCATAAAAATATTCCGTTATTAAGGCCCTTATTTATAAATCTCCCAAGTCTGAGATCGATCTTGAGATGCCGTTTTCAATCATAAATGAAATATTTACGAATGAAAACGCGATCTTTAGGTCAACACAAGCAATGTGTTGGAACTGGAATCAAAACTTTAATAGGGTACTTTCGGTTGACCTAGAAATATAAAATTTGGCAGCTAGCATCTACCTATGGAATAAAGTGGTATATTTGGGAAGTATGTTCAGTAGAGATGGAAGATACGAGATGGATGAGGGAACGTGTATTGTTGCCGGTAATAGGCTTTAAGGTGCCTTAGCTGCATTCATGAGATAGCGAAACATCAGCGCGCCTGAAAATTTGGCCGCACACAATGCAGTGTTGGTACCGACACGATCTTCACGCCGTATACCGCACATAGCGGAGTAGGCAGAGGGAACCTATTGTTATGACACTCCGTTTCCCACTTTCCACCAAATTTTTCGAGGCGTTGCGTGTCAAGCAGCAGAACTCGACGCCGGGCTTTTGCCTTGATGCCAGAGCGAAGAAATGAAAATATTAATGAATAATAATGTATTCCTTCTAGTGGGGATTGAACCCACAACCATCGCGTTAGGCCTTTTAAAGGCCTTTATTATACGAGAATCTCAAGTAAAGGTGAGATGGTGATATTTGCCAGTAACCACGCTATTCAACTACGAAACCTTTATATTTATAATGTCTCGTCCAGTCTAAATGTTAATCTGTTAAGTTCCCATGGAACAGTCATATAACTACTAAATAAACATAAACATTCATAAATAAGTATAAAACGATATATATATATATATANGTTAGACTGTAAATGATTTCATATTAAATCTATTAAGTATATATAATTATTTATTTAAGGACCACTGAAAGCTCTAAGATTTAACCCATTAATTTTAAATTACATACTAATAACATAAATTATAAATTCCAAAATGGTACAAGTTTAATTGAAGTCTTAATAAATTTATCCAAAATTCAGTGGATTAATCCTGTAGTGGTTTAAAGCAAATTTTGGCAACCATTTATTCAAAGTTCTAAATTTGGAACCAAGCCATTCTAAGTCATTCTAAGTTTTGTATGGAAATGGCAACATGACCTAATTTTACTGCAACATGTTTATATTTTCTAAGGGCTTTTTAAGGATTTTCCATCTTCTAGGTGAATATCCACAGAAAGTATATATATATAATATGTAAAATATTATTTATTTAATTTGTCTATTAAATAATGCACCTGAGTGGTCATAGGTTCACTTCTTCTTCATTTATATTAGGCATAATATATATAATGTAACATTATATTATTTACGATAGCAATAGCCTAGAGTTATCTCACTACTTATTTTATATATTTTAGCTATCTGTCTGTATGGCGCAATTGTATAGACCTGTATTTTTATCGGAGAATTATTACAGTTTTACGTACCTACAGTCTAAATAAAGAAAAATCAGAAGAAAAATAAAATTTACTTAGCTTAACATTGAATTTCTCTGCCTCCAAATAAAATACAAAAAAAAAAACAAAATCTTTATAATTTAATTGACAACCCAAATAGATGTATGATAAGCATAATTTTATTATTTTAGTACAATTTAGCCTTAAGTAATATTTAAGTTGGAGCGTACGTAGAATGTTTCTGTAGGACCCTAAGCCCTTCGGGGCTTCATTCTTAGCGGAGTGGAGGCATCGTTAGTAATTTATTACCCCTGTTCTCTTATAACAGGAACATCTGTAAGGTAACCTTAGAGGTAATTGTAATTTAAAAGTCTTTATTTTATGTAAATACTTAACTAAGTTAAAAATTACATAATATTATTTTTAAATGTTGTATACATCTAAGTAGGCAGAGATTACATAAGAGAATGGAGTGTCTTAGCACTCCATTCACCATTTATTATCCAACTTTACGTACTGGATATCAAATATAAGAATAATCTTTCCGAATGGGAATCGAACTCATAACTATCGCATGAACAATCAGATACAGTTCCATTAAACACTATACAATGGAACAAAACGAATAATAACAAACAGGTTTAAATTAAACTGGGCTTCCATTATTGAAGCAATTTACATTACGTTCCTCGATTTAATTTTTATATAAGTAAGCCTTTTATAAATAAGCCTGCATTTCAAAATTAGTTGCAAATGTTATATGATTTTTTAATTTTTCTTTTACAGCTTCACGCTGTATCCCGCATGTACCAGGGTAAGCAGAGGGAGCGTAGTGTTAAAACACTCCAATCCCCACTTTCAACCCAGTTTCTGGAGGCATGGTGAAGTTGAACGCAACACCACACTTTGCCTCAACACCAGAGCGAAAAAATGAAAATATTAAATATTTCATTTCCTCGACTGGGAATCGAACTCACAACGACTTCCCTAATTTATCTGTTTTTATTTATACGTAAATATAATTTAAAACAGATCTGAGATTAATATTAAGAATAAATCCAATATTATTCTACAACGCCGTCGCCGCCTGCACCTTTCCACTTTGTAGGAAGAAAGTAATAAAGCAACTTTGCAATGATAACGGAGCGCCCGTAGACTTATTAATTGGAACCCGCTACAAATAAAGTTCGTACGATAATTGATAGTGGCGTTTCTGATTGAGTGAAATTGAAATGTTGAACAGTAAAACAGTAATGGCGGATTAGTTTGTTTTGTAGCTATATTGTGATATTGTAGTTTTTGTATACAAATTACAGGATATTTCTTTTTAGTGTCTTTTTTTCTATTTTGTAAAGTGTATATTAGGTTGTGAGGTTTTGTCGCGGCTTTAGGGTACAAGGGTGGGACGCTAAACGCGACAGGTTGTAGGTTCGTTTCTAAACTTAAAAAAATGTAATGTTTAATATTTTCATTTTCACTCGTCTAATAAGGCAAAGCGCGGCGTTGAGTTGCGCCATTCAACACGCAATAAGGCTACAGAATTCGCTGGAAAGTGGAAAACGGAAGTGTCTCAACGGGAAAGGAGTGTTTGTAACAATGGGTTCCCAAGATCCTTCTGTCTACCTTGCTTTGTGCTTATACAGCGGAAGTCCAAAAAGTTGAAAATGGAGTGTCTTAACACTAAATTTCTCCTACCTTGCTAAATACTACAAATGCGTTGAGCTAAAAAATAGCTACCTACAGTTAAAGTCATCTAATAGGTTAGACATTTATCACTCTGCTATCTATAGGCCAATAAAACTAACCCATTGACCCGATTCCTCTACGAATTGACCTTTCAGCGTTTTCACGCATCGCTTCTCGAGTCGAGACAGTTACACAGACGGTTTATTTTAATACTAGTGCCACTTTTACAATGTAGTACAATTTCTGATTCAATTTTTACAATTGGAAATAAAATTCTAAACGGTCATTGGGTTTTTTTTAGCTTCACGCGGTATCCCGCATATAGACAGGTGTAAGGATATCCTGGGAACCACTTGCGTTTCACACTTTCCGCGAAATTCTGGAAGTATTGTGTATTGAGTGGCGGAACTGAAAGCCGAGCTTTGCCTCGTTACGTATGAAAATATTAAATATTTCATTACTGCAAGTGGGTATCGAACCCACAACCCGATGCGTTTACGGTCACACGTTTGTACCCCTGCGCAACCACTATCTTCGGATCATATTAGGATTTCAATAGTTATGTTGTTTTTACTTTCTCTCTATTTGTAGATACTATATGTTGTTTTTAGAAGTATTTACTTATTTTTTTTAACACTGTGAATTGAACTATGACGTAGCGTACATGAGTTAGACAACGTTAGATAAGTTTACTCACGAACTTTTTTATTACAGAAATTATATGTGAATATATAAGGTTCCCACAAATAATATATTTTTCTTTATCGTCCTTCATTACCAACAACTTCTCACGTAACATCATTCTTAATTTTTGGCAAACGAGGTTAAGTGAGGTCAACGTCTTGCTACCCGACCTTAACATCTAATAGTAATGTCTCTTGAACTATATAAATGTAATACAGACTATAAAAGACTATAACGATGAAAAGAAAAAATAATACACATTAATCTCTTTTTAAGTCGACGACAGGTTTTATATAATGACAGACTGAATGGGTTTGGCTTAATAAAAAAAAATATTAACGTACTTATATTCATACATGTATGTTGAAATATTCTACATTTTCTTTTAATTTACATTATATCCTGCACATAGCAGAGTAGGCAGAAGGAACCTGGGAGCCTAGTGTTAAGACTGTTCCCATTAAGTCACATCCCACTTTCCGCCGAATTCTCGGCATTGCGTGTTGAGTGGCGGAACTTAACGCTGCGCTTTACTTCGTCGCCAGAGCGAGGAAATGAAAATATTAAATATTTCATTTCTTGAGCCCAATTTAAACCACAACCTGGCGATTAACAGTTTCACGTTTGTGCCCCGTTCGGGCGCCCCTGCGCCACGACTGGCTTCAATTGTAAGTGCTTTAATAATTACAATTACATAATACTATCCAATAATAATACACATACCAGGGTAGACCGATGGAACCTAGTTTTGAGACATGCTGTTCTCCACGCACCGCCCAATTTTCGAGACATTGCGTGTTAAGAGACAGAATTCAACGCCGATAAGTTTCAAACGGTTTGATACTTTACCAACATTAAAAAAAATTACAAAAAACTACAACCATGATAAATCCCAACATTTCAATAGAAAAAATACCAAAAACTACGCTACGTTTTACCAAAAATAGCAACAAAATGCGTTTCGACGGCCATTGTGTCGCAACCGTGCAGGAAGCTCTCTTTTCTACAATCCATCGCCGATTGCCGTGATGAATATGAAATTGGTCGAAATGCTTTCCCCATAGAACGGTAATGCCCCGCCAATTCGTATAATCAAATTTGCTTTTCAATATTCTTGCTTTTGTGTGCTGCGCTTATGGTCTCCGAAAAAAGGTTTTGTTTACAAATAGCCTTATAATGTTGAGTTTATTCTGTTTATACAACATTCAATTTTTATCGTATCTAATTCTCGATCTTGGTGGAGTACATTTGACTATGAATCTGTCTGATTTTACTCATGACAGTCGTGGATTCGATTCCTACACGATGGATTACATACTTACATTTATATTTTCGTAACCAAAAAAGAGTCAAAGTCAAATACTAATTAATATGATAGCTTTTTCCCACATTCCTTCGACGTAAGCTAAATATAGAAGATCCGTGAATACGAAATAAATCTGAAATCGATAAAAAATATACACCCAACAAAAAAATCTACCTGCACAAATACCAACCACACGTGCCATTTCCTTCATGGAGATCACAAATATTTACGACAAATTGTTCAGACAATTTCCTGTGGAGAGCTATTACATGGCTTACTCTGGTAAGCTGTCTGTTAGCTCGAACGTGTTCAAATATTTGACGACGACCGCTACACGATGAATTTTGGAAACACCCCCAGAGAGATTGAGGGGGTTTGTATTTAGCATTTACCCCTTTGACGCTTACAGAAACACCGATGCTTCGCTGTTGCTTTGCTACTCGTTAGGCTAATCGAGGCTATCCACATAATTTTGGTCGAAAAGAAAATGATAAAAATGTTCTTTTTGGTCGAAATTCTGAACTAAAATTGGGGCATACCAAGAAACTCTTACATCTTGGATAGAATCAACGTTTGAGCTTAATGAGCAATGTTTCCTTGCTCCACCGCATATAGTTAGAGCTCTTGGATTCCAAGAGGCACGATTTTAAATCATTTAGTAAATAAGAAAGTAGATAAGTTCTTTATTTTAACTAAAATATTGTTCTATAAATATACTAATAATGCATTGCCCTTTTTAAGTAATTTAGCTGCTCTACTAAATATATTAAAAATCACTACACTTTTGGAGGCCAGTCGTGGCGCAGCGGCACGAAGTGTGACTGTAAAACCGACTGGTTGTGGGTTCGATCCCCACTCGAGGAGATGAAATATTTACTTAAATTTATATTTCCATTTCTTCGCTCTGGTGTCGAGGTTAAGCGCGGCGTTGAGTTCTGCCACTCAACACGCAATGCCTCCAGAATTCGGCAGAAAGTGGGGAACGGAGTGTCTTAACACTAGGTTCCCTCTGCCTACCCTGCTGTGTGCGGGATACAGCGTGAAGCTAATTTAATTTTTTTTACTACACTTTAAAATTCCTTACAATTATAATTACAAAAATACTAAGTTCCATATACGTATGAAGTTGGTAATGAGATATGAGTTCACGTCAAAAGAAAATATTTAAATTGCTGTAACATATATGTACCTTTTTAAATAAAAATGAAATATAATAAATTATGCTCATTTTAATAATTCATTAAATTACACACACATTTCATACAAATTAAATGCCTCTAGAATTCGGCGGAAAATGGCAAACAGAGTGTCTTAAGACTAGATTCCCTCTGCCTATCCTGACGTGTGCGGGTAAACCGAGTCTAGTGCTAAGACATTCCATTCTCCACTTACCAACGCATTTTAGACATATTGCGTGTTAAGTAAAGTTACTTTTAGTGATAAAATCGAAAAAAAATCCTTAAAATATAACTCATTTTTATGATTATTGACAGTAAGTCAATAACCTTATCAATATGATGAGACATTTTATGGCGCCCAACGTGGGGCCCTATAAACTTAATTTATGTGTCCTGCGCAACGTTATTACAACGATAAGGGCAGAATGTACATTAAGGAATAATGTTACCTCTGAATCTCCTTTAAACTTGGCACTACAAATATATTGAAAACATGTACTATCCCCCACCTTATCCACTTGTAAGTATTATTAGACAAGCACTTTCGTGAAATCGCATTTATCAAATCTTTAATTAGAGAATACGAATTATTATCGAAATTCATGTTTTAATTCTGCATATTTTTTCAGTTATATTTTTCACAAAGCATCCCGCACATAGTGGGGTAGCCAAAGGAAGCCTGGAAACCTAGTGTTAAGACACTTCCGTTTCCCACTTTAAATATGTTTAAATATTTTCTATATAAATATTTTTAAGTCTTATTTGTATTTAGTATTGCATTTTTAATTATAACTAGATTATTAATAATCTATATATTGTAAAACTCGTCCGTAATGACTGAGAGACAGCGCTACTGAACTTAGAAACTTGACATTTTACAAATAGGTTTCTTGAAGAGCCAAATACAGTAAAATAAATATATATTTAAAATAAAAATATAATAAACGACGTCAATCAACCAGCACTAAGCTCCACAACATTTTTCTCCACAACTTGGATACTTTCCAAATGACGTGCCACTTTGTAGTTCTATGTAAATGTGAAGTCCGACCGTCCATTAACATTTAAACTACTGTCTGTACTGTATGCACATAGTACTAGTATCTAGACTTAAATGCTGGTCTAGACTTAAATAGAATACGTGTATAGTACGGTCGACGAGCCGTGGCCGCTGTGAAGTTAGTTGTAGATAACTTAGAAGATTTGAATTTCGGATTGTTCTTAATTTTTATTATTTTCTTCTTGACGGCGCAATGCGTAAAAATTCGATAAACCTTACAAGACGGCCACGACTCGTCGACAGTACTATACAGTGTACTGTGTACGGTAAGCAATTACAATTAGTGCAATTGTTTTCAGTACAGTTAGAACGTTAGCTGTTGTATGTGGGGTCGAGCTTGAACGTTTAGAAGCCAGCTTGCAACAGTGAATGCAGCTATATTCTGTTCTGATTTCTTTATTTTGTCTCCTTTAGGTTGTACGTCGCAAAAAGCAGAGTAGGCATAGGGAATCTAAGACACTATGTCCCCTACTTTCCCTCTAATTTTAAATATTGAGTGTTACTAAGACATCTTATTATTAACACGAGTAATTAAGCCACAATTGTCTCGTTTGTAGTTAGACGTTGTGCCATTACACCACGATGGTCTCTTTAACGTTTATCATTTTAAATATATATTTATATCATTCCTTTCTCCATTTTTAATCCTAAACTGTAGAGTAATGAAACTAAATGTAATGTAGCATTTTGTTTAACCCAACAATAAATTATATTATAAATTATAGCAGAATTTTAAATTTATCCGTTACAAGCAAACTGAATTAATATTTTATAAGAACACGTATAAAACTTTGAATATGGCAGGATTTTAACTCGTGACTCTTAGAAACGGTCCAAAAGACCCCGGTTCGTATCACTTTTTTAAACATTTTAAAAATATTAAAAACTAAATTATTTCCTACTTTTGTAACATTTGTAAAATCCTATTCTATGCATGGAATTGATATGCAATATGTTAATTAACAAGAAACAGCTTTTATAGCACTAGTAAAATACATAAACAACAAAGAATAAGCTACACCAGATTTTGATTAAATCCAAGCTGAACTTGATGCATTTAGTATGAAATAAAAGGCCAAAAATCTTATTTTCACAAATTTCCAACTGCTATAAGGCTAGAGTAATTAGCAAACTTTAAAAGTTAATTTTCTCAAGTTCTCAAAGTTTTTACTTATATTATATTTAGCTTGACCCGGATGCACCTTCATGCTCAAATGGAAATAAGTACTTTTAGTGTAAGGTGTGTAAGGTGACTACCACAGGTACAGTGGGTTAAATTGAAATGTTTAACATAATGTACCTGATGCTTTTCTCAATAAAAAAAGACACAATTCTAAAAATATAAAAAAATAAATAAATTTGAACCAGTAGTCAATAAAATCAGCGCGTTCAACAAAACATTTTTTTTTCTTTATATTATAATATTAGTACAGATACTAAATACTACGTCACCTGACATCCTAATGACTAAAATAAAAAAATAAGAAAAAAAACAATTTACATTTTCCTAATGTTTAACATTCGTAATATATGTATGGACATACATACATACATACATATGTATATATACATTTTTCATTTGAATACATTCAGTGTAGCCAACATATTGTGCACGATGTATCCTGTATGCAGCGTGGGTGTAATAGAATAGTTTATTCATATTTGATTTGCCTTTGGTGGAACGTATTGAATTGTTTTCTGCTATATTTTCACGGAGATAGAATAACATTTATACTACAAAATAAAATTTGAACGATAGAAGATTTTTCAATATAAATATAGAATCGATGTTGTTCTAGATTTTTATTAAAATACAAACTAGTATATTTTTACGTCCTTGCCATATTTCGGATATAGCAGGATAGATAGATTTTTCTTTAAATTAAGACACTTCCTTTGTCACATTCCACTCAATTTCAGATAAAGATGGCCGATAAACAGAAAAAAAAGTCGCGTTTCGTCTTATTACGAGAACGGGAAAATAAAAATAGTCATAATGTCCCACATACTGCGTTTACAGCCACATATACAAGTAGTATCGTTTCTAGTGTAAAATATATTTATTTTATCATAAAATTGTAGGTATTTAAATATTTCATTTAATGTAAAAAAAACACATTTGAAATATGAAAAATATACTTTATTATCAAGCCCACTGTACATATTAAAAAAACAAACCATTTAATATTTTTTTTTTCAGAATATTTTTTACTATTTTTGTGTGTTTACTTAGACAAACATAACCATACGAAAATTTAGTTTTCTATGAAAATACCACGGGATAATAGTCCTACGTCGTTGATATTTGGGTCACAATGTATGGAATTATAAACACGGTCACGGCAATACCTTTGGGAATTTACTTCGCTTCAGCTTCGCTACTTACATACATACAAACGTCGTACACGCTGTGGAGTAAATAATGTTGTGTAGTGGAAACATAGCGTCGCAAGATGAGCTATAGTTTAGTTCTAAAGTCACGAATTTATGTACGAAAATAATAAAATATATGAATTTGGAACCATTAGGGGACATGGACGATAATAGTGGGTTCGATTCTCATTCGAAGAAATCAATTATTTTCATTGCCCTGTAAGTAAGTCAGGGCATTCTT
Organism: Heliconius hermathena; assembly: GCA_013403705.1. NCBI lineage: Eukaryota > Metazoa > Arthropoda > Insecta > Lepidoptera > Nymphalidae > Heliconius > Heliconius hermathena. The sequence continues at coordinate 724,012 of JAAIXJ010001825.1, forward strand.
TAAGTTCTACCTCTCAAAATTCAATAATTAAGGTACGTGTGTTTATTTTGTAACGATTTTAGTACTTATTTGTTATTAAGTACTAATTTAGGTGATGTGTAATAAGAAATAGATTTTTCCTATTTGTATTTTCTATAAATAACGAGAATTATATGGCGGCTATAGTAGTTTTCATTTTATTCATATAATAGATTTAATGACGCCATGTTACTTTTTCAGAATGCGGAATGTCTTTTTCAGTATGCAAGATGAATGTGACATGCTAGGTGTTCTGCTAGACGATATTTCTTCAGATGGTGAGAGTGTGTGCAATGTTGATGGAAACAGGTGAATAATGCTACGTTGGACCGCAGACTATGGTGGTTCTCAGTGACCTATTTCCAGGGCTACTGGTGAAAGATTTGATAATAAATTTACTTTGGTTAGTGAAAATATTGGCAATTTCATTTAGTACTTTGAGTAGTCCTGTAGAGTTCAGTCCAATCACATGAGTATACGGGAAAGATGGTATACAAAAAAATATATAAAGCTTTTTTTTAGATTTTTATAAGATATATTTTTCATATATTTGTGTTATTTAAATAACATTTTATTTTTTATTTTTATGACATTTTATAAGTTTTTACCTTTAATATTAGTGTATTTCTCGAAAATCTTTTTTTTTCAATTTTTAAAGAAAGTCATTTTTTTTCTCGTCTTCTCTAGATTTTTAACTTTCTAAAACTACCTGTACAATACCACGAATCAACCTTTCGACAAAAGTACATAAAAAAAAAGTTCAAAATTACAACTAAAAACACCAGCTTTCATTACCAATTTTGTACCAGAAAGAACTCAATATACAGTGGCAGCACCCATTAAAGATCCAAGTTTTATTTCGTGATGTTCATGAATTTCATCATATTGGCTCCGTTCCAACGGAGGCTATATTAACTGATTCACGGCTCTCTGTTCCTATCCTCTCCTGGATCTTTTAAATGAACGTATATGGACCGATCGTAGCAGTCCAAGATATAAACGTGAAGTGGATGCATTGTAAATTGTTATTTACTTACTTTACTATTCTGATTTGATATACTTTTATGGATGCGGCAGATTCAGTTTAAATATTAAATATGGGCTATTTGTATAATGTTATATAAAATATTAAAGTAGTGTAAAGTGAGGGTTGTGAGTTCGAGCCAGGGTAGGCTAAGACAACGCTTTGGCCTCCAATTTTCGTCCATTTAAGACCAGGCAAAGTCAAGCTTAAAAGAAATATATGTGATATTTCAGTAGGACCACATATTACCAATTACACGTAGGTGATTTATTACTTATAATAGCAGTCCAAAATTTTAAACATAAAAATATAACAGATTGAGGCCAGTCGTGGCGCAGGAGCACAAAGTGTAACTGTAAAACCGACTGGTTGTGGGTTCGATTTCCACTCGAGGAGATGAAATATTTACTTAAATTTATATTTCCATTTCTTCGCTCTGGTGTTGAGGCAAAGCGCGGCGTTATGTTCTGCCACTCAACACACAATGCCTCCAAAATTCGGCAGAAAGTGGGGAACAGAGTGTCTTAACACTAGGTTCCCTCTGCCTAACCTGGCTTCCCTCTGCCTACCCTGCTGTGCTGTGTGCGGGATACAGCGTGAAGCTGAAAAAAAAATATATATAGCACAATAAATTATAGCACAATAAATTAACCAAAATGCAACCATCAAACGCGGTGCCTATTAGAAATACCCAAAATACCAAAACAAGAGAGCAAGAGCAGCCGGCCGCAACATGAATCTATTCGCGATATTAAAGCTGGCAAACTATTCCATAATGAGCGACCCTCGTTATCCGGAGCGTCATATAGCTTTAAATATCCATTGTTCGAAACCACTGTACTGCTGGTATGGAGACCGCACAGACGGTTATATAGACTTACTGACAGCTGTGCGCTTAATGGAGTGATGATCGTACTTTTGATAGTCAAGTTCAAATTTATATAATAAAAAAGCAGTCTTTTGATTTTTCCTCTTAAGAGGGAACCTAATGTTAAGACACCCTGTGTCCAATTTAGGAACCATTGCGTATTGAGTTACGGAATTCAGTTTCTTACTAGAGCGGAGAGATTAAATAAATTCATTCTCCCGAGCGGTAATCGAATTCACAACTGTCTGGTTTATAGTCTCACGCTGCGCTACCACGACGGCCTTAAAACACAATGGAGATTATTTTATTTTATATTTACACATCTTTTACAGTTTTGTGTGAAACACAAGGAGATCTTAGAGACAAGGTTTTTCCTACACATTTTAGTTGTGATGAAATACAAAGTTTCGATTGGAAATAAGTATTTACAATTTATTGAAATCAAATCAAGAAGAAAGAGTAAGTCCTAAGAAACCCTAGACTTCCTTTGACCTTAGAACATATAGTGTTGATGATAATAGACCAAAGTCACGTGCAAGTACGGACTCCATGGAGGGCGTGTATGAAGAGGTTAATGACTGTGTATGAAATGAAAGTGGAGTGCCTAACAATAAAATAGACAGTTTAAAGTAAACAATGTTTCTGGCCTATAGGATATCTATACAAAAATATTTTAGAATAGTTAGGTTTAAATTCATTAAATTTATTTTTCAATTTAATAAAATGGACATAAATAATAAAAACTTTACAAATATAACATACCACTACATATCAATTCGCTCGCTCAGATTACAAGACTATCCGCAGCGTTAAGTTCCACCTCACCACATTTACAAAAATATGGTGATAAATGTAGAACAGGATATCTAAATATTAGGTTCCCTTTGCTTAATTTCCTATATGCGGGATACAACGTGATGCATTTTTTAATTCGTAGTATAAACTATATAAAAAACAACAAAAGCTGTAGCGACAATTACTTGATACATATTGACATTTTTTGAAGTGAACACGTCAGTTTGTATCGACGTAATTCCAATAACGTTTTAAAATGATATATGGCAATTTTAAATAAAAATTTAAGCTATTATAGTAACTGGAATGAAAAGTGCTTTTTTTCGTTGGTTGATTTTTTAAGGTATTATATTTAGTACTTATTTTATTAATTTAATTAGATAGGTATATTATTATTTTTGTTTTGCTCCCAAAATACTAGGGACCCATCTGCGACTTCGTTAGCTTATTATACTAACAAATTATACAAAAATTTCACATAATTATAACCTATGTATTATTTTGATGTTATTATAGTAAAGCTATATTATAATAGTAAAGTTTCATCTAAATTTGCTCAGTAATTTTTACGTGAGAGTAGGACAAACATCCATTATCTATTCTAATATAGACGATTATCACGAACAAAACAAAAATGCCCCAAGTTTTTAGGAAAAAAATTAATCAACATTAGGAACTATTGTAGTCTACTTATTTAGAAAACGTATAAAAATTTGAACGCAGCGGGACTCGAACCCGCGCCTCCTGGAAACCGACCAGGCGCTCTGACCACTAAGCCATGCGTTCTCGCCAAGCTACGTCGAAATTTTTATACGCTTGTTACAACTTATTTATGTTGTTAGCATCTCTGTAGGGAGATTTTTACAAATTTCCGCTACCCAAAGATAATTACTAAGAATTATCGTTTAGCATGAGAGAATACTATTTTCTTAAATATTTTTTAAACATTTTTAAAGTGTTATTCCACACTTAGGAAAGAAAACCGACCAGGCGCTCTGATCGGTTTCCAGGAGGCGCGGCTTTAAAAATGTTTAAAAAAACTATTGTAGTCACTTAACAAATAACTAAGGTAAGGAAAGGCTAATAAAAAAATCCAATTAAACTAATCACCAGACTAGACTAGCCCAAACTAAAAGAGAATATTAAAGAAGTTAGTATTTGCGTAAGGAATGGAGGCAAAATAGAGTCTGGAGTGGCTACGTGACTCCGCATATGCATTAGACAGGAATTTAGTCTATACCCAACACTAGTTGTCGCCTTTGACTTTTATAATAGAATTTCCATTATTTTATCGAAAGGAATCGAAAGGAAACAATTTGATTGTAAACGCGATGGTTGTGGGTTCGATCTCCACTCGGGGAAGTTAAGAGTATCTTGACACTATGTACACTCTGCTGACCTGCATTGTGGTAAAAAAAGCTGCATTAGATTTTTTATATTATAGTTTTATTTCACAATTCATTCATTCATCAGTATTGATATTTTAAAGCTTTATCGAAAGGTAAATGAAAAAAATCTGTACCACATTCCATTGTCTGCTTTTTGCCTTTATCGAGACAATGCTTGCAGGATGATTGCCAATCCTGCGTTTTTCTATCTAAAGTGAAGTAAACATCGGTTAGTTACACATTTTTAATCGACTTCACAAAGGAGGAAGTTCTATATTTGAAGGCTTTATTTTTTTGTTTGTATGTCCATCCGTCATTTGTGAACGAATTTATTTCAAAAATTCACTGCTGCTCACTTTTAGAAGCATTGTGTCCAAAATAGAGATAGGGTTAGTCTTATCGTAGCGGGCCTTTGTTTTGTCTAATCTTTCTTTTACTTCCCTATTCTGCACATATCGGAGAATGTCATGAAAATATGTGAAAGTGGGAAGTCGTAGTTGACGCAGTTTAACTCCTCTTTTTCCTTCTTTCACTAGCAGAAGTATTTCTTTTTATTTTCATCTTGTAAAATTATCAGCTTTACGCTGTATCCTGCACACAGCAGGGTACGCAGAGGGAACCTAATGTTAAGACACTCCGTTCCCCACTTGCCGAATTCAGGAGGCATTGCGTGTTGGGTGGCAGAACTTAACGCCGCGCTTTACCTCGACACCAGAAAAAAGAAATAGAAATATAAATTTAAGTAAATATTTTATCTCCTCGAGTGGAGATCGCCTCTTCTTGTAAGATGAAAAAGAAATACTTCTATATATAATAAGTAGGACGGAAACTTGGGTTCAAATTGTAGAAGTATGGTGTCTCAAGATATTTATGCGCAAAACTAAATTGTTTTGAAAACGAAAAGGATGAAATAGTAGAAAATATGATATGTTTTGTAATGAATTCCAAGCCAAGTCAAGAAAATGAGATGTATCCGATAATAAAGCAGACTGCTAGTAAATACTTATGGGGTTACCCCGTCTGCTTAGACAAGGAAATGTTCACCTATTTCGATAATATATGTTTAAATATTCGTAAAATTAATATAAAAAAAATCCTCAAATTAAAAAAAAAAGCCATTTAGTGTAAGTATGTATTTCACAGGCTCTAGGCCACACTCAATGTATATATAGATTACCTACAGGTTTTCTCTCGTAGGTTTCTCTCGTAATAATGACGTTTGTCTCTTTATTCTAGTCTATGTATGTATGAATGAGTGACTGTATTGAATCAGTGAATGTATAAAGAATGAGTTTATAAACTCATACACAACTATAACTTTTTGCCATAACTTTCAGAATAAAATAAAAAAATAAATCAGCTTCACGCTGTATCCCGCACACAGCAGGGTAGCAGAAAGAACCTAGTATTAAGACACTCCGTTCTCCACTTTCTGCCGAATTCTGGAGGAACTGCGTGTTGAGTGACAGAACTCAACGCCGCGCTTTGCCTCGACACCAGAGCGAAGAAATGGAAATATAAATTTAAGTAAATATTTCATCTCCTCGAGTGGAGATCGACCCCACAACCAGTCGGTTTTACAGTCACACCTCGTGCCGCTGCGCCACGACTGGCCACAACATTCAGAAAAATAAACTAAAAATACAAATACAAAATAAAATTTAGTACTACTTCCAATATATTAATCATCTATGAACCAAAGATATTACTATTCAATAAACGGATTATTCACTGAACTCCTCCTACAAATAACAACTGAAACGTTTAAATTATTCACAGGCTTATTTGGTTAGGTAAGCTCATTCTATTGTTTGACGATTGACGCTCAAAAGCAAACCCAATTATATTCCTTATATCTAGTGAAATAGAGTTGAAATATGTTTGAAATGCTTATTGGCAGTGTTTAGTTTAGTAAATAATTAATTAATACCATATTATTACGTGTATTACAGTAAATACATGTAATGCGGCGTTTGATTGGACTTCAAACGGAATCGACTGGCGCTAATCAAACTGTTGTCACGTCAAAGCGTTAGGTATGTTATGTTAGTTATAATTCAAAATACATATCCTTAATTAAACCGGCGGTAGTTATGTATGAAATATATATTTTACATACTTATCTATAGTGAAATAAACTTTAATTTTTTTTATAATTTACTAGGCGTTTAACCGAACAAACACTTGCTTTATAATATTAATATAGAATTTTTTCGCGTAAAAATAATAATAATAATATATAATAATGATCAATAATCACTTTGTATTATAACTAAGACTTTAAATATTAAATTACAAAAGTCATCTTTCCAAAACTCCCCTCCTAATGTTCACTCACTCTATATCAGTGATTCTCAACCTTTTTTTTGTTGCGGCACATATTTAATGATTTCAAAATTTGGCGGCACACAGAGAAATAGATAAAAATAAAGATATAATTTAATAATGTTAACATTATTATATATTTGCAAAATTTGGCGGCACACTTTTGAAATTTGCCTGCACACAAAAGTGCCGCGGCACAGTGGTTGAGAATCACTGCTGAGAATCTATTTAGAAAACCGAAATTGTAGTTTCTGCGATCTAGACTGCGCGTTGATGACTGGTTATGACAGTCACCTCACAGTTTTATTCTTATAATTTCTTTTTTTTTTTTAGCTCCATGTTGTATTCCGCACAAACTAAGATAGGCAGAGGGAACCTAGTTTTAAGATACTTCGTTCCCATTAAGGTTATCCTGTTCCCCACTTTCCGCCGCATTCTCAAGGCATTTTACGGTATCCACGACCCGTCACTCTTGCGCCACGATGACTACAAGTTTAAAAATTGTTGTCCACAACTTCGTCGCATAGATTGTGTGTGCAAATCGTAAAATTCCATTGTTGCCCGTTCCCGTTCTTCTCTTAATGAGTAACATTAAGAGAAGAACGGGACTCCCTCAGTAACGGAATAAATATTTTTTATATATTTACTACCCGTAAATATATAAAAAATATTTATTAATAAATTGGAGCAACGAATGATTTATCACTATATAAAAGAAAAATATTATTTTATTTACATAAAATAACATTGCAATACAATATTTTAGGCGTTGACTTATTTAATAATTTAGACACGAAGGTATATTAGCAATTTAAAAATTAAAAATATCAGTTTTACTTTTGAGCATTAATATTCTATGATATAACGAAAAAAATGGGAAAAAAATTGGAGGCCGCAGTTGTCCCGCAGAGGCATAAAGTGTGACTGTAAAATCGACTGGTTATGGGTTCGATCCCCGCTCGAGGAAGTGAAATATTTATTTACATTTATTTTTGATGTCTTCGCTCTGATATCGAGGACACGCGCGGCGTTGAGTTCCGCCACTCAACACGTAATGTCTCCAGAACTCGGCGGAAAGTGGGAAACAGAGTGTCTTACACTAGGTTCCTTCTGCCTACCCTGCTGTGTGCGGGATACAACGTGAAGGTGATTTTAACAAAAACATTGTAAAAGATGAAAATGAAAAACGCATTTTTCGGTTAAAATCAACCTAAGCTGGGGTCGGTCGTTTACGATATTTAGCTTCCTTTATTACATTTTGAGAACGTAATGTTTTTAATTAAACAAAGTAAGCAAACCTCAAACTCTTCTAATTAGAATTAACACAATGAATAAAATTTATTAACTCGTTTGGTTGAGTAAAAGCCTTTTAAAGACGAAATATTGTGAAGTGCAGTAGACGCATGAAAAACCTGGTGTTAAGATATGTATATCGTTCTCTCCGGTCAGACATATTTAGGTGATGAGTAGCGAAACTCAACGCTGTGCTTTTTATACCGTGGAAATACAAATAATAATTTTAACTACGGTTAAATTTTTTATCGTCGTATTAACATTTAGAGACCGTCGTGGCGCAGGGGCACAAGCGTGTACTTAGACTGTAAATGCTACAGTTCTGGGTTCGATTCTCATTCAGGGGAATGAAATATATATATAAATACTATTATATATTTAATAACTTCATATCATTTGGTCTGGTAACGAGGAAAATTGCAGCGTTAAGTTCCGCCATTCAATATGCATTGTCTCCAGAATTCGGCGGAAAATGAAAAAACGTATGTGTGGAAGGTTCCCTCTGTCTCCTCTGTTATGTGCAGGAATTGTAAAGCCAATAAAAAATAAAAAAAAAAACAATTAGACGTCCGAACTACTCCACAACTGTGTAGAGTAGGCATGGATTTCAGAGAAAATAATCCTATTTATTAAAGGCACTATTCCACTTGTCTCATCAATTTTGTAAGAAATCCCTACATATATTTTTGCATTTTTTAATTATCCTTCAATACTAAGAATACAATTTTTTTACATCAATCCTTTCCATATTCGATTTTCAATAATCATTCAGCTATAGGTATTGTATACAATTGTCCGCGGTTCAAACAAAGAAAATAAATAAAAAACTACGTTATAACAAAATGATAAAAACAATGATATATATAAACACACAGTTCAGTAAACAACTATGAATGAATGTTATTACAATAACTAACTTATAATAATATCAATAAATACTATAAATAAACTAAAATATGGAATATAATAAGATCACAATATATTTTCTCTACTTAAATTCACATTTGTCATTTTGAAGTTAAGACTGTCCAGGTCAGTGATTCTCAATCTTTTTTTTTTGTTGCGGCACATATTTAACGATTTCAAAATTTGGCGGCACACAAAGAAAAAGATAAAAATTATTTACTTACTACAACACACTGCATAAATAGTTTATGACAAAAATTTTAAATATACGAAATAAACTAATATATACTACAAAAATAACTAAACGTTTATTAAGGGATTAATTATTCATCATAATTTGGCACTAAGAAAAAACACGTTGCAAAGCAAATAATTTATTTTTTTGTGGACTTCAATATATAATCCTATTAAAAATATTTTTCTTTTTAAATGATATAATTTAATAATATTATAATTTAATAACATTATTATATATTGAAATTTGGCGGCACACAAAAGTGCCGCGGCACAGTGGTTGAGAATGACTGGTCTAGGTAATATCTAAAATATGGGCAGAAAGACAACGAAGTGACCTAACACTAAGTTCTCACTGTCTATACCACTATGGGGGAATTACCTCATTCAGCATGACTTTACATAAATAAAAAAAAATATTTGAAATATTTCGAATCATTATCAAAATCCAGTTTTCCTCTAAACAGGTATGGCTATTGCAGCGAACCCATCCGGAAATCCTTTCATGTCAAACAAGGCGTTATCTGACCGATTTAGTGAAAATAATTTTCTAACCAATGTATTCATGGATAAATAAACGAATGTGTTTATTTAAAAAAAAACAGCAACTTCACGCTTTTTCCCGCATAGCAGGGTCACGTGCTGAAAAACGTGTAGCGCCTTTTTTTTACGTACGTAGAATGTACTTGGTGTTACAAAAAAACAAGTGCTAAATGTAACACTTTTTGAACCAATTATTTAATTTTTTTATAAATTAGGCGATGATTTCGCTACTTAACACGCTCAAAATTGGGGCGGAAACGGGGAAACGGAGGGTCTATACACTAGGTACTAACATTAAAATCTAGCAGCTATTAACATTAAAATTTGGGTTCCCTTTTCCGGGAAGTTTACTTTTTTAGGTACATGATATGAACAAAACAATTTATTAGAATAAAGCCAAACCAATATTTGGTCATTGTAATTTGTTTCATATTTCTATAGGAAAAAGTTATGGCTAAATGATATTGTACTATACCGGCTGCCCGAAACCGTCTGTTACCTTTTATTGATATTTGTGGGAAGAAAAAATTGTACGCACAATACTATTCCTAAGGCCATCTACTAAAATATTTATTTTGTTAGAGTATAACATTACATTCATTTTACTAACTATAATACCACTTAAATAATCAATCAGCTTCACGCTGTATCCCGCACACTGCAGGGTATGCAGAGGGAACCTAGTGTTTACACTCCGTTCCCCACTTTCTGCCGAATTCTGGAGGCATTGCGTGTTGAGTGGTAGAACTCAACGCCACGCTTGTCCTCGACACCAGAGCGAAGAAATGGAAATCTAAATTTAAGTAAATATATCATCTCGAGTGGGGATCGAACCCACAACCAGTCGGTTTTACAGTCACACTTTGTGCCCCTGCGCCACGACTGTCCTCTATAATACCACTTGATTTTGATATTGAATGTTGCAAAAAATATACATTTATATGTATTAGGAGACCGTCGTGACATATCCGCAAAGCGTCTGTCTGTAAGCGTGACGGTTATGATTTACATTTACTCGCTTTGGTAACAAGACAAAGCGCGGCGTTGAGTTCAGCAGAAAATATTTTTTTTCGAAAATTGGGTGGACACTGGGCAACGGAGTATCTTAACACTAGATACAAATAAAAATAAAAGTTCATAGAAACACGCTTAAGGTCTACTAAAACATTTATTTACAAACATCTTACAACTACAACACTTATTGAGTATTCCTTCTGGAGAAATTTTAAATTTAAATGTAAAAAATAAATTAAAGATTATTTATAAAAAAATAAACAGAAAATATCACTTTATAATAATAATTTGTACTAAAAATAAAAATGTAAAATGTAATTAATTATGTAAAATTTATTTCTCTTGCATATAGTAATAGTAATTTACTTAATTCATAGCGAAATAATTTGATAACCAGAATAAAAAAACAATAATAATAAACACATTCATATAACACCTTAGATTGGTAAACGAAGCTTCTATATACATACATAATATACTTGTAGGTTTACTCAGGAAATTAATCTTCGGGTGGGTCCCAAAGCAATCAGAGATTGTACTTAAAACGTCACTACTAATAAATTTTAAATTACTATATTGAATTAAGGCCAGTCGTGGCGCAGGAGCAAAAGCGTGTGAGTGTAAACCCAATAGGTTGTGGGTTCGATTCCCAATTGAAGAAATGAAGCCCGGAGTCGAGATCCGCCGCTCAACACGCAATGTCTTGAAAATTGAGAGGAAAGTGGGGAATAAGTATCTTAATACTAGGTTTCCAATGTCTACCCTATTAAATAAAGTATACAGGGTAAAAAATCAAAATAATAATATAGATGTTGAACCTAGTAAAATAAAACGTAGAGTTGGGCCGAAGATGATTAACAAAGAGTAGCGTACCATACTTTGAAATACCAATTTAGTAGAGTGAAGGCCCTTTACAACAATAATTTGTAAACTTCACATATATTCCGTGTGGGATTTCAACCCACCACTACAATTTAGGTCAGGAGCAGTAGGTGGTGTTGAGTAAGCACTACCATTACATTGCAAAGGCGTCAAGGATTTGATTATAACAAAAGTATCTGAATGTATACGTGGTAATCGTAGGTTCAATTTCACATATTTTTATAGGTTCAAGGTAGGAAGTGGAAATTTGATGTTAAGACACTCCGTTGGCCAAATTCTGCGGGATTCTGGAAAAATCCAGTAACGGAACTCAACGCCGAGCTTCTCTTCAAATACCTATTTAATTATAAATATTTAATACAACATTTTGCAATTACAAACTCAAGCAATATTAAATGTCTCGTCAAACGTAGCACCGTCTAATGACGAATGTAAATGGCAGGGGGAGCCTTGGAATTGCCACTGCTATTGGGACCTCGTTACGAATGATTTATAGCTAGTATTTATTTAAGAAATGCTATATCTTGATGGCCGAATGTATTAAATTGAACGTTTTTTAGGGTTCTGTACCTCGAAAGGTAAAAACGGAACCCTTATAGGATCGCTTTGTTGTCCGTCTGTCCCTGTGTCAAGACCATTTATCTTGAGATAGCGTGGAGGGAAAGAGCTGAAATTAAAATCAAATATTTAGGTCTAGGGTGCATATGAGCACAGAAAAAAAAAGCTTCTAAGGCAATGCAATCAAAAGACCACCTCATGCTTCGTTATTGATGCATTTTGTATGAAATTCACCGCATAATTAAATTCTTTAGGGTACTTCCCGTGGATCTACAGTTACGAAATTTGGCACGAAGTGAGAACTCATACATTTGTAGTTCGTTTTATACAAAATGACTGAATATGTCCGAAAATCAAGCTTGTTAATGTTTATAAGTTGTAATTCCCGTTGGTCTAAAATCATTATCAATTTGGTATGGAAGTCTCGGTTAGCGAGTCCTACTAGCACTTTACCGGGTTTTTTATAGGTCCCGTAAATATTAGGTTAGACAGAGAAGTAAAGAGCCCACAGTCTTAAGACACTGCGTTCCCACATTTCGTGTTAAGAAGCGAAACTGAAGTTCACTCTTTAATTTGTTGCCAGACTGGGGAACTAATAATAATGTATTATGCCGAGTCCCATTCGGGACATCGAACCGACAATCGTCGCGTTTACACGACACCGTGTCACTGCTCCACGACGGTCTCTAATTGAATAGCAGAACATAATGAAATCTGCGAATTTATAGAAAACACAAATTGATACAGCCTTAATCAAAAACATTCCACGAAACGGAATATTAAATTTTATTAAAGAAGAAATTCCAAATAATATCCACCTAGTCTTGCAATTCATCCGAAATATTCTAAAAAGGGTAAATATTCCAAAAAGGGTTTAAACATATTTTTACCAGTAAATATTGTTTATTTAACTTTACCATACGAATAGAGAGGGGTTGTCTACGAGCCGTGAAACATATTTTATTACCGGCGTCGTAACTCAAGTAGGATGATCAGACAAAATTGCCTTAATTTAAAAAAGACATACTTTACCAAAAGCTTTTGGGGAAATTTATGTGGAATTGAAAAATAAGGGGACATATTACATTGAGTCAGGTTAATGTGATATTTTATATTAGTCTCAGCTTACTATTACTAATTTGTTTTATAGCTTCGCGCTGTATTCCGCACGTAGAAGGGTAGGCAGAGGGAGCGTAGTGTTAGGACACTTCCGTTCTTCACTTTCCGCCGAATTCTAGAGGCACTGCTTGCTAAGTGGCGGAACTCAGCGCCGCGCTTTGCCTCGGACCAGAGCGAAGAAATAAAAATATTAAATATTCCATTTTCTCGAGTGAGAATCGAACCCACAACCTGTCGTGTTTATAGTCACACGGTTATGCCCCAACCCCACGACTGGCCTCAAAATACGCTATTGCTAATTAAAAATTAAAATTAAATTAGCTTCACGCTGTATCCCGCACATAGCAGGGTAGGCAGAGGGAACATAGTGTTAAGACACTCCGTTCCCCACTTTCTGCCGTATTCTGGAGGAATTGCGTGTTGAGTGGCAGAACTCAACGCCGCGCTTAACCTCGACACCAGAGCGAAGAAATGGAAATATAAATTTAAGTAAATATTTCATCTCCTCGAGTGGGGATCGAACCCACAACCAGTCGGTTTTGCAGTCACACCTCGTGCCGCTGCGCCACGACCGGCCTCATTCGCTATTGCTAATGGTATATACATTTTTATTGTATTGATTTTTATTTAAAAATTTTTATATTTTACTTTCATTTCTGCGATCTGAATTCGCAATATTTCGAAAATCTGGCGGTGCATGGAGGACGAAGTGTCTCGACACTAGGTTCCCTCTACCTACCCTGCTATACGTGGGATACAGCGTAAAATGTATAGGTAAAGTTATAAAAATTTATTTATTTTCTTTTAATTTATTTTCTAATATATTTATTAACTTTTTCCATATAAACCCAAAACATCTATATGTCATGGTGTAATTTAAATGTTATCTCGTAAAATATTTCAAAAAGCTAATAAAAATCCAAATGAGGAACGAAAAAAACTACCTTCTGCTACTTTACTACCTTTAATTCAGAAATACGACCTCACAAGCTTTCCCTTATCTTTGCATTCCTGAAATGCAATACGGTAAGTAGAATCTTATCTTAAAAGAAAATAGATTTTTTTTGAAATAAAACAAGAAAAGTAAACGCGGTATGAGCCATATTTGCTTTCGGTTTCGTAATTGCTAAAGTAATGCATATATCATTTTTTTTAACCATAGACACACTTTTAAGAAACTTCATGCAAGACACTATCCTTTGTATATTGGAATTTAAATTAAAAACTACTACGGAATAGTACGGAGTGCTCTTGCCTATCGTGCTATTGTACTCCGGTCAGTCTCCTTTAACTATATAAAATTAAAAATCAGCTTCACGCTGTATCCCGCACACAGCAGGGTAGGCAGAGGGAACCTAGTGTTAAGACACTCCGTTCCACACTTTCTGTCGAGTTCTGGAGGCATTGCGTGTCGAGTGGCAGAACTCAACGCCGCGCTTAACTTCGACACCAGAGCGAAGAAATGAAAATATAAATTTAAGTAAATATTTCCTCTCCTCGAGTGGGGATCGAACCCACAACCAGTCGGTTTTACAGTTTGTGCCCCTTCTTTAACTATATTAAATTGAATGAGATATATGTATGTACGTACATACATGTTTATTTTTATTTATATCGATCACCTTATTAAAAAGTTTGTTTCTTAGAGTGCTTAGTTGCAAAAGCTTTTAAAGTTTTTTCAGAATTCTTTTTCTTTTTTAAGTAAATTATATATACGCGATGGTTGCGGATTTAATTCCTATTTTTTTACTAAAACATTTTAACTAAAATTAAAATTATTTCAGTTATATTGAAAAATGAACGAAACGACTCTCCATTACCTTAAACAAAACAAATTACGACTTTTGATATTCTGATTAATCATTCACACCGAGTGCCTATTAAGGCAATTGTCGATAAAACAATTAATAGCGCTCGCTCTTTGGATTTCGTGAAAGGTGTTTAGGGGAAAACACGGGACAAGAGAAAAGTAAAAAATGAATAAATGGAAATATAATTTAGGATTAACAGCCGTAGTGACGCAGTGCGATAGAATCACGTTTGTAAACGTAATGGTTGTGGGTTCGATTTACACTTGGAGGATTGATTATATTTATATTATATAGAGTTCCGCCATATAATTATATAGAGTTCCGCCATTTAACACGTTATATCTTCGAAATTAAACGGAACGTGGGGAAAAGACAGTAGGTTCCCTCTATGGGAATCGAATCCACAACCAGTCGCGTCTACAGTCGCACCCATGTGCCCCTGCGACAGAGAGGCTTCCAAGAATATTTTGATATAATATTTTTACTATATTCTCTCTTCCACTTAAAAAGCAAAAAAATCTTTAAAATTAAACTACAATTTAGATATCTACTTTACGCGGTAAGCACCCATTTAAAGGTAGCTTATCCGACGGCAATCCATTACCGTATAGTATAGTGTATATATTATCGCGCGGCCTCACTCCCATCAGGTAACCTGATCGATTGTCGAGTTCCAATGGACAGTGATAACAATTTAAATTAAAGTGCTGAACTGAGATTTCGTGATCTATTTTTTGAAGTTTCTTTTTTTTATTCGTATACGTATAGATTTTTATGATTAAATTTACTTATAGGATTTAGGTAAATAAATAGAAATTTACAATACAAATTAAAATATTACCTAATAAAATATAAAATATTCTTCATTCTTTATAAATAAAAATTATTTGAAATGCTTATCAAAAATAGCAATATCAGTAAGAATTTCGACATATGGCTTAATGGTCAGAGCGCTTGGACGCTTCCCAAGAGGGCGTACAAATCCCGCTACGTTCAAATTTTTACACGTTTCCTAAACAAATATTTTTCTTTCCTAGGGTGTAAAATAAGACAAAAAATCTTAAATAAGTTCAAGCTAACCAATCTACAAATGGTCCAATAACTTTACACATAAATGCAGATGTATTGCATCTCGCATGCAGCATCCTTCCGCTGTATATCCAGATTACACTACAACTGGTGTGAAATGAACATTAAGAGTATATGTAATGGAGGGGGTGAGTTAAAACCACCTGGAGTCGAGCCAGTATATCTTCAGATAAGGAAGTATTTAAATTATATTTTAATTTTACTATTTTAATTTTTACATTTTTAGCGGAGTATTTTGATATTCAGTACCCTTTGCCTAATCTGCTACCTGCACACCGCGAAGCTAAAGATTTCAGAATTTATTTTAGAATTATATTTAGGGCGTCGTGGTGCAGGGGTACAAGGAGGTGACACTTGTGGGTTCGATCCCAGGGCAATGAATAATTAATAATATTATCATTTCTTCCCCATGGAATAATAGCAAAAAAGCCGGCGTTAAGTTCTCCGCCGCCATTCAACTTGCAATGCCTCGATAAATTCGGCGGAAAGTGGAGAACGGAGTGTCCTAACATTACCTTCACTACGTCTACCCTGCTATAAGCCGGACGCAAACCTTTTCAAAATTTATTTTAGAATTCTAAACATACATGCACTGTCATGATTTAATAAAAGCGCTTATAAAGTACGTGTTCAATACGTCCCGCTCAAAGCGTCGTGTCGAGTAATAAATAAAAAGAAAAAGCCTCACTCTATTACACATATATGACACAAATATTGGCGTGATGTATTCGATGGAGGCCTTTACAGCGTGTTTGGGAAACGTGGGAAATTGAGATGAATTTATATGAAATAATATTTTATAAAGTTCACAATGGCTTGAAAAATGTAAATATATAATAAAATGAGTTTATTGTTTCTTTTTCAGCTTCATGTTTTATCCATATAGTAAGGCATGCAGAAAGAACCTAGTGCCAAGACACTCCAAAAACCACTGAAAATTCACAAAAAATACCCCATTTGTCGTGTCACCAGGCCTCCAAAATACTGCCTTTATAGTCGCGCCCAGCGTCAGCACTGGGCCTTAGCGATTCGAGTGACTAACAGTATCGTGACCATCTGGACAGCAAGGTCAAGTTGGCCTCAAAGATATTGACGGTCATCAGCAGAGCGAGATTGTACTTCACGCCAAGGCACAAATTGGCCCCGGCCAGGGCCCAGGTTCGGCCTCATTTGGAGTACTGTTCTCATCTCTGGGCTGGTGCAACCCAGTATCACCTTGGTCCAATTCATCGTATACAACGTAGAACCGTTTGAATCGTTGGGGATCCAATGATCTATGGAAGGCTTGACACATTGGCTAACGTATACAGTCGTAGTACGTCATAGATTCAAGTAACATCCTCACCACCTGGATACATGACACTCCACGATTCAAGTAACATCCTCACCACCTGGATACTTGACACTCCACTACTGTGCGGTTTCGTAGAAACTTCCTCCCACGCGCCACTCAACTATGGAATGGCCTGCCTGCGGTAGTATTTCCAGGTCGATAAGACCTGGTTACATTCAAAAAGCGCCTCTACCTCCACCTTAAAATCCAGCTACGCACCTGTAGCTCCTCTTGTGTTACACGAGGTCATGGGGGGCGGTCCGCTTATGGTTTCTCGCCCGAGACATTGCGTAATGACTGTATTTACGACATTACTGATGTTACTTAAGATTAAAAAAGAAAAAGAATGAAGCACGTTATCTTTCGTGCTCTTAACTGAAAAACCTAAAGCAAGCAACAACATTGAATCAAAAACAAATCATCCATGTATTAAAGCCAAAAAGCAGCTATAAAACAAAACCAGTATTAAGACACTCCGGTCACCATTCTCCGCCAAACATTCGACACTGCGTGTTGACTGAAGGGGAAATATGGAGATCAAACCCAACATCGTCGTATTCATAGTTGGACGACATCCCACAGCACCACGACCGCCACATCAACATATTTAATAGCATAAATAAAAATAAATAAATAAATCACCTTTACGCTGTATCCCGCATACAGCAGGGTAGGCAGTGGGAACCTAGTGTTAAGGCACTCCATTCCCTACTTTCTGTCAAATTTTGGAGACATTGCGTGTTGAGTGGCAGAACTCAACGCCGCGCTTTGCCTCGACACCAGAGCGGAGAAATGGAAATATAAATTTAAGTAAATATTTCATCTCCTCGAGTGGGGATCGAACCCATAACCAGTCGGTTTTTACAGTCACACTTTGTGCCGCTGCGCCACGACTGGCCTCAAATAAACATAAACAAATAATATTTGTTACATACGATTTAACATCAGTGAGTTTAATAAAGTAGCACGAAAGACAAATTAACTATATTGAAGCCCACGTTGGGCGCCATAAGCCTCCTCATCACCGTGATGGAGGTTTTAATGGTCACACATAAATATTACTGCGCAACTTTATTTCTTTGACGACATGATGAGTAATATTTGAAGTCTAGCTTTATTTAATGATTATTGCTTTTGATGGTGCAAATATTTGTTATATAAAATCAACATTTAGAGTTTTACGACTGGTGAAGGCGACAGTTGTAGGTTCGATTATTAATCTGAGAATGAATTATTTTCTCTTTCTCGCTCTCGTAAAAGACATTTTAGGACGTTGAGTTGAGCAAAAAGCTATGTCTCGAAAGATGGTCGCACTTTGTCTTGTTATCATGAAAGGGAATAAAAATAATTAATTTAACCGAATGGGTATCGAAGCCACAACAAACAACAAATTAAATTTAGATGTTTACCACCACGCCATAATGATTCACTGATGAAGAATTTACCTGAAAATAAGAAAAAAAACAATTATACATTGATCATAATAAATTACATTAAATAATCATAAACTTATGTTCTTATACAGTACTTATGTAAACCGGCTCATCAAACGTCGAGTTTTATAGCAGTTACCCCGAAATTTTATCCGCTGAAACAAGATATCGAAACTCACTTAGGAATTGTTGGGAAATTTTATATTAATTTACAATCTTAAATTCATTTCGTATACATTTACAAATTAAATTAATATACTCACGATATTAAGACCAAGACGTGTATATACTATGTCGGTATTTAAGAGTGAGACATGTCTTTTAAAATATATAAAATATATAGTATAATATTAGATATAATATTTTTCACCTTAATAATGTGATGCAGCGTCTGACAGTAAATCTTACGGTTATGGGTTCGATCCCCATTCAGAAGAATTAACAACTATTTACATTTCCTCGCTCTGACAAGTTCAACCGCAGCGTTGAGTTGCGGCTTTACACAAATTACGCAATCTCGAATTCAGATGGAAATTGAAAAGGAGTATTCTGCTGTCAATTCCTATCTACCTACCTACCCGCATATAACTGAAGCCGCACACAACGGGATAACGCGTGAAACTGACAATAAAAAAATCTCATCAACCATAACAAAACAAAGATATAATGCAAACAAGGTAATAAATGTTAAATCACTAAGTTAACATGATATCTGCTTTGGAAAGCAATCACGGCGGTGGAGCCGACGAGCAGTGCCCGTCAAGCTTATAAGTGACCGCACGTGGAATAAATCGTTTGTATTCTGCGGCGACGTCGCCAGCAGATGCGGGGGCTGGGGGATTTTAACTACTTTTATAATTAAATTGTAATTGGAGACAAATGTAGGAAATAGATTATAGAAAAATCTTTAAAATTCAAGCTATGTTAAAATAGTAGTTTCTACTTCTCCCACATATAGCAGGTAAGGCAGAAAGAACCTTAAAGTGGTAAGACACTCCGTGTTCTACTTGTTTATTTATTATACATTATATGTTAAGTTTCTCCCATTGGAAATCGAACCTACAACCATTGCATAGAATAGAATGTTTAATATTATAGAATATCTTTCATGTCTGTGTATTATACCAAATGTATAGTGACTAAGATTGGGGCAGTAATTTTACTGCACTACTTTGTACTCAATCCTTTTTTTAATATTACTTGGTTAGTAGCGGAACCCAACGCCGCGTCCAATACGACCGAGGCTTTATGGAAATGTTTCCAAAACGTATCTTGTAATTAAAGAGCTATTTCGGTTTCATGAGATGACCTGTCACCGGATGCTCCGTAATGAGGTCGTTTGTTTCTGACATAATCTAATTAACACTATCTATTGCACCTGATGAGATAATTCATTTATTCAATAGTACATTTCTACACATACCAAAACTAAGTGATATGCAGATACTAAAAAGAAAAACAAAAAGAAAAGCGGAAGCTCTTATTTTTACTTCCTCTAAAATGAAAATCCTTATAGCAATATTAATATTATAAGATAGTATATAAATAATAAATACATAGAGACTGTAAACGCTACGGTTGTGGGTTCGATCTCCACTCAGGGGTTGAAATATTTCGGAGTTGCAGTGATCAAATTTCCTTTGGGCACTTGTCATACAAAACTCATAAGTTATTCCTATTCGACCACGCGGGCAAAGCCGCAGGCAAAAACTAGTTTTAATTATACATACAAAACCTTCAAGACTCAGACGAAAATGACTTTCCAAAGACGACGTAAAGCCAGTAATAACGAAGTGTACGCCGTGAGTCCTTTATGTGCCGCGAGATCAAAAGCAGATTCCGAACATATTGAAAAGATTTCTTTGGAAATGAAACGTGTGGTTTATGGATGGTAGAGATTTCAAATTAGGTCGACGGTAGATTCTTTATGAAGACTTAGAAACGACTGACAATGAAGTGGGTTACATCGGAAATTTAAGGTATATTAGATTTTTTTTAGCTTAAATTAACTAAAAAAAAGGAAAAATCCAAAATAAATTAGCTTCACGCTGAATCCCGCATATAGCATAGTAGATAGAGGGAACCTAGTGTTAGGAGACTCTTCCAATAGTAATATTGCGTCGTGAGTGGTGGCACTCAACGCTGCGCTTTTGGTTTGGTGCCAGAGCGAAGAACTCAAAATATTAATATATAATAATTTATTTATTCTCCCGAGTGTAGACCGAACAAATAGCAGTTACGGTCACAACCTTGTGCCACGATGACCTCAAAAAGTTTTTAAATATGTATACTAATTGAGGCCAGTCTGGCACAGTGGTACAAAGTGTGGCTGTTAACGCGACTGGTTGTGGGTTCGATCACCACTCGAGGAAGTGAAATATTTATTAAAATATCTTCATTTATACTTTCATACTTTCATTTCGTCACTCTGGTGCAAGGCAAAGCGCGGCGTTAAGTCCTGCCACCCGCAATGCCTCCAGAATTCGGCGGAAAGTGTGCGGGAGACAGCGTGAAGCTGATTTTGATTTTTAAAATTATAAAGCTGAAGGCTTTGTTTGGTTGAACGAGCTAATCTCAGGAACAACTGGTTGAAATTGAAAAAAATCTTTTTGTGTTAGTTTTTTATCGAAGCCTTTATATAGGCTATCACGTTAATCGATTCGATGTCACGTACCTACATCGTACGTACGATCTGTGTAACTTCGAGCCAGAATGTGTAATAGTCAGACAAAAGTTTTAATAAGCGCGGCGTTGAGTTCCGCCACTTAACACGAAAAATAGAAAACCGAATGTCTTTACGCTATATTCCATCCTGCCATATGCGGAATACATTGTCAAGCTAAAAAAATAATTTCTTCCATTTTAGGGTCCAGTCTAGGGCATCTCTCAATTCTTTCAATTCAGAAATAATATGTTAACTCAAAAGTCTTTCTACCTTTCCTTTTTAAATGTGAAAAATATTTTCATATACAAAAGATAAATATTTATCAATAAAATAACGCGGAAAAACATCCAATATTTAGAAAATGTTTAATATTTTCCAACCACTCGGAAAAGCAATCAACTAGCGTAAGATTTTTTACAGCGGACAAACCTTTTAGTGTTGCCTTCCGTAATCGGATTTGAGTTGTTTAATGTTCTGTACGAGAGGAATTTTCTGAAGATTAAAAACTTCGACGAGTGCTTGCTGGTTAGTTCTTTTTTATAGTAAATAGTGGAATAATATAATATACGCTACTATGGAGCAGTAGCTATGGTCTTGAAAAAAGACGGGAGGTGGTTATGACTACGAATTCGGTAAAAATATACATACTACTACATCTTTATAAAAATAAATAAATAAAATACAAATAAAAAGCCTTTTTACTCCCTATATTACCAGTTTACATTTTCTCTTGTTTATTACTCTACTTAAAAAGCTACATATTTAATATAAGAGATAAATATTTATAAGTAACTTAGTTGTCTAGGGCCCCTCTTTGGGTGAAGGCCTCCTCCAACTCTTTCCACGACTAGAACTACTATAGCTTTACGAGGACAAAATATTATTTTAAGCTGCACGCTGTATCCCGCACATAGCAAGGTTGGCAGACCTGAAAACTAGTTTAAGACACTCCGTTCCCATTAAAACACATCCGCCGAATTTGAGTTGCGGAACTTAACACCAAATTTAAAAATATTCTATGTAATATAGTAATTCAATTTAAATCGTAACTAAAACATACACGGCACTATAAAATAAATTTGCATATCTTAAACGTATCGCTAAAAGAAATATTTAGCACTGCCTCGTTAATCACATACATATTTTTCAAATAAAATGCAAACCCAGGGATCAGGATTTTCTTCTATTAAATATAGACACCTTAGTAAAAGTATATTCAAAATATAATACATAGTATAAAAAAATACAAAAAACAATATACACATTTAAAGAAAAAAAGATAAATAATTGATACATAATAATGAATTTCGTGGTCGTTTTCGTTTTATTTTACATATTATTTTTTACTTATGATGATGAAAAAACTATGATTGCCATCACATTGTGTCGAATTTAGGCGATAAAAGTGACGTGTAAACGTAGTGTCTAGTAGTTCTCTCTGCCTACCTAGCTATGTAGACACTACGTTCTCTCTATCTACCTAGCTATATAGCAAGAAAGCAAAAAAAATCTAACATTATCATGTTTAATTTCATTCAAGTCGCACCTAATATTATTTATAACTCATTTACAAGAAACCGCAGTCATCAAAAAGGATTGCCCTTCGTAAGCAGTCAACCGCAAGACACTGACATCGTCGGTCTCGGGGTACTTTGTGACACTATTTACTCGCATTACCTTTCTACTGTTTTATCAATAAATAAACATTTTACAACACTATTAAAATATTGAATCTATCTATATAGTAAATATATAAAGACTAGTTTTAAGTATTATCTAAAGCAGAGGTTCCCAACCTTTTCTTGATCAAGGACCAATTTTATGTCATTCTTGGTAGCAAGGACCACTTTGACCTACATATAGGACCTAAACATGAGGTATAATAAAAATTAACTGTGATAATCAAACAGAAATTTCGCCTCACCGTCCTCAGCCATAAAATTTAAATCGTTCGCAGACCATATTTAGGTTTCTGGAGAATATTTGAATGTATTGCTTTAGACCACTGGTTGAGAACCAGTGATCTAAAGCAATATTTGAATGTATTAATTGTTTTTAACGTTACGTTTTTTATTGTTATAACACTCCGTCTTCCGATTTTCTCGCTCACTTTCAAGAAGATGCGTGTAAAGTGGCGGAACTCATCATAGTAATTAGGAGAATTGAAAATAATTAATTGCCACGAGTAGGGATCGAACCCACAAACATAACTTTTAAAGGTAGACGCTTTATCGCCGATCACTACGCGCGAATGCCATCCAGTTAGAAAATAAATTTAAGATTTCTTTCTTAAATAATCCAGTCAGCCTTCAGTTCTTAGAAGAAAACGTTATTAAACTTAATTTTTTTTATATCAAGAAAACAAGATAAGAGTAAATAAGAAAATCACTTTGTACATTTCCTTTGTTGTTGAAAGCTAATTAATAAGGAATTAATTACGGTTCTTCTCTGTTTCTACAAAAGATGTACTTGACTATTACTATTTAGTTAGGAGGCCAGTCGTGGCGCAGGAGCCCAAAGTGTGACTGTAAAATCGACTGGTTGTGGGTTCGATCCCCACTCGCGGAAATGAAACATTTATTAACGTTTATATTTTCATTTCTTTGCTTTGGTGTGGAGGCAGAGAGCGGCGTTGAGTTCCGCAATTCAACACGCAATACCTTCGGAACTTGGCGGAAAGTGGGGAACGGAGTTTCTTAACACTAGGTTCCCACTGCCTACCCGGGATACAGCGTGGAGCAGATTTTTTTTAATGTTTTTATCCGCTTTTAAGAAAGAGGAGCTTCTCAAATCGGTATATATATATATATATATATATATATATATATATATATATATATATATATATATATGTGTGTGTGTGTGTACTTTAAAATATTGATAATATTTATAGATAGTTTATTTATAAAATTGTAATTATGATGGCTGACGTACTCTCATATACGTTATTAATATAATTGAAAGATAAGACCTATCGGACGTTCAACTTTTGACCTGCGTTTGAGTTAAAATTAATTATTATGATTATTTTAATATAATATATATTTAATTAAGCTTCACACTGTATCCCGTACATAGCAGAATTGGCAGAGGGAACCTGAAAACCTAGTGTTAGTGGCGGAGCTCAACGCCGCAATGCTCTCTTGCGTATCTTGCGTATGTATTTGTAGTATCTATTTATTACAAATTGTAGTACCTATATCAAAATAAAAAAGTAGTTTCAATTGATTACATAAACTAATTCTATAATGGCCGGAGTCAAGGTAAGCTATTTATAGACCAATTAGCACTTGCATAGTGGAAACTGCAGTCATAATCAGCCACTACCTTGTGCGAACTGGAGTTTGTATGAATAATAATGTATAATTTATATTTAAGTATATATACTTTGAGGCCAGTCGTGGCGCAGGGGCATAGGTGTGTGGCTATGAACGCGACTGTGGGTTCGATCCCCATATGAAATAATATAATATAATTTTCATTTCTTCGCCCTGGTGCCGAGGCAAAACGCGACGTTGAGTTGTGCCAGTCAACGCATCATGTGTCCAGAATTCAGCGGAAAATGGAGAACGGAGTGTTTTAACACTAGGTTAACTCAGGCAGAGTTGCCTGAGTGCGGGATACAGCGTACCCTGCTGCGTGCGGGATACAGCGTGAAGCTGAAAAAAAATACTAGTAAATATTGTTCGTGTCACTCTCACAAACTAAAAGTCGGTTATCGTGATGAAATTTTATATACCTTCCTTGACAAATGAACTCAAACAACATAGTAACCATTTAATTCGAACCAGCGGTTTCTGAGATTTGCACGTTCACCTAAATAAACTATTCGGCTTTATAATATTCGTAAGTATAGAGGAGTATATAAGTATAGATTGTATCACAAAATTGACGTAGAAACATCGACAGATTTTTGTTATTAATATAATACTTTATACCTCTTTCAAAACTTCTACTTAAATCTGGCTTTTAATTTAAATAGTCTCAAATTATTATTATATAGCCTCACTATATGTAGCCCGCAGGTTAGGTAGAGAAGCCTGGGAACCTAGTGTTTAGTCACTCTGTTCTCTTTAGGATACTTCCATTTGCACCGAATTCTGGAGGCATTGCGTTTTAAGTGGCGGAGCTCTACGCCGTAAATTACATAACTTTGCCTTAAAATTTAAAATATAAGCAGCAAAATACAACCTAATAAACTAAGAACATTACGTTACGTTTTCACATAGACCTTGTGATATTATGCGCTTGCCACACGACCGAAACTCTCATTTCACAGACATTCATTATATAAAGTCTTATTTATATTTCTTTCCTTTTACTGGAAAGAAACTTTTTGGTTTGTAATAGGCTTTAAAGAAGTATTTTGGTGAAATTTTTAGTAAAGTAAGTTCAGCTTAGTGCCACACTTCTTGTTTTCTACAAAAATGTATGTTTATATATAAGACAAAGGTTCTGATTTTTGAAAGAGATGAAGAAAGGACGGAAAGCAAGATCAGTGTAAATGGTAAGATATTAGAACAAGTGAATGAAGTGGTATACTTGGGAAGTATGTTTAGTAGAGATGGAAGATACGAGATGGATGTGGAAAGGCGTATTGCTGCCGGTAACAGAGTTAACGGAGCCTTAGCTGCATTGATGAGACGGCGAAACGTCAGCACAGCTGCGCGTTTGGCCGTACACAATGCAGTTTTGGTACCGACTCTGTTATACGGCAGCGAAACGTGGGTATTACAGAAGAAGAATGAAAGAAAGATGAATGCTGTGGAGATGCGATCTCTTCGTAGGATATGCGGAGTCAGCTTAGCTGATCGAATCCGCAATGAAGAGGTACACAGAATGGCAGGTACTAGCGAGGATGTCACAGTGAGAATGAAGAAGAACGTGCTCAGCTGGTTTGGGCACGTCGAACGAATGAGTGATGAAAGAATGGCAAAAAAGATTTATGATGGAAAAGTGAGCGGTAAGAGAGGTAGGGGGAGACCTCGGTTGACCTTCGAAAACACAGTATCAAAGATACTGGAGGAAGGTCACGTAAAAAGCATGAGGACCCCCCGAAGGGCATGTATGAAGAGGTTGATGACAGTGGACGAGGCGAAAGAGGTATGTAGAGACCGTAGCGTTTGGCGCTCTGTTCTCTCTGACTACCACGCAAGGGATAAAGCGTGAAGCTAAGTTAAGTTAAGTTATGTATGTTTATGAAGCAGTATAGGTCGAGATAACCTAACATTAAACATTGTGTTCTCTTATTTCCCGTAGAATTCAAGACATTAAGTACAGGGATGGAGGCCGGTTGTGGCGCAGGAGCACAAAGTGTCATTGTAAACGCGATTGGTTCGATCCCCCCTCGAGGAAATGAAATATTTATTTAAATTTATATTTCCATTTCTTCGCTCTGGTGTCGAGGCAAAGCGCGGCGTTGAGTGCAGCCACTCACTCATACAATGCCTCCAGAATTCAGTGGAAAGTGGGGGATGGTCATAATACTAGGTTCCCTCAGATACATCGTGAATTTCTGATTTTTTAAAGTATAGAGTAGTCGTTTCGCACAGTCGTTCATAGTCAAAAAGTCTAAAACCTTAGCCTGATACAAAATAGTTTCAGTTTGACCTCTTCATCACTCTCTGTTAATTTAGAAAACAGTAACAAACAACTTGTTGACCAGTCAGGTTTCAGTGACATTTGAACCACTGAGTCAGTGGAGATAATCAACCAAACAGACACATCTTAACGACCACAACACACCTGCGCTACTAAAGTCCTTATTTCAAAATAGTGACTCGTAAAAGAATAGAATAAAAAGAGGATGAAACAATACCTGGCAGGTTATCTTTTGTTGTGCATTTATAAGAACAGTGTCGTTTGTGACATTTGAAAGAATTAAAGTATAACAAAATGCACTAAAAGCTTTTATAAATTACAACTAGTTTGTACACGTGGTTTCACCCGGATGGTAAAATTTAAATAATGAATATATAGGTATATGTTTAGATTTATAGTGTATCCAGCACAGCAGGGTAGGCAGCGGGAAGATAGGCTGACCTGAACCTGGCACCATAGTGTTAAAAGACAACCCATTCCCAACTTCCGTTCCCCACTATTCGCCATTTAGTAGCGGAACTCAACGCCGAGGCTATCTCGTTACCACGGCGAAGCAATACTAATTTGGTAATTAACATTGTGTTTTTCATATATTCTAAAAGTACGCGACTTAACTGTGACTGATAGATATAATGGATAACCATGTAGTATTATATAATATCATTATTATATAGTATTATGCACTAAGTACGTACAATACAAGCTTTATAAAACATATTCATTCAAATTTAAACTTCATTTATTGACTGTAAGCCTTTTCTAATGCAACAAACCTGAGAATAAAACACAAAATATTACCTCAAAACAGATTCGAACCCAATACCATCACCCCAGCAAATACATCCAAACAACACCAAATCGGTTTAAAAAAATTGCAAACTGCAGAACCAATTCTAGAAGCTGAACGGTAAATAGACAAACACAATTTAAAGCTCGACTCTACTTTTCGATCGATTTAAATTAACCGATAGCAGCTCTCGCTAAGGTACAAATCATCTCACCGGAAATGGGAACGAGGTGTTTACTGATAATTTTCCAAAGAATCCAACGATGCAAATTGAAATGGAAAGTAAACGTAAGCAAAAGCTGGTCGAGACTCATCAAAGAAAAAACTTGGAATACTTTTAGGATCTCCTCCGTAAACTTTTGGATTCCAATCGAGATTTTGCGTAACTTACTGTTTTGAGAATTTAAAAATGAACAAATACTTAGTATCCATTATTATTATACTGTAAACTCAAGTTTTTATTTGAGTATATTTTTTGTAAACATTAAGCGTTGTGGCGCTGTGCGATAGCGTCGGATTGTAAGCGTAACAGTTGTGGGTTCGATCTTTTCTTGATTATCAGGGATAATATTTTTATTTTCGCACTCTAGAAAATAAATAACAATAGGTATGTACATGAGTTATATTCCATATACATAATAAATAGTTATTTCATTTGATTAAGAAAATGAAACCGCAGGTCATAACTAGTCAGCAATACTTTATAAAACGCAATATTTTTTCAGCTTCTCACTGTATTCGGCATAGGATAGTCAGGGGGAACCTGGGAACCTAGTGTTAAAACAGTCCGTTCCAAATAAGACACTTTTATTCCCCATTTTTCGCCAAATTCTGAAAGCATTGCATCTTGAGTGGTGGAACTCAATGTCAATGTGAAACCTCGTTACCACAGCGTGAAAATGAAAATATACAATATTTAATTTACACGTGTAGGAATCGAACCCACAACCTCTCACGCTTATAGTCACACGCTTATGCACCTGCGCCACGACTGGCACCTGATGAACATTAACATATATTAACAAAGTATGTATGTACATATCTAAGATGAACGTTAAACCATACCTAATTTCAGCAAGACGTAATTCAGGCTTAGAGGAGCAGAGCCGCTCTTACCGAGAATGTGAAGGGTGTATGGGAAAGCTAAGGGGAACGAGGTAATGTCCGACATGCTATAATCCTTAGCTATTTTCTCTTAATGAGGATTTATTTTAGCCAAAAGTATCAAGAATTGCTTGGAATTTTGATTTTTGGATTTAATTTTGAAATTCATCGCTAAGTTTTAGGGATGTTTTTTACAAAATATTATACTAACATAAAAAAAGCTTTACGCTGTTTTTTCTCATAGCAAAATAGGTTGAGATAATAGTGTTAAGACACTCCGTTCCCCATTTTTATGACAGAATTGTATGCAAATTCTACATTTAGTGTCCAAAAACTACACAAGACATATATGTATATTAATAATAGTCCTCAAAGCAAGAGGCCATTTTCCTGCATCCGGAACGAAGGACCAACTTTATATATATAGTGTTAGAATGTTTGGCTGCGGCGGAAATTACTAAGGGTCCATAATTCTGGTGTAATAAAGTCACGTAAACCAATGTAAATAACTAAAGTAGTTTAGTGACAAAATGTTATAGTAAAAAAATTGCGTAATGTATAATAAAGATTTTTTTTAAATGAATTCACGCTGTATTATCCTACTTTTAACAGGCTAAGCAGAGGGGAAAAAAAATTAAAAAAATAGCTTTACGCTGTATCCCGCACACAGCAGGGTAAGCAGAGGGAACCTAGTGTTCCCCACTTTCCGACGAGTTCTTCGTCGGAAAGTGGGGAACACTAGTTACACTGAACGAGTTTCAACGCCGCGTTTTGCCTCGACACCAGAGCGAAGAAATGAAAATATAAATGTAAATAAATATTTCATTTTCTCGAGTGGGGATCGAACCCACAACCAGTCGATTTTACAGTCTCACTTTGTACCCCTGCGCCCACGACTGACCTCAGGCAGAGGGAAACATTTGTTAAAAAGTACAGTAGGTACGGTGGAGGACAGTGGTGTGACGATATTCAAATATTGTATATTTAAGGCCATAGTGACGTAGTAGAACAATGTTTCGCTGTAAATGCGATGGTTGTGGGCTCGATCCCTACACTGAGGCTTTTATTTATTTTTTCACCTTAGCACAATAAAGCTGCTGCTATCTTCTGTCGCTCAAAACGCAATATATAGCATATCCGGGATAAAAGCGAAAACAGGATTGTTTTTTTGTTACCTGATGGTGTATCGTCGATTTTCAAAACGATTGCGTCAACACTATGTTGTCTATGCCCATTTTATTATACAAAAAAAATGTGAACTTGTAATTGTGCAAAAAAAAGCTACACCAGAGAGATTCTGAATTCGGTGGAAAGTGGCGAACGGAAGTGTCTTAATGGGAACGGACCATCTTAACCTAGGCTACCTGCTTGCCTATATGTACATTTCAATGTGTGGGATACAGTATCAAGCTAAATATATATAAATATATAATGTAACAAAAACAATACATCACATCACAATACCTAACATACACTATCATACAAGTATTTATAACCAAATTGGTCTACAATATAACAATTAATTAAACGCCTTATAGCGGTTTTTGTGAACTACGCTATTTAATAATATTTTANTCACGTTTACAGATTTAATTAAATTTTGTCAACGCACATAATAATTATCTGAACCCTTCCCATATTGTGTTGTATCAGCGAATTGGAGTCATTGAGAGTTACCTGAAACAACGAAATATGTGTTTATTATGGCAGCTTTACCAGCAGTTTAATCAAGAGATAATAAGTAATAAACGATATTTCAAAAGTTTTAATAAGTTAATATTTTAATAAGTTGTATATTTTATGGCTGTAAGTACATCACGTGTGAGGCTATCGTGGCGCAGGGTAAAAGAGTCCAACTTTAAGTTCGACGGTCGTGGGATCGTTGCTCTGGTAACGTAGCAAAGCGCGGCGTTAAAATTCGCAACTTGGCACACAATACCTTGAAGGGAAAAGTGGGAAATCGAAGACTTTTAATGTATGACCTTACCCTGCACTGTACGGCACCTTACCCTGCACTGTATGGGATACGGGTTTAAAAACATTTTTTCATTAAGATTTTTTCACCAACAACTAGCGAACAACTTCTCGAGTCACGGGTGAATCTTTAGTTAATTAAAATAGTAGACAAATTAACTCAAATTATTCTCAGAAAAGAAAACCTCAAGACATCCTAAAAGAAATACAGAAAACCTGTCAAACATTCTTACCTACTTATATAAATAAGTAAAAACCGGTCAAGTGCGAGTCGATTTCGCTCATTAATAATTTCGTACCACTAAGATGGAAACGGAAAAAAATAATATATAACTAAATATTTTGTGAATATTTCAAGCGTCTACCTGTTACCGTTATCAATATAGAACAAAAAAAAATCTTTTAGTTTATTGTATAGGGGGCCCCCATAAATATTTATTTTTATCTGCGGGAACAAAAAAACATTATAATAAAAAATTCAACTATCTATGACGATTCATGAGTTACAGTCTGGTGAGAGATATACAGACAAATGGACCCATTTAGCGTTAGGTACGAAATTCTAAAAAGTCAACCAATTATAACCAAACGTTATCTTTGTTACATTAAAAAAAGCAATATTCGATTTTTTTTAATCCATCTTAGCCAATAATAATTTTCAATAGATCAACAGATTGATCGTTAGTATGAAACCGTTACCAGTAAATTAAAAAAAAATTATAAATCAACATTCCTCGAGTTGTTTTCACTCCCCGCTTAATTAATTTCCGACACTCAATTATTTTGAAAATAGAAACATATCTAGAAGACTGGGCAAAAAGTGGAAAACGAAATGTCTTAACACTAAGTTCATTTTGCCTATTCAAATCTGCTATATAGCGAAAAAGAAACTTAAAAAAAACAAACAAACCTCACCTAAAAATCTAGCCCTAAATAATCTACACCAAAAACAAAAGACAAAACCAATCAAAATACCTATTTTTTAACTCACAAAATTTAACAGCGTCATAAAATGCACATTTAATCTATTTAAGCTATCAAATGTTAAACAGCTTAAACTAATTTGTTGATAAAAGAACGTAGGAACAGACTCGTAAAAGTTGAATAACAGAAGATAAATACTGTTCTAGCGTTTGGAGAACTTTTAATTGTTTTCGTTCGGACTAACTACTTGTCCGTTTTGTTTAGGTGAGACTTGAAGGCACAATCAATTTCTATTTCTGAAAGCTTAAACTGAAGATAGTTTAGAGGATGGTTGCACAGACTTATTAAGACTTTTTGCCACTCGGGCAAATCATGAACTGATGGCGGGCTGGCCGCCAGAACTATAGGTAATATTTTTTTTTTGGTTTTATTCTCGAATAGAATTCAATATTTTTCGAATGTACGAGAGTATTATTTTTTGTTGTCGGCGGGCCACCAGTATTCGACCAGATGGCCGCGGTCTGTGCATCCATGGTTTAGAGAGACTTTAGTTTGTATTAAATCTTTATAAGCATAGATGGTCATTTACCTTATTTGGTAAAGACTTAAAAAAATGTTTTTTTTCTTATCACTTACTATCAGTTGACCCGAACGCTCGTTAGCCTTGTCCTTTTTCATAAAAAAAAGACTGGGTGAAACGAAAACGGAAAAAAAAACGATTTTACATGTTAGTCAACGGACGGACAGATTTATTTCAGTACGTAGTTACAAATAGATCTACTAAAAATAGGTAATATGCACAAAATTTAAGTAACGTAATGTAAATTTAACATTACAAAAAAAAAAAAAAAGAAAAATAATATTACAAATATATTCCACTACTATCCAGTAAAATTTGATAAAATTTTGTACAAAGTTGTTTAAAGACCTATGACACATTATACTATTAAAAATTACAAGAGCCAAGATATTAATTTGCATGAACTAATATTCTCGTAGACGTCTTAGTGAATACCTTAATTAGATTAAGTCATAGACAAAAAAGACTGCTACTTTGCTGTAAACGATAGTTTTATATTAAAATACTGTCAGTGAAGTTGAAATGTTTGATTAATAAAAGAGTCGTGGGTTCAAATCTAAAATAACAAAAACTTTATCAGCTTCACGCTGTATTCTACACATAGCAGAGTAGGCAGAGGGAACCTAGTGATAAGACACTCCGTTCCCCATTTTCCGCCAAGTTCTGGAGGCATTGCGTGTTGAGTGGCTGAACTCAATGCCGCGCTTTGCCTCGACACCAGAGCGAAGAAATGGAAATATTAATTTAATTAAATATTTCATCTCCTCAAGTGGAAATCGAACCCACGACCAGTCGGTTTTACAGTCACACTTTGTGCCCCTGCGCCACGACTGGCCTCAAAATAAAAAAAATCATATTAAGATATATTTTAGGCTTTGTATAGAGTGTAAAAGAAAATGTTTTGTTACTCTTATGTTTTAAAGAAGTTATTAAAAGGAAAAATTGAAAATATAATACTATATTTTAATCATCATTCATATAATCTAGTCATTAAAAATTATTCACTTTCGCTCTTTCTACGTAATGTATCAAAATTGAACAGAAAGTGACGAACGGAATATTTTAACACTATTCTCTCAATAAAAATAATGTATTAAATAAAATCTTTAAAACGCAAAACAACATTTTGTTTCTCTCATAATGAGTTCAGGGAACAAATTACAAAGGCTAAACCAAGAACGGTATATTAAATTCAACTTCTAGACTTCTCCGCTGTAAGTGAAGATATTAAAAAACCAATTTCCAGTATTTAACAAAAAAACATACCGCTAAAGAAAAATTGCAATCAAAAAGTTTCCTCAGCCAGTTCTCATTTGCCGGTAGCCGTTACTTTAATTTTAAATATTTCATTTGTTTATTTTGTGGGAACCTAAAATATGGAGTATGGTAGAGAAGCTTTTGATTTTAAGATTTTTTTAAAAGTTTTGTTGACACTTTCGGGATTAAAAGTGAGGTAGAATTCTACTTATTAATATTGTTAATATGAAGGTTCGTGAGGATGAATGTTTGTTCCTCTTTAATGCAAAAACTATCAAATCGATTTGGATAAATCGTTTTGCACTTATTTAGAAAACGTATAATATAAAAATTTGAACGTAGCGGGACTCGAACCCGCGTCTCCTGGAAACCGACCAGGAACCGCTACGTTCAAATTTTTATACGTTTTCTAAATAAGTATTTTTTTTCCTTAGTGTGGATTAACACTTTTAAAATTGTTAAAAATCGTTTGTAGTAAAATATCTTGTACATAAGAATAACACATAGGCTACAATTTATATTAAGATTTTATGTAATTTGGCTATAATATACCAATAACTTACTTAAGTTTTGTCTTAACACTAACTTCGTGTTTAAAGGCCGGCAACGCACCTGTAGCTCCTCTGGTGTTGCACGGGGTCGTGGACGGCGGTGATCACTTACCATCAGGTGCGTTGCCCGCACGCGCGTTTGCCTTGTCTTTTTCCATAAAAAAAATGAAGTCTAGTTTCCTATAAATATTACGAAAGCAGTAAGATTTTAATCTCACTACATAAAAATACTTTTATTATTTATATATTTTATGTAAGGTTTTATATTTAAGGCCAAACTCGATAATACTCATATTAACATTTTTTTTTATTTATGGAAAAAGAGAAGGCAAACGAGTGGGTCACCTGATGCGTTGCCGGCCTTTAAGGTGGGTTGGGCGCCGGACGTACTTTAGTCGCCTCTTACGACACCACCAGTACTAGGATGATCCTATTCTAGGCCGGGATCACACGGCACAAACTCATATTAACATACTAAAATTATATATCATATACAGAAAATGAGCGTTATATGACTATATCGTCAGAAATGAAGTTATAGACAAGTCTAAAAGTAGGTCTTTCTAGTATCCATTACCTATCCTTTATACATTCATTATATCGTTACACAACGTTAACCCGCCCTGAGGCAACTGTGCGTCTCCTTATAGCAATAAAATAAATTTTAAAGTGGCAAATTAGAATGTAAAGTTATATTTACTTTACTCATATTATATAAAAATTAAGTGAATATTCTTCAGAATAAATAAGAATTGAAGTCAGTCGTGGCGCAGGTCCAAAAGGGTAACAAAGGGTAACAAACGCGATAGTTTCGATTCTCAGTTGAGCAAAGGAATGAGGAAAATATATTTTTATTTCTTCGCTCTGGTGTCGAGGCTAAGCGTTGAGCTCCGCCGCTAAAATAGGGAGCGGAGTGTCTTGACACTAGATTTCCTCTGCCTACCCTCCTGTGTGCGGGATAAGCGTGATGCTAAAAAAATAATATAAAAGAATAAATAAGAATAATTTATTTCTATGCGTCGAATTGGGATTTAAACTACGGCCATTAATTACAATCGGCTAATTTAAATTTTAGTTCAAAGAAGGTTTAAAAAATATTTTTGTTCGTTTTTTTTTTGAACTCGGCGTATTAAAATTAAATGATAACAATACTAAAGTATAATTAATATCTAAAGATGAGCTTAATAATATTAAGACAATTGTAACTCATCATAAAATAACAAAAGAAATTTAAAGTAAATTGTAAAATTTCTTGTAATATCTTAATATTCTTTTTAGTTTCGAGACGTATGCCGCATATAGTACCCTACTATCACTATCACCATACTAGCCAGAAAGAATGTAGTGTTAATACACTCTTCTCTGCACCTCCCAATTTATGAGGCTGCGTTTTGAGTAGAGGAACTCAACGCCGAGCTTTATTTTGTTACCAGAGGAGAAGAAAATCATTATTTACCCCAAAAGGTCTTGTTACCAGAAACGGACAAGAAAACTCGAACACGAATCGAACCCATAACCGTCACGTCACCAGAGTTACTGTTCCACTAGACAACGACAGCCTTATTAAATCATAAATAAATAAAATAAAAATAGTATCTTTCAGTCGACGTTCGGATCGTAAAAATTATTTAACGTTATATTAAATGATATAATAAAAAAATATCCAAAGAGCTTCTTATAAAGCAACGTAAAATATTATTAATATTAATAAATATCTAACGTAATATGAAATTTAATATTAAAATAGTTAGCGTGACACAGATCCGAATAAAAAGTTCAGGTTGATTTCATTAAAATTTCATACTTGCACAGGAAAAAAACTATGTCAATTTACTTTTTAAAGGTAAAAGGAGAGCAGTATTTAAAGATTATTTTTTGATATGTAGCTCCCGGAGGTCATGGATATGGTCATATGGAGAGGCTGAAGGCATTGGTCGAGTGGAAAGAGGTATGTAGACAACGTTGCACCGTTCCCCCTGGCTACCTTGTTAGAGATTAAACGACAAGCAAAAAAAAATTAGGAAGGGACCGTCGTCGGGCGCAGGACCACGAGAGTGCAACTAAAAACATGACGGTTGTGGGTTTGATTTCCAATGGGGGAATTAAATATTTGATATTTTCGTTTCTTTAGTCTGGTAACGAGGAAAAGCGCGGTGTTGAGTTTTGCCACTCAACACGCAATGCCTCCGGAATTCGGCGGAAATCTGGGGGCGAAAGTTTCTTAGTGGGTATGTGGTGTCTTTATACCAGATTCCCAAGTACCCTCTACCTATCCTCCTATGTGCTGGAAACAGCACGAAGAAAAAAACAGCCATGTGGGGTCCGTAAATATATCACTTAAAAAAAATTAAATCAGCTTCACGCTGTATCCTGTATACAGCAGGAGAGGTAGAGGGAACCCCACTAAGTTAAGACACACCCCACTTTCCGCGCAATTTTTAAAGGCATTGCGTGTTGAGTGGCAGGACTCAACGTCGAGCTTTTGCCTTGGTGCTAGCGCGAAGAAATGAAACTATTAAGAAATAATAATTCAATCCTTTGATTGGGGATCGAAACCACAACCGTCGCGTTACAGTCACACCCTTGTGCTCCTGAGCCACGACGGCCTCTCTTCGGTTCTGACTTAAATTATTACTTAAATAACATTATTACTTAAATGACAGCTACATACATAATACGGTTAATAACATAAAAAAAGAAGTTTAATCCTTTAGAGAAGACGAACAATAGGTAGATTAATTAATTACAAATTCTCTATTAATTAGTGCCAAGAACCCGAAATACGAAACAAAACCTTAAACTTGACATTCCACTAACAGTCAGTCAGCATCCATTTTGAACATTAAAAATTCCACTAAAATATTAAAATACTTAACTGAAGCTTAAGCATACAAAATTAAATTTCCAACCAACTTAGTTAACGCTGTAGGTAAGTAGTGAAAGGCGAAGCGAAGCGAATATTTTAATAAATTAAATCGAGTATCTCCATATAGCGTTTTAGAGCTTCCAACAAAGCATCGCTTAGTAAATATCTTAAAGATTACATTGTTCCCTTCAAATGCAAATTGCTAAGTATTAGAGATGAGTATGAAAACGATCGTTAATGAAATCTCGACGCCTAGTTGGGTATTGGTTGTTAGTTTAATATATACGATAATATTGAAGGTCTGTTTAGTGTTTATTTTTTCTTTGTTTTGAATATATATGAGTTGTGGGTTCATTCCCCACTCGAGGAGATGAAATATTTACTAAAATTTATATTCCCATTTCTAAGCTCTGGTGTCGACAAAGCGCGGCATTGGGTTGCGCCACTCAATACACAATGCCTCCAAAATTTGGCGAAAAGTGGGGAACGATGTATCTTAAAACCAGGTTCCCTCTGCCTACCCTGCTGTGTGCGGGGTACAACGT
This sequence comes from Heliconius hermathena, assembly GCA_013403705.1. NCBI lineage: Eukaryota > Metazoa > Arthropoda > Insecta > Lepidoptera > Nymphalidae > Heliconius > Heliconius hermathena. Next base: position 761,499 of record JAAIXJ010001825.1, read on the forward strand.
GAAGCTCATTTGATTTTAAGGTATAATTCTCTATTATCAACACATACTCTTTTTTCTCATATCTCTCTAAGTATTACAGTATACATTTTATTACATATAACTACATATTTAATTAAGGTAAAAATCTCGTATATCCGTTGCGTAAAGTAATAAAACTTATATACTGAAGCTGTGCTTATTAGTTGAAAGTTGCAACGAAACGATACACGCAATTTATACGGCGGGAACTTTACTCAAAGGAAAAGCGTAACATCTAACTGTATGAACAGATAGGCAAGTAAACATTTATTTACCTTTATATTATGTTTACCTAATAATAATTAGTTTACGTTTATAGAATTATGAAGCGTTAAATGAGAGGAGTAGTGATGTTTATGTTTATTATTCTAGCTTCACACTTTATTTTTGCATACAGCGAGATAGACAGAGAGAAACTTGCGTCAAGAGTCTCTATTCTCCTTTTTCCCCAAATTCGAGACATATCATATTAGGTGGTGGAACTCGTTACTGCGTTTTTCTTGCCATTTTATTTTTGATCAAAATTAGGTTTAAACCTCACGTAAAAAAAGCTATTTGGCGATAATCTCACCTTACAATAAATATTTGTTTTGTGTTAACCAAAATTTTCCAGGTAACTTTTTATATCGTACTAGCTGTCCGCCCGCGGCTTCGCCCGCTGGAACTACATGATTATTCATTTCATAAACAGAGTTGACTGACAACTAATATATAATGACTTCTAATATGATTTTTTATTAGTTTAATCTTTTAAACAATTAAATAAAATCAATTATTTTGGGGTTTTATAGGCACAAGGGTGTGACAGTATCGCAACGGTTGTGGGTTCGATCTCCACTTGAGGGAATTATAATAATTATTGATAATTATTCTCATTTCTTCACTTTTACAACAAGGCAAAAGCCCGGCATTGATTTCTTACACTTAACACGCAATGCCTCCAGAACTCGACGGAAAGTGGGGAACAGAGTGTCTTAACACTAGGTCCCCCTTGCCTACCAACTACTACTACTATAGTTTTTTTTGGTTTTTATATACAGTAAGTTATTTTATCAACATTTTTAAAGCAAGTACATAGTATAGTATAGTATACTCGTACGGTTGAAACAACAAGAGCGACTTAGTTCAAAACTAACGTGAGCACAACAAAACTGTAGAATAATTTTAGTTTATAATAACATCGGAGTTATCCTTTTGCTTGGTTCTATCAAGTAGGTATCTCGCGGCGTATATTGTTATATTTGCAAGGACATATAAATTTTTCATATTAATATTTGAAATAGTCTTAAATAGTATATAGGAAAGAGTCCTACAGTATCATCATATTAAAGTTTATGAACAAAAACCGAACCAAATTCTTATTTAACGTTTGACGAAATTTTTAAACGAACTATTGTGTTACTAATTTTAAGAAATCTTTTAAATTGGTAAAACAATCAGCTTTATAATTACCATTTAAAGACTAAGAAAAATCAAACTATAAAAAATTGCGTGTTGAGTAGCGGAACTTGGAAACGGAAATTATATTTTCAATCGTTGACTCCGTTAATCGTCGTGGCTGACTTAATCTTAAAAATATTTTAAAATAATGATCTTACCTTTAACATTAATAATATTGTTGAAACAATTAAGATAAAACACCCAGATAACACTTACGCCTCAAAAGTCACAAAGTATTGACATTGTTTTATCATCTTCACGTTGTATACGACAAATAGCAGGGTACGCAGAGAAAAGAGCTAGTGTGTAATTCTGGACGCATTGCCTCTTGAGTAGCGGAACTCAACGCCGCACTTTGACATATCACTTTAAATATGTTAGCTGGAGTCCTGTAGTCGTTAATTCATTAAAAATCCACGCAGCGAAAACCGCAAGCAAAAGTTGGTACAAATCAATTTCAACCCTCGCACGAGACGGAGGTCTATTGAATATTTTATCAGGAGACTTCATTCAGTTCTTTCCATTGTTACTGTTGTTTAACACAAAACATTTTACAATGCAAAATTAAATATTCAGCTCATTTTCACATATATATATACGCAATTTACACGAAAATGGTTGGCGGATGCGATCTTTGTTGTTTTACGCATTATCATTTTCAATATGTATCAATGTTTGTTGTTAATTGATATACAAATTAAGTATTGATATTTTATATTTTTAATATACAATAGCGTAAGGCAGAGGCACAGGCGTGTGACTGTAACGCGACAGGTTGTAGGTCAAAGCGCGGCGTTGAGTTCCGCCATTCAACACGTAATGCCCCGAGAATTAGGCGGAAAGTGGAAAACGAAATTGTTTTAATAGGTACTACTAGTTTCCTCTGCTGACTTTGCTAGATGCGGGAAACTCGTGCATCCCCAGGTATGCGGAACATATTACATAGAAAATTATTCACTGGAAATCGAGCCCAAAACCGTCGCGCTTACAGTCAAACACTGTGCTACGACGGGCTAAAGTTTTTTACTAATATTTTTTTTTGTCTATTAATATAAATGAACAAAATAACCACATCATCCCTAATACTATTTAAATTAAAATAAATTAAATCAGCTTCACACTGTATCCCGCACACATCAGACACAGGGTAAAGACACATCCATCGTCCCCACTTTACGTCAAATTTTGGAGGCATTGCGTGGCTGAACTCAACGCCGCGCTTTCCCTGGAAACCAGAGAGAAGAAATGAAAAAAAAAAATCATTTCCTCGAGTGGGGGTCGATCCCACAACCAGTCACGTTTACACTTGGCGCCGTTGCACCACGACTGCCCTCATAATACTATTTAAAATATGCCAAAAAAAAACTGTAGCTAAAAAGTACCAAGCGCAAAATGCGTTTCGAAACTCTTTTGTATGGCGATGACCGCGCAGGAAGCCACCCATTGTCAATCCTTTGTAGATCGCCGCATGAATATGAAATACCTACTATGTGAATAATTTTGACTCGAGTACCTCTACTCTCTGTCACGAACAAAAGTTGGCCTTATCAAAAATTTTACATGGCACAAAGAAGAAAGACTAATTAAAGCGTATTGTATGAGAAAAAGATGAAAACAATATCAATTTTAGCCAGGTCGAAAAATTTTACAAAAATCTACATACTAGCTTAGGTTTTCTCTTTGTGGGTGCAAGTGGGTGGAAAATTTTATTGTGGAATATTAGAATACGGACACTGCTATGTTATATATGATGTTGTGAAATAGAAAGATATTATATTAAAAAATGCATTTATATAAAGTTTTAATTAAATAATTAAAAAAATGTAAAAACTGCAGTACTTTTTATCATTGAATTTATACTATTACGAAAATAAAATATTTCTTATAGTTATTAATAACGTTCACTCAAGAATACTTCAACTCTTTCATTGATGGCCTCAGAATGACATAAGAAAATGGGTCAAACATAAAGTGATATAGAAAGAATTATATATCTGTTTATGAAACGATTTCATCAGTTTTCTAATTTTGTTAATTAAAACTATAAATACTTCAATACATAATGTAGTGTATAAAGTATGTAAGTAATGTACTATGAATAATGTACAAGCAATACCGTCCTTTTACACAGAATTATTATTTGAAGTACAGAGTTTCTTTAACATAATTTTGTATCGATAAAATAAATAAAATATAATAAACCTTTTAAATATTATTTTTAATTAAATCAGCTTCACGCTGTATCCCGCACACAGCAGGGTAGGCAGAGGGAACCTAGTATTAAGGCACTCCGTTCCCCACTTCCTACTGAATTCTGGAGGCATTGCGTGTTGAGTGGCAGAGCTCAACGCCTAAAAAATGGAAATATACATTTAAGTAAATATTTCATCTCCTCGAGTGGGGATCGAACCCACAACCAGTATGTTTTACTGTCACACTTTGTGCCACTGCGCCACAACTGTCAGAGAACTGTCAAGAAGTACCGTTATATTATCAAGAACAGCGTTGTGGCTACAATTTTTTTCTTCTTTTACTTCTTGGTACACATACATTTTTGTATACTTGTTTGTATAGTAATCGTGACAAAATTTTCTTTTACTTTTAATAAATCGAAAATAAAAAATATTAAGATTTAACCACGTGACGTTGCACAGACAGACAGACACATTTCTTGTACTACGGTACTGGTAGTACCGGAGTACAAGAAATGTGCGTGACTCAGGCCGATAGTCAAAAACCAATATTAAAAGGTTTAATCCAAGCAAGGAAATAGGCATACGCCGCGCTTCAAGCTGTCGTCAGACCTACACTATCTGTGTATATTCACACAAACGGAAAGCTCAGCTTAGGACTCGCGGGATTTAGATATCAGTCAGAAAAGGTCAGTGTCACGGCAGGACGAGTGCATTTTTACAATTTTTATTTATCATTGAAGACTTCTCGTTGAATTGATAGTTATATTTGGTTGTTTCTTTCTATTAATAATATCGTTTTTTATTCTTTTACACAAAATTACTACTTACACAAGCTTTCGCTAAATAGTCGAGGACGTTAATAAAAAAGAATCTTACACAAAACTCTTTAAACAGGTGAAAATAACGACTTATTACTAGAAAATAGAACCAAATCTAGTACAAGACAGACTAACAAAAAAATATATAACTAAATTCTTATATAACCAAGAAACATGGTAAAAAAAATCACCATTAATAAAAATCAGGCTACATCCGGCAAGGATAAAGGTCTGGGACATCTCATTCGCTCTTACGCGACCTGTTTAGTGAAAAATCGCGCTTCTTTGAGACAAATCGAAGTGTTTTATCTGCGTCGAGAGTGTAAAGCCCTTGAATATTTGGGACGATAAAAATATATTAATGTACGCGTACTAGTAAATTGTTAAAGTGGGTGATGATTTCATTATTGATTAATAACTGTTATGTTGAACTACGACTGGCGTAGCGCAGCGGCACGAAGTGTGACTGTAAAACCGACTGGTTGTGGGTTCGATCCCCACTCGAGGAGATGAAATATTTACTTAAATTTATATTTCCATTTCTTCGCTCTGGTGTCGAGGCTAAGCGCGGCAATGCCTCCAGAATTCGGCAGAAAGTGGGGAACGGAGTGTCTTAACACTAGGTTCCCTTTGCTTACCCTGCTATGTACAGCGTGAAGCTGTATATATGAATATGTATATATAACTGTTATGTTAAAGTGAACACTTGAATATAACAGTATGGATAGATAATCACTTTATTATTAAAATTTAATAAAAAAATAATTAAATTATTAAATAAATAAATTGAATTATAAAGAAAATTCTCAAGATATTTATATTTTTTTCCATCTATATCGTAGTGACAAAAATATTTTACATTAAAAGTTATCCCTAAACGTCATTTGAATCCACAATCATCATTGTGTGTGGACGCGGTGTACTATAGCGACATTAAAGTTAAACATTTATATCTACACCAAGAATCTCTTATTAATTCTCGAAGTCGCAGTGGCGCAGTGACTCCGCGCCTGACTGTAAACGGTTGTGGGTTTCGATTCCTACTCGGTGTAACAAAATACTATTTATTCGTTTTGGTAATAAGATAAAGCGCAACGTCCAGTTCCCACTCACCAAGCATTATTTCGAAAATTGGGCATTTCAACAGACTATGGGGAGGTTCCCTTTGTCTACTGCTATATATAATAATCACATTTAATATCTAAAAAAAAAATTACTTCCATCTTAAATGAAATATAAGTAAAGACCTACAAAAAATATATTTATCCTCATGGAATCTCTCCATAACAATCCTACAAACTCGATAAAGAAGTTCAAACTTTTAACAAGATTTATATAAAATTATCAGACACTCAGTTTTATCTTCAACACCGTCGTTTGTTTTACTTTCTGTTTGACAACCTCACACCTGAAGGATCGGTTACGTAATTAATCATTGGAAGGTAGGCCGTGATTAGTTGTTTGGACCACGATAATTATTAAAGCCTTTATTACTTCGAATCCCACCCGGTAGAATTAATAATTTCTTATTTCCTCGCTCTGGTAACAAGAAGCTAAGTGCAGCAGCGTTGGGTTGCACCTATCAACACGTAATGTCTCGAAAATTGGGCGGTGATTTGGGAAACGGAGTATCTTAAAACAATATGAGACACTCAACTGTATCTTCAATCTTGTTTGTTTCACTCTCTGTTTGACTACTTCACACCTGAAGGATCAGTTACGTAATTAATCATTGGAGAGTAGGCCGTGATTAATTGTTTGCCATGATTGTTATCAGAGCCTCCCCTAATGTGATCGGTAATCTCACTTAGCTCACTTTTATTGGACGTCACGTTGAATGTATATTGTATAGGATTGTTTTTCTTTTATATTACTTACCAATGAATAGTTTTTGTATATTTTTTTATATTATATAAATTAATTCAATATTTTTAAAACTATTGTGATAAAATTCATGAGGCAATATTTGTATCGATTTATATTAAAATATTGTTATTTTTTTTACAAGTTTTATTCTACATTAAGAAGTGTTTGAACATTAGAAAAATATTGTACGAGAACAAGTAAAAATTTAAACGTATTGGCTTTGTTGTTTATTGTCATCATCTCTTCGATGAAAGCCCAGTGAAACATCACCATGTTCACTTCACTCCAATACAGTTCAGTTGAAAGCTATAGTTTGTGGAACTGCCGCACACAGGTGAAATTCACTTAAAAGTTGGTCAATATTATAATTATGTTTAAATATTGCTTTAATTGATCGGAAATAATATTTTTCATGAGTGTATTCTATTTTAATGGGTAAAGAATAAAGATTTATTTAATTACCATATCCATACAACAAAAATAATATAATTTTAAATCTGCTTCTATATTTATGTATTCAATATATAATCTTGAGTTGAGTTCCGTGGTCATTACATTCATCCATCAGTAAAAATTTTCCAGTTCTCCAATATAATTGGTATACTACTAGTATAACAGGAATCGTCTGAAAATGGTTATTAATATTTTTATAATTTCATTTTGTACAGTTTTCGCAAGTAGACGCAGCCAAATTTAGTACCATATAAAAGGTACTGGAATTTACTATTAAAATAATAAAAAAATACGGGTAAAGCGCGGTAAAGTATAAACATTTTTACTATAAGTATAAAAATCATATAAAGAAATATGGCCTTAACTTTAAAACGACGTATCTTCGCAATCCTAATGAATGTTAACTATTTTATTATATTTTTATAAAGACGTTTACCTGAAGGTATGGAATCAATAATGTTTTAGTTCTAGTATCCACTAAATAAATATCAAACGTGATTTAAAAATAATGCAAAATAATANTAATAGTGAAAAAAATATACACTTACCTCGTTAAATCTATTTTTAAATATTTTCTAAAAAAAAAGCAATTCGCAGTTCTCAAATCCAAAACAGGTCGAGATTTGAAAGTGTCACTTGTTGGCTGTATATAGAAAAAAATGGAATAAATCACTTTGATTGGCTAGCGTAATAGTACTCGAAAGGATCGTCAGTGTCAAATAAGTAATGCGCGATTGTATTATCGAAATAATGGACATGTAATCACCTGGTACAAATTAGTACCGTCAGTTAGGAAAGGGTTAAGTTCCGCTAATAATCACACAAAATTTTAACAAATCGAAAGAAATTAAGGAACGATATAACTTAACAATAGGTACCCACTGCGCAATTTGCTATGCGGGAAAAAATTTAAAGCTGTAACTGTCTGTTGTGTTGTTTGAGGCCAGTCGTGGCGCAGGGGCACAAGGTGTGACTGAAAAACCGACTGGTTGTGGGTTCGATCCCCACTCGAGGAGATGAAATATTTACTTAAATTTATATTTCCATTTCTTCGTTCTGGTGTCGAGGACAAACGCGACGTTGAGTTCTGCCACTCAACACGCAATGCCTCTAGAATTCGGCAGAAATTGGGCAACAGAGTGTCTTAACACTAGGTTCCCTCTGCCTACCCTGCAGTGTGCGGGATACAGCGTGAAGCTGATTTATTTATTTATTTGTAACTGTTTAAAGTTCGATATTTTTTCTCAATAAGTATATAAACTTAGATTCTTTGATTGTGTATTACAAAAATAAACGAAAAAATAATATCTTAACGTCACGCTCTTCATCTACTTTAAAACGTTCAAGAAATTCCACCGTTTAGTAAAGATCATTAACGGATTTTACTAACTGAGTCTGTTCCAAGCTAAAGTCATCAAAAAAAATATCTCTAGATAGATCACGCAAGCGAACCTACAGGTAAAAAAAACCTAGTCAAGTATATCACACATTTTTAATATTTTAAAAGTGTTATTCCACACCTAGGAAAGAAAAATACTCATTTTGGAAAACATATAAAAATTTGAACGTAGCGGGACTCGAACCCGCGCGTGGCTTCCAGGAGGCGCGGGTTCGAGTCCCGCTACGTTCAAATATTTATATGTTTTCTAAATAAGTATATATCATATATTTTTATCAATAACAGCAATTCATGTAAAGCATTTCATCACTAACTTTTATGAATAATTCACATTATCCACATTTATGTTCTTGTAGTACAAACTGTTAAATGCTTGGCTTAAAATTTACATACAATTACTACTAAAATTTGCTCCAGGCTGTTTGACAGCAAAATATTTTGCAGATCAACGGTACAGATTCAAGAAAAAAATGATTTCAAGTGAAAAATACTTTCACAGAATAAAAATGTGACTTTTTTCTTGGTTATTAAGCATATTAAACATTAACTTATTCATCCGGACCAATAATAAAAGTATTGTATTAGAACGTACTTTGAAATATTTTCTCATAAAAATGTCTCTGTTTTAAAAAAAACGTAACCTTACAAGAATATATCTTGTTCTCCGCATATTTGTCCGTCTATCAAGGCTATTTTTCTCAAGATTGCTTGAAGGTATGGAGCTAAAATTAACATCAAATATCCACGTGTACCGTCCTGAGGAACAAAGAAAAGGTGTAGGTTCCCGGGGATATACAATTATGACATTTGGCGAGAAGTTCAAATACAAACAAAGGGTAATCTGGAAAATAACAATTTTTATTATAGGTATACCATGGAAAAAATCACTACAAATTTGTATTTGTAGTTCATTTCATACAAAATAAGTGCATACGCCCGCAAACTTAAGTTTGTCTACATTTAAAAATCACGTTCCCGTTGACCTACAATCACAAAACTGGTACGAAATCCTCGGTGGACAGGACTGAATCGCACTTAACCAATTTCTTTCCTTATAAGAACCACGCACACTAATATTTTACTTCATACACAACAGATTATAGAGATATATTAACACAATTGTTAACACAATGAGGCCAGTCGTGGCGCAGGGTGTAAAACCGGTGGTTGTGGGTTCGATCCTCACTCGAGGAGATGAAATATTTACTTAAATTTATATTTCCATTTCTTCGCTCTGGCGTCGAGAACAAGCGCGGCGTTGAGTTCTGCCACTCAACACGCAATGCCTCCAGAATTCGGCAGAAAGTGGGGAACGGAGTGTCTTAACACTATGTTCCCTCTGCCTACCCTGCAGTATGCGGGATACAGCGTGAAGCTGATTTATTTATTTATTTTATTAACACAATTTAATTTTATCTCTGTTTAAAGAAAAAAAAGGGACGGACAAGCGGTGACATTTTGCTAATAATACTGTCATTAAAACTTTAATGTCATATGAAGTATTTGCTGTAAATATATACAAAGCGCTGTCTGTTTTTTACTGCATATATTTTTAACCAACTTTAAATTTAAATTGTTTTTATTTTAACATAGACATTTTCCCTAAGGTCGTCATGGCGCAGCAGCATAGCAAATGACTGCAAACATGGAGATTATGGGTTCGATTCTCACTCAGAGAAATGACTCCACTCAACACGCAACGCCTAGAGAATTCTTAACACTTGGTTCCCAGGTTTCCTCTCCCTACCCTGCTCTTTACGGGAAAGCATGAAGCTAAAAATATCATAAAAAAATTATAATTATAATTAAGATTCTGGCTTACAAACCTTTAATAATTAATTCAAACATTAAAATTAGGTGATCAAACATAATTAATTAACTTTCACCCCAATTTCCTTTTCATATGGACTGTTTCCTATTTCAATATACGTCCCGATAGGGGGTGGTATTATGAATAAGAATTTATGGTATCAATTCGCGAAAAGCACCTGCCACTTGAAGAAGTGATTATACGGAACACTCGGAGATTGTACCAAATCGAATTTTTCCACTTGCGGAGCACAAATTAGGTCACACGTTTCGGTATAGGTTCTCGTATATTGAAATCTTTATTGGTTTCTATATTGAGTTGTATTTTTAAGTTTGAACTGAAAAAGTACAGATTTTGTGAATTCGTGCGAAATTTTTGTTGGATAGAATTTTTCGGTGCATCTTTTTTGTTATAAGTTTATACAGACAAGGTAAAGTTATCACCTAAGATTATAGGTAGGTTCTATCAGCTTGATATGGGACATACTTATATGATTTAGAATAGATAAACATATTTTGAAATGTAAGTAATATCACGAATTGAAAACACAACACACAACATTTTCAGCTTTACGCTGTATACCGCTGTATTACTAGAGGTAGCCTAGTGTTAAAACACTCCACTCCCCACTTTCTGACGAATCCTGGAGGCATTGCGTGTTGATTGGTGGAACTCATCGCCGCGCTAAACCCACAACCTGTCGCGTTACAGTCACACGCTCGTAACCCTGCGCCACAACTGGCCTGAAACAAACATTTTGAAAAGCACAAGTGCTACAAATATTTACACCGGTCTGTATAAAATAAAACAAAGCTGTGGTTACGAATAAATGAAAATGTAATACGGCCGAAACAATAAAGCTATAAACAAATTTGAATAATATAATGCGGGTCTTTTGTTATAAAGTTGTTGATGAAAAGCTTATAAAAAGGTTATTTATTATTTTATTATAAAAAAAATAGTAATGGGTCTCGTTTTTACATTATACTCTTAATGCTGGTTTAATTAAACTTAAGTTGTCCTTGTCAATCTTTTGGACAATTGTATATTAAATGTATTATATATAGAGAAGAAAGTTTCTGGACAAAAGAAAGCAGGCGCAGTTTGACTATAAACTAGACGATCGTGGGATCGATTCCCACTCGGGGAAATTAAATATTTTCATTTCCTGTCTTCTGCCATTCAGTGTGCAATGTCTCGAAAATATGCGGAAAGTGGGGGACAGAGTCTTAACACTAACCACTACCTACCTTACGATATACGAAACATGGCTTGCAACTAAGAAAAAGAAAGTTCCCAAGCATTTCTAATTTACTTGCAAACTGTAAATCTTTTAAAGTTAACGACGATAAACCAATATGTCTAAGCTTTATACCTTAGAAGCCTCAGTACCAGGTTACAGACCACCAATAACTTGTCTCAGTAAATGCAAACCAAGATCTTGCCTAATTGGGTTATTAAGCAGAGATGTAGATTAAATCTTAATAATTGTATTCTGTAATAGAATGTAGTAATTGTATTAGATATAAATCGTACGTGAGCTGATTGTTAGAAACTATACGTTTTAGTGGTAGGAAGTTGTTAAATAATTTTATGAGTTTTTCTTTATTGCTTAAAGCAATTATGGATATTTTTTTCAGGACACAGAGAGAATCTAGTATCATAACATTTCGTTCTCTGCTTTCTGTCCTAATTCTAGAAAAAATAGAATATAAGTTACGTGGCGTATTGAGTGTTTCACCAGTGCGGGAAAATGAAAAGAGACCCGAGTGAAAATTAAAATCGAACCCATAAACGGCAAAATGTAAAGATCTCATTCTCTGGAGCGGAAATCGAACTTAAAACCATCACGTTTTATGAGGTACCTAATTAATTCCTACAATCAAACATTTCTTACCAAACTGAGTGCTTTACAATGAAAGATTAATTAAATTTGAAAAGAAAAGATATCTTATAATTTATACTGAACGAGAGAGAGGGAAACTTTGCTCCATGGTACGGCGCGACGTCCTGCATAGATTCCTGTCGGACAAAAGCGTTCGGATGACAAACACTATTGTTGGCCAAAGTAAAATCCGCAGTTGCCGTATCTGGGGCGCAGTCAGCTTAAGATTTTATTTTCCATTATAATATTTAATCCTTTATTTGTCTGTATATTTGAAGTAAAATTTAATTTTGATAGAAGATTATATATATACTTTTATACACTTTGGCTCGCAATCAAGACAACCAGAAAGTTAGTCAAATATAATTAAAATATAAGACAATCCATTAGTTTTTTGGTTTGTACAAATAGCTAAGTAAATTTTTAATTTTTGGACACCGTCTTTTTTTACTTCAAGCTGTATGAATTATATAAGAGGATAGGTACTCAAAGGTAACCTAGTAAATAAAATATTCCGTTTTCCATTTTCCTTCCAATTTTGGGTTCATTTGTTCTGAGTCGGAATTTGAATTATATGTTTAGATACATCATACAACTGTAAAAAAAATGTCAATGTGAGGGTACCTTACAAAAAGTAATTTTAAATTAGAATAACTGCTGTAACTGTGCGTAAAAACAAGAGTTAAGTGTGCGGTGTAAAGTGTATGAAACGTGTATAGATAAAAGAGGTTCCTCTGAGGTAAATTGTTGTTATTAAGTACTATCTTATATTTCCCTCGTAACCTTTTAACACAAAATATTAGGAAATCTATATTGAATGTAAAATTAAATGTTAGGCGTAAAAGCTTAAGAAATAAACAAAACACACATTGATTCAAATTCTGTAAAAGACAAATGAAAAATAAGGGGCCTCACTATCATTTAAAATAAAAGAAAACCACATAAAAACAATTAAATGTAAAACTATATTAATAAAACTTACTACAAAAATGCGAAGAATTTTCCGTTAAGATGTTCTTTACAAAAGTCCACTACGACAACCGCTTTTGTTGGCGATGATAAGATCCGTAGTTGAAGTGTCGGGGACGTGACTACTTCTTTCATAGCAATGTCAATCCTTTTTGTACTAGAAGTATGGATATAATTGGCTTCTTGCTTAAATTTTTTATTTAAGATTTTTTTTTATTTTAAATTGATATTTACCGTATAATGTCTGTTAAAATTTCATTTATGAGAAAAATCCGTTTACATTGTATAGACGTTTGTCTATTTTGATTTAATAAAATGCAGTGTTATGTTTCGCCACTCTCTAGTCCATAGTCCATACGTAATGTTAAATTAGAATGAAACTAGTTTCCTTCCGGAAAAAGAAGGAAAATGATAATATAGAACAGGAACAAGAAGATATACTGTGAAATTCCTAAATTATAATTTTAATATAATTTAGTAATTTCACAAAATAACTATTTATTTATATAAAGTGGGGAAAGGAATGTCTTAACACGAAGTTCCAGCTGCCTACCCTGCTGTGTGCAGGATACAGCGTGAAGCTGATTTATATGAAAAAAAAACATTTAAATTAAATGGTTTTTTTTCCTGAAACACGTATCCTATCTAATGATTGTATCATTTAAAAATAACACCTTCAACAATCAATACAGCCATCAAAACCAAAATTTTTCACTAAAAACTGTTATTTTCCAATAAAAATTCTAAATACATCTAGCAATTCAATAAATAAAACAGCATTTTATAACCGGCTATAAATCAGCGTATATTGGGAGAGTGTACGTAGGATGCTTACGTGAATCCCATATAAGCTATTCAATGAGGAAAACACACCATGGGTTTAATATTTAATAGTGGCAATGTTGCTGGGCCCAGAGCGGAAAAATTGCAAGGATAGGTTTATTTATTGAACTAGTAATTTCCCATGGCTCTGATCACCTCGATTTCGGTTAGTAAATTACTATTGATGCATAAACGATTGTTGCCATCTAGAATCAGTTAGAGTCAACTAATGTTTGATTTCAATTCTGTTGTTAAAAAATAAATATCCCACGTATCTACAGCATGGTGGGTAGTAGGAACCTAGTGTTAAGACACTTCGCTCTGCGTCTCTCCACTTGCGCGACGTTACGTGTTGAGGAGGAACTGAATGCCGCGCTTTTGATAATCAGAGCGAACCAGTTGGTTTTACATTCACACTTTGTGCCACTGCGCCACGACTGGCCTCACTGTCTAGTACATGAGATTACGAAATCAATACACACTTTTACTATAAGTTTTATAACGCGTCAGTCATAGAGAAAGGAGCGCCAAACGCTACAGTCTCTACATGCTTCATTCGTTTCGTCCACTATTAACCAACCTCTTCACACATTACCGGGGCGTCCTCAAATCATTCACGTGATCTCCTGGATCTTCATAGATACTATATTCTTGAAGGAGAAAGAAGAACGGGCTCAAGTCCCTTCGGCACGTCGAACTAATGAATGATGAAATAATTCATTTTGAATGGTAAAAGAAATCAATAGATACCTAACATATAAAAGTCTGTATTATACAGACATTTCACACCTGAACCCTTAACTATTCTATTCTATTCTTTTCAGTGCCGTACGGCTCATTAATCTGTACTTAACCTAATTTCGAGGCTAGTGCCTTAATGGCACACTACGTTCTTATTGAATTACTTTGTTGTCGTAAGGGGATTTAAATTGTGTGAGGTGTATTCCTTTTCTTCGTCGGTTTCCTTATTATTAGCCTATAATCTTAAGGAAAACTGTTTAATATGGTGTTCTTTGATGTTGATTGTTCCCATGGCCTCCTATTTTGGATCACTTTTGCTACAAAAATACATATTTAGAAAATAATTTTGTGGTCAAATTATTTTAAATTTATAGAATATTTATACTTGTGAATTATTTATAAAATATTTATTCATATTACTAACGCTTACACTATACATTGATTGTTAGTCCTATTATTGAGTTAAATAAATCCTATTAAATAAAAAACAATATTACCCACTTTTCTTTATTGCTTTATTGTCTTTGATGGAATAAATTGAAGATTTACCTGAAACAAAATAAATAAGAATTATTTACATATAAGGCGTTCTAAATTCAAATACAATATTAACTTAATATTAGATTCTTTGTATCTTTATAAAATTATGATATTACTAGCTGGCTATTGAATCTCAAGTTTTAAGATATTAATTGATTAATAAACCTACTTTGTTGAATACTTCAAATATTTCACCTTGAAGTTTGAATAGATCAATTTTGTTGAAACAATATGTACATCAATAAAAAAATACACCGAGCTGAAGCGTTTGTTCCCATAAGAATATTTTTGTGTCGCAGTGGTACTACAAGTGTGCTCCTGTAAACAAGACGGTTGTGGGTTCGATTCTTAATCGGAAGTATGAAATATTTAACGTTGAGTTCCACCACTCAACACTCACTGCTCGAAAACTCGGCGGAATGTGCAGAACTAAAGTTAAGTTCCCAGGTTCCTTAAATTTCCCTAAGTTCCCAGGTTTTTTCCTGCCTACTCTGCTATGTCCGTAAAAAGAAAATATTTCCCCACTATAGGCAAGGCACGGTGTTTCTCAAAAATGGGCTAAAATCATAGAACAGCACACTGTTAAGACACATCTTAACAGAACATTCTCTATTTCCTGTACATAGGTACTATATTGACTGTACTTAGTTACTATACTGTTATATGGGTGAAACATGAGCTCAAGAAAACTTTATAAAAAAAGTAAATTTTTCAGGTACACGTTAGCTCTGATCGCTAAAACTCCAAAAGGTACGGGTTCAAATCACGCTTTCTTCAAATTATAATAACTTTTCCGAAAAAATCGTACAGAATACCTTTTTAACCTGTATAGGTTAAATAGGTATTCCGTATTAAATAGGTACAAAAATGTATATTTTTGTATATACATACATACACATATATCAAAAACACAAAGCCGACCAAAAGTACCTACATATATAAAAACAATCTCGTCATCTCTGTCGCAGCATCTTTAAGTAATAAAGACGGCAATAGCGTAATCTATTTTACGAGGGGAACATGTGTAGTTAACATGGACACCGGCGGTTAAAGTTATGACGCTGTATTGTTTAGAGAGGCTCCTTGTGGGGAAATATGGGTAAAATTTAAGAATTGCAATATTTGGATTTCTTGTGTTATCTTTATTAGTCATGGCTTTAAATTTAAAATTACCAAAACTACTGACTGTAAACGGATCTACAGTCAGGCTAATAATTATATTTGAACTAGCGGATCCGGACGCGGCTTCGCCCGCTTGAACTATACGAATGCTTATTAGATATATTTATGAAATTAAAATATTAATTAAAAAAACTACAGAACCAGCTACATTATTAATATCATCAAAGTAAAATAAATATTTAAAAGAATTAAAATTAAATGTATAGTGCTATGTTTTTGTAAGTGCATGTGGTTATTTACATAATACTTAAATACAATAAAAAATATTATACTTTTGTCTCTGTCTGTCTTTCTATTTCCCCGAGCTAATGTCCAGAATAACTGAACTGATTTTTATTGGACTTTCAGTGATCGATTTTACTGACTTACCCGGGAAAAATCTTTTTACGCGTTTTCCTTGCGCGCGTAGATACTATATGAAATAATTAAAGTCCTTTCTACATTAAATATGATAAGTTTTGCGAGCAATATCAAATAAAATCTCAAAAAACTAAAACTATAACTTATTAAGTGTATAACAACGGTATAGATATCCAACCGAGATGAAATAACCAACAATTCTTTCCTTAAATAATAAATACTTAAATAGTATTATGCCGATGTCGCGCAGGGCCGCAACTTACACCATACCAAGAAATTTACGAAAATCTAACTAATCTACTACTCGAATAAGCGAAGAACCAAAAAAAGTATAAATTAATTATAAATAGCAAATAATTACATAAAAATTATCAGTAGTTCGAAAATGTATGAAAATTTACAAAACCGTCAAAGTCATCTGCTCGTTCGCGTCGGTCATACTATGCCGCTCGTAGGCTAGGTCATTTCGAATCAGTGACATCTCCTTAATTATTTATTAGAATGTTATACAGTAAACTATAATTTCAATCTAGATGAAATGCTAAAAGTGACTATTATATTCATTTTCATAAGGATCAATATCAAATTATAGAAAATACATACAACAAAAACCCGATAAATATAAAGTAAATTAATTAAAATGGTTACTTTTGCTCAACCTTCAGAGATAAACATGGTATATGTATCGCGGACTTTTTTAAACATTATTTAAAGGACAATATTTTTGTAAAACATTATTTTTATGTATCTCATAAGGTTGAGTCGGCGCACGCCATGTATGCGTTAAGCAAGCTCATTTTGGGTGACGTTTTCTTATAACAACAAATAAACTTTGCAAACCGTTGCTTAGCAACGGTCGGTTGTTATTAACATGGCGGAATAAATTGCCTGTCAAATTAAAAAATATTTTAATATATTAGTATATATCGACAATATTACAAATATGAGAAAAAAAAGTAACCTATGTTCATCCGAAGGCCCTCAAGTACCTCTATATGAGTATTTTATCACAATTGAATTAGCGCTTTGGCCCTGATTGCGTAAAAGACAGACAGACAGATAGACAGACAGACAGACAGACAGAGTTACTTTCGAATTTATAACATAGGTATGGATTATTCTTATGTCTTCGTTTTAGGAAGTCACTCACTTGCAATTCGGGAGGAATTTTATGTTGTGTTGTGTTTATAGATACAATATACCAACATTTTATTGATGCTACTCGAGGCGCTGGAGCACAACCTAACGTGGTAACGAGGCAAACTGCGGCGATGAGTTCCGCCATTCAATGCGCAATATCCCCAGATTTTGGCGGAAAGTGAGAAACGAAATGTTTAAATGGGGACGGTGTGTCTTAAAACTAGCTTCCCAGGTTCCCTCTACCTACTACGCTATGTGTGGGATACAATATGAAGCTAAAAATAAATATTGATTTACTATGTATGATTTGAGAACGTCGAGACGTTGTGGGGCAACGGCCGACTCTTAAAGCGATAATTGTGGTTTAGATATTTAGTCAGAGGAATGAATTATTTTAAATTTCTCTTTTAACTTTGAGTCTTCACCCTACTCTCGCCCGGTAACACTGTCAAGACCATCCCAGGTCAACAGCAATAAAGCCAAGTCAAAAAAAAACTACTTTGAGTTCATACACATCTAGTCTCATAATACGGCCAGTGCGTCTAAAACGGAGTGTCGTAACACTAGGTTCCTTTTTATGCTGCTATATGCGAGATACAGCGTGAAACAAAAAAAAAATATCATATGTCATAAAATATATTTTATCACAATTTACATACAAATAATCTACGTATCTTATATTAAGAGAAATGTATACCTACTATCATAATACGTTATTAGGTCTATAGATGTGGTAATTGACAGCTTCATAAAGAAGCTGTGAACGTGCTCAATTAACTATTAATACCACACGTTTGTTGCAGGTTCAATCCCTCACGAACAAAATTTCTTATATTAAATAAACAATTGTTTATTAAGATCGATATCTTGATAAACAAAAAAGTGCCAACTGCACTACGATTAGTGCAGTTGGCACTTTTGTTGGATGGTTGGAAAACTGGGCGGAAATTGGGCAAAGGAGTGTGTTAGCACTAGATTCTAGGTTTAAAGACCAATCAACTTTTCTATGTGGCAAAATTCGTGAACATTCTTTTTTTTTAACCGACTTCTGGAAAAGGAGGAGGTAATCAATTCGACTGTATTTTTTTAATGTTTGTTACTTGAGGACTTTTGACTGGGGGAACCGACCGAAAACAGGTGCTTCCCTTGTGGTCCCATTTTGATTTAGTCCATTTTTGATAATATCCATGAGAAAATCACATAAGTTTTATATCTGCATTTAGTATGTGCGAGACAAATAAACGAATAACTCAATATCACGCCAACCAATTTCGATGATTCTTTTTTTATTGAAAAGTAGGTATATTACTTCAAGGGTACTTTTATGAGAGTTTGGTTAGGTTCCGATTATGGGATCTGGTTGAAGCCGAAGTTATAATTTTTTTTGTAAAAAAATTACGATTTTCAAAATTTTTCATTGTACCCAGAAAATATAAAAAGTAATGTTATATCTCTGCGCTTACTCTACAAAAGTGATAGAAGAATAAATAATGAATATTTTTAGCTCCGCCCTTTAACCCGTAAAGTATAGCGGGATAGGCAGAAATAGTATTTAAACACTCCGGTCTCCGTTCCCCATAAACCGCTCAATTCTCAAGACGTTGATGTTGTTGCGGATCTTAACACCATGCTTTGACCAGGAAATTAAAACAATTAATCCCTAAATGGGAATCAAACTCCCAACCGTCATCATTTACAGTCCCACGCTTTGTCGCTGTGTCACGACGATCTTTAATAATAAATACTTGTTTCAAAGGGGAATCAAAGCCGTAAACCTGGCGCAGTAATTCGTTCTCATTTCAACGGGCCAAAATGAAACAATAAAACAGACGCCGCCTGCCACTGCGCGTGCCCTCAAAAGAATATACCTACATATTTTTTGCGAGTCTAGCCTGCAGTGGGTATCTTTTATTTATTGTACAATATTTGATGGGAATAACGAATTACGACTGTTGGGACGCGACATTATCAAAAGTTATAATTAATTTCTAGGTTTAAATATCATTTTTTTAGCTTTAAGTTTTATCACTATTATTTATTATTATTATTTTTTGGTTCCTCTACTACAAAATAAAAAATGGAGCCCTTATAAGACCATTTTATTGTCAAATAAGGAACTCCTTTAGGATCAAAGGGTGTTAAGCGGCAAAACTTAACGCTGCGCTATGTCTTCCAGAGCGGAGAAATTAAATACTTTAAATATAATGATTTCCTTGATTACGAATCGAACCCACCCGTCGCGTTTACTATCACATGCTGTGGCACTGCGCTACGACTGTTTCGAAATACAAATATGTGTTAACTCCAAGGAAATTCCTTTATAATTTAACAGAAAAACGTATATTTTTTAACAAAATTGTGAATATTTTGCTTTAGCCCTTACTTTTAGACCTTTTCAAATGAAACAAAATAATTTACATTTAAAACATGCACCTAAATATAATATTCAAAACGACTCCCCTCAGATAGTTGTCGTACCTACCCTCTAAAAAGCACAAAACACCACTTCGCCCTTTGTACTTCGCTAAGCTCGTAAAGGGAGCCCTTGACTAAGATTTGAGTCATTTCCATGCAGACGCCTTATCTCTAATAGCTGCACATAAAAGGGTGTATGTAGGTAGGTGTGTGTATAGGGCCTTAAAAGGTTGCGGACTATAGTGGGCAGTGGAGGTTATGTGGTTATATTTAAATTAATGTCGTAATGTTATTATTATTTCATTAGTCTAGAAGCTTTAAATATGGGCAACGTGTCATGATAGCATAGTTTCTATCTGTAAACATGATAGTCGCTGGTTTGATTTCTTTTCGGGGAAATGAATTATTTTTATTTCGTCGTCGTTCGATAAAATGCGGCGTAGAGATCCGCAATTCAACACGCTATACCGAAAGTCGGATGGAAATGGGAAACGGAGTGTCTTACACTAAGTGTCCTATATCTACTCAGTTGTATGTTAGATACATAGTAATAGAAAGCTAACAAAAAAAAGCTTCAAATTAAATTTTATCGACATTAAAACGAAATCTACGGAGTAATGCCGTTGAGTATTTATTTCAGATTAATGCCAATTAAATAATAATTATTAACTAAGAGTGCGACAAGTTAAAAAATCATCAAAACGGGCGGATAGCCTGGAAAACTATATATACTATATAGTTTATATATTGAACGATATATAGAAGCCGTCATCGTGATGCATGGGCACAGCATCTGATCGACTGTAAGCGCAATGGTTCTGTGGTCGATCCTCATTGCGCGTATGTATGCATTCTATTGCCCCGCTCTGTTCATGCAAATTGCGGCGCTCAGTTCCGCAACTCACGCGACCTCAGGTACAAAACGGAGAACAGTGTCTCTACTTTAATTAAATAGCCTACGCTACGTTATGTGAAATAAAATATAAAAAAAAATCAGCTTCACGCTGTATCCCGCACACAGCAGGGTAGGCAGATGGTACCTACTGTTAAGACACTCCGTTCCCCACTTTCTGCTGAATTCTGGAGGCATAGCGTGTTGAGTGGCAGAACTCAACGCCGCGCTTAACCTCGACACCAGAGCTTTTAAATTCAAGTGTGAGACAGGTAAAATTATATTTTTATATAATAATATTGTACAATAAGTAATCAAAATATGTCGTTCAATTTTTATTAAATAACATTGGTAATAAGTGTGATAAAAGAGTAATATGACTAAGTTTCTTCTGTATACCAACTCCAGAAGATGTAGCATATGTGCAAAAAAAATTATTTTATAAATTGATGAATGAATCGTTAATTATAAAAAAAAACATATTATATAACATATGATTTTTTTTAAATAATTACCAATCTTTACGACATATTTCGACAGCCTCATACCGTCTAAGTACCTCTTAACGAATTAGAAAAGTAATAGAAGAAATGGAAATATAAATTTAAGTAAATATTTCATCTCCTCGAGTGGGGATCGAACCCACAACCAGTCGGTTTTACAGTCACACTTCGTGCCACTGCGCCACGACTGGCCTCCAATATATTTATATATTTAATACACATATATTAAATATATATACATATAAATAAATAAAACATGAAACCAAATATTTTACCAATTTCCTCAAAATCCATTAAAACTAGCTTTCATACTTGTTGATCCTACACAGTAACATGGCTTAGTGACATCCACTCCAGTGTTTCAGCGATACTGTGACTGAACAGGCACTAGAGACAGGAGTGGAGTGCTCTTTGGAGAGGCGAACTCCTGGTGAGCACTCCAAGATTTGTATTATGTTACTAAACTGACTGTCCGTGTGGTCCTTGAGAAACTATCGAAACTATTTATATTTGTAATAGGTCTTATGGCTTATCTTTTGTCCGGTGAGGTTATGAAACAGATAACTTACAGGTAAGTAGAGATACTTAGAGGTAAGTAGAGTATTCAATTATATTTAAAAAGTATATTATTTTGATTATAGTTTTTATTATTTTCTCTTGTATCTCGTATAAAAATCAATTCTGAGTTCGTAAACATAATAAAATTAAGTAGTCTATAAAAGTTCTTTAAAATATTTACTGGGGAGTTGCACATAATATTACGATATAAAGGATTTATAGATTGTCTAATAAATATATGAGTAGATGTATTATGTTAGCTAAATCTTCAAACATTAATATATTTTATTAAATACAAAAAAATCGAGTTAGTCTATAACCCTACTCTAAAATTGGTAAAATCAAAAAATATATATTTTTGTCTTATATTTGTAGTCAAATATAGAACCAAAATATATAGATTTTATATTCGAACAAAGTGGCCGTGTTCCGAATTCATATAATATAATAATATTCATATTAGTATTACTAAAATATGGTGAAATATTAATTACTTCCATCCACATAAGACCAAATTAACCGTAAATTGAGACCTAAAATATTCCAAATATATTTATATGTATATATATTTAATATATGTGTATTAAATATATAAATATATTGGAGGCCAGTCGTGACGCAGCGGCACAAAGTGTGACTGTAAAACCGACTGGTTGTGGGTTCGATCCCCACTCGAGGAGATGAAATATTTATAATACTTAAATTTATATTTCATATTTCTTCGCTCTGGCGTCGAAGCAAACCGTGGTGTTGAGTTCTGCCACTTAACACGCAATGCCTCCAGAATTCGCCATAAAGTGGGGAACGGAGTGTCTTCACTAAGTTCCCTCTGCCTACCCTGCTGCGTGCGGGATACAACGTGAAGCTGATTTATTTATTTATTTTATGTATATAGCAGTATTATTTCACGTTATTATATTTCGCAGATAAATCAGTAGGTACGCACGGTTTAATCAAGCTTTGGACGCGATGGGCGTGAACAAACGTAATCGATTTAGCGTTAACGTTAAAATTGTTTTGATAATAAATTATATTTCTATTATAAATATTTAAAAAATTGTGTTTTTATTAATATTTATATGTGCTATATATGTTATATAATATGATAAATCTGTTTGTTTTGCTTGATTGATTGCGTTAATCTCAGAAACTAGCGGTTCTAATTAAAAAAAATTGTGTTGAATAGACCATCAAACGAGCCAGATTACGAGTTTTATTTTAAGGTTACAAGTGCACGATGCAAAAAAGTTTAGAAAGCCTAACTTCATGGCTGTCACATAACCGAAAAGTCAGAATGAACCTGGGAACCTAGTGTTAATACACTTCGTTTCCACTTCCCGCTGAACTCCCGAGACTCCCTTTGTTTGTTGAATGGCAAAAGTCAACGCCACACTTATTATAAACATTTTTTTATATTTCCCTCATCCGTCCGAGAGGGTATCAAATCCGCAACCGTTGTTCCTTTAATATGGACATAGGTACCTACTCTCAAATGTATCCGCGGGCTACAAAATAGAATACCGAACTAGACCGAAGTAGAAAACAATGTTTTGCAACTACGTTCGATCTGAGCGCTCAAACACATCCCCTTGGCTACCAAAAATTTCCACAGGTTTCCCCGAAAGAAACTTTCAACGGAACATACCTATATGCTTTTTGTTTGACAAAAAAAACTTCGCTCCAGCATTTAGAAGCGAGAGATTGCAAAATTTATTCTGGTAATTAAAATGAAATGAAATAAAATGAATGCGGCGTTGAGTTCCGCCACTCAACAAGTAATGCCTCTAGAACTCGACGGAAAGTGGTGAACGGAGTGTCTTAACATTAGGTTCCCTCTGCCTGCCCTGCTGTGTGCGGGATACAGCGTGAAGCTGAAAAAAAAAATTAAAATGAATATACGCTGTATTTGTTTGGAGTATTATAAATAACTAGTGAAAAATACGCGGCTTCGCCCGCTTGAACTACATAATTATATGTTGACTAATATAAATTACTTCCGTTTTGTAATAATATTTTCAACCGTTTCAATTATTAAAATAAGAAAATTTGTCGAACAAAATACTTTATGAACATAAAACTCTTTTTTTGGAGTCCAGTCGTGGCGCAGGAGTGCAAGCGCGTGACTGTAATCACACTTAACGAAATGAAGTATTTAATATTTTCATTTCCGCGTTCTGAGGCAAAGCGCAGCGTTGAGTTCCGCCACTCAACACGCAATGTCTCCTGAATTCATTGGAAAAATGGAAAATGAAAATATCTTAATGGGAACAGAATGTCTTAACCCTAGTTTCCAAAGTTCCCTTTGCCTACTCTCGTACACAATATTGGTATAAATTATCGAGTCTGAAGCATAAATCGATACGTACATACATTACCTCTATATTCGCACTACATCCAAAATATCCCGTCAAAGGGAACATCGTCTAATGGTGAATGCAAATAGCCGCGGGGAGCGCGCCCTGTGGGACTCGCAGATCTGTTGGGAGGTACGTACTAACTTATGAATGATTTATGCTTTGCTATGCTTATTTGTAAAGTGGTACTAAGCGTTAGCGTAATTTGAAGATGATGCAAAAAAAAATGGATAAATAGTATAGAAGTTTCACCTTAGTCTTTTCCTATATAATAGAGTAGAGGGAACCAAGTCTAAAGAGGCTCCGTTCCCTACTTACTAATTTTCGAGAAATTGCGTGTTGAGTGGCGGAACTAAAAGCCGCGTTATGTGTACCAGAGCGAAGCAATGAAAATAAATATAATCTTTCCACCAAGTGGGGATCATACCCAGAACCTTAAAGTGACTTCTTCGGTTAAGTTGTGATCACTTTAATTTTCTTCTTCTTATCAAAGAAATAAAGAAAATTAAAGTAATTCAAAATACTTTTAATAATCGTCTTTATTAAGTTCAGTTCTTTATTTAGTTTTGTTTAGTTTAGTTATTGTTAAAAAAATTGATCAAGATAGAATTATTCTTTGATGATATTAAATAGTCCAAGCAAGTAACAAAATATATAATATATCTTTTGACTTACGCTACACATGTAGCAGGCTGAGGGAACCCTAGTGTTCTACCCTAGTAAAACACTTCGTTCCCCACTTGCCGCCAAATTTTTGAGACATTACCTTATGAGTGGCGGAATTTAACGCTGCGTTTTGTTTTCGTACTAGAGCTGGAAATGAACAAAATTGATTCTTACGAGTGGGAATCGGACCAACAACCGTGGCGTTAACAATCAACCGCTGTCCCATTGATACACGAGGGCGACCTAAGGGCCAAAAGAATGTTAATTTGTGAATCAAATAAACTTCAAATTCACACTCGGAGAACAGAAATATTTAATAATTTAAAGCAAAGAGATTTGGGAACGCAGCGTTGAGCTCCGCCATTCAGCATGCAATGCCTCGACAATTTGGCGGAAATTGGGAAACGGAACGGAACACTACATTCTCAGTTTCGCGCTGCCTACCCTGCTATGTTCGAGGCGTCAAGCTAAAAAAAAATGTCTTACATTAAATAGCTCGAAAAACGACAGTTCGAAAATTTTGCAAATTCAGTAACAAACTGATAACAAAAGAGACATAATTATAATTGAGTGGCAGATATTTGACGCGTTTTCTCTCTGGAATAGGAATAAGAAATTCCGAAACTGAAATTAAAATTAGAAGCAAACTTTTATTATACAATTTGGAAACCTATTATTTTATATAATGATTTGATGATGATGATGATGCTTTCACGATACCAAAATAAGTGAATGATGGACTAGGATAAACTTTCTTTAGGTTGTGATAAATATATATTATATACATAGATACATTTAACATATACTTGCACATGTATTTGTATAGCTACTTATTTAGAAAACGTATAAAAATTTAAACGAAGCGGGACTCGAACCCGCGCCTCCTGAAAACTGACCAGAGCTCTGACCACTAAGCCATACGTTCTGATCCTGGTCGGTTTCTAGGAGGCACGGGTTCGGGTCCCGCTACGTTCAAATTGTTATACATTTTCTAACTTAATATTTTTCTTGCCTAAGTGTGGATTAAATCTTTAAAAATGTAAAAAAAAATATGTATAGCTATATGAGAAGTTCGTTTGCGAGGACTTTAAAACAAAATCCTTTTTTTTTCTCGTTTTAGTACAAATCTTCTTTACTGCTCTCCTACACTCCTTAACCTACCAAATTTAAGCTTTCCAAGTCCCGTAGTTACAGCTGTGCGTTATCTGCCAGTAACGTTACAGTGAATACATAAAGAATTATATAAATTCTTTAAAAAAATCTGGACACATAGAATATAACAGCTACAATATCTCATATTACTAAGAAACCAAAAAAAGGAAAAGATCGAATGAACGCCATTTCATATAATATGAAATTTATGAACGAAACCCGATAAGTGAAACCGTAGTGGTCGAAACAAATTAAAATTTTAACCAATCTCACTCACGTACAACTGTAAACAATCATTCAAATCCACTTTGTGACAGTAAACGCGACTAGTTGCAGGTTCGATTCCCATTCGAGAAAATGAAATATTTATTTAGATTTATATTTCCATCTCTTCACTCTGGCACGACGTAGAGTTCCGCCACTCAACACGCAACCTCCAGAATTGGGAGAAAAAGTAGGGAATGTCTCAACACTAAATTCTCTCTCACCCAGCTGTGTGCCGGATACGTCGTAAAGCTAATTTATTCTTTTACTATGAAGAAAGAACTAAGAAGATTACCGTCAAGTTGTCAAAGGTCCACTATTCTATTAATAATAAATACCATTGAACGCGCCAGGCTTTGCATTGCAGAGTGCGGTCATCGAAGTTATAATAGGATTATATTGAAACAAAGCGATCTAAGCAGATTGCCGTACAAGCGTCTATTACTAAGATACCAAGTACGTACAACACTGTTGGTAATTTGATAGGCTTATGCCATTTGGTCTGAATTCACTAACTTTGGATATAGTTGTATAGTAGTTTAGATTGTATTAATTAGGTAATCTATGAAGCTGTTATTGATTAATTGGGATACTTACTGCAGATAGTTAGTTTTTAAGTCTTTGTGGTGCAATGCGATAGCTGTGGGTTTGATTCCTAGTCGATGTTATGGTTATAGTTCAATTATTTTCATACAAGATTAATTGCGGCCAGATTGATTTTCGCCAATTAACATCAAATATCTCAACATTTTAACATTCGGTTTCTGAGGTCAGTCGTGGCGCAGGGGCTCAAAGTGTGACTGTAAGCGCGACACGAGGAATCGAAGCCACAACTGGCTTCGATTCCTCGTCGAGGAAATGAAATGTTAAATATTTTCGTACCTTCGCTGTGGTGTCGAGGTAGGCGCGGCGTTGAGTTACGCAACTTAACACGCAATGCCTTCAGAAATCTGCGGAAGTGGAGACGGGAGTGTCATAACACTAGCTTCCCTCTACTTACTCTGCTGTGTGCGGGATACAGCGTGAAGCTGACTTAAAAACAAACAAATATAAATAAACAAGAATATCATAAAACGAGCTTAACAATTGAATTCAGACCAGCACTCACTCTTCGACTTGATTATGCAAATCTAAGTATAAAAGGGCATTTTAGTATCCGAGAGAACTAAATTTTATGGATAATATGGAAAGTGATTTTCTTGATCTGTTTTTTATTTGAATAAAGCTTATTATAGTGGTAATAGATGATTTTTTTTATAGGTTACCATATATATTTAATATTTAGATTTACAATATTTTTTTTCGATGATTTTTTAGACTACTTTTAACAATAATAACACACCCCAACGTTGTAAGCTAAATATTTTTAATGTTGTTTTCTTACGTATGCTTAATACAATAAAGAACATATTTTTAGCGCGGTTTCTGAAATGAGTGGAAAATAGACAACACTATTATCTAAAAGTGCATTTCTATTGGCAGGGTGCGTAGTACTGAGGGTATTACAAACGCTCGCAGCGCTCATGGTGGCCAAAAGTAGAAAAAATGTAGGCTTTGTCACTTATTAATGTCAAAGCAATCTGTTCGACTTATCGTTTTACTAATTTATTAAAAATGAGTCACAGCAGTTACAGTTGTTCAACAATGCAACAAATACATTTATAGTAATAGATATATTTATAGCGAAGTATGTGATGCAGAAATACAAACAGAAATAGACAACTCAACTATTTATATAAAAAATTACAATAAAATGAAGAACAAAATATGTAATGCCCCTAAAAAACATACACAGATGTGGCGACTTCAACAAAAAAAAAATATTTTACTTTGTTTTCATCTATCTGTAATGATGAGCAACTTATAGATCTCGCAGGTGTAACATTCAACAATTTCCAAATATTATTAAAAACATTAGCAATCAATCACAAATACAGTATTCATAGTTTTTTTTATTTTAATTACTTTTTTTTCTTAAATCACATTTCGTTTCGTTCACGTTTTGATATTATAATAATCATTTATTTAGAAAATAAATTATTATAATAATATCAAAACTAGGTAACTATTATACTACACTAAGTACCATTATATTTGCTCTGTTTCCTTGTTTTTCAGTAAAACTACAACTAAAAAAGTAGTAAACAAATCCTGATATAAACAAAATAAAACACAATTTTGAATAGAGATTACTTACCTCTCTCAATTTGAATAACCAGAAATGATTTATCGACACTTTTTCCACCCAAATCACAGTAATTAAGTAATATAAATGAATTTGAAAGTATTTTACGAATATTTTCAAACAATCCCGCCATCATATGTCAAAGCGTCAGAGCCCACAAATTTGCGTACGCTGGGTGGCGCTGTAGTCGTGCACGGTCCCAATACATAAACACGCGGTTGAAGTAAAATTTTACGAAAATTATTATGAAAACTTAATCATTCTTCACACTTAGTCATTTAATAAAATAATATTATTTTATTAATAAAATACATTTTTTTAAGACTGACCTATGTCAAAACAACTAAGTATATTGTAACCTACCCTCGCAAAATTAAAAAAGTGTTATTCAAATACAATAATAAAATCAACATTCCTTAACGATTTAAAAATGTAAATATATAATTTCGTTTAAAGAAGCTTCACTTATAAGTGAAATTCTATAATAATCTTGTTTTTTATCCATTTTTAGGGTTCCGTACTTTGAAAGGAAAAATGGGACCCTTATAGGATCAGTTTGGTGTCTGTCCGTCCGTCTGTCAAGACCCTTTTTCTCGAGAACGCGTGGAGGTATCAAGCTGAAATTTCAATCAAATACTATTTATTGTCCTTGGAGCTGTGAAAAAATTAAACTCTTAAGCCGTTTATGCCGCAAATTTAACCGTGAAACTAACAAAGAAATCAAAACCTACAACTAAACTGGTACTCTCCATGGAACTTGCAGTACAAATAAAGAAAAAACCAAGAAGTGAAAATTTATAGATATTTCACAGAAAAAAATCATTACAAACTTATAGTTGTAGTTCGTTTCACACAAAATAATTGCATACATCTGCAAACTTAAGTTTGTCACACTACTGAAATTGATGCGGATCCCTCGGTATGGGAATCCAACTCTCAATAGATCAGTTTTTTACCTCAAAAATATGAATATACAATTTTTTAAACACGCCTAAATCAAACCATCCAGATATATTGTAATAGTACCTACTCTTATAAAACTAATAGTATCATTAAACACCAATAATATCTATACTATTATATATAACAACAATAAAATCGACATTCCTTAACGATATGCAAACGTACGTATTATACTTACGTTTAAAGAAGCTTCAAATTCTAGTGAAGTTCGCTAACAAGTAGCGTCGCCCAGGCCGCGCCGCGACGTACCAACATATACAGACAGGTTAATTAGAACATTTATACTAAATGAGATGAGATAGGTACCTGGTGCATGAAACGGTGAGTCTACTTCATGTTTAAGTTGCATTTGCTGTATTTTGCAAAATATTTGATGAAATAACGGTGTTAATGACGTAGTTATGAATTTAAGTCCTGCTCTAATTGTGAACAAGTTTTTTTTAGCGCACATAGTAGGAGAGGGAAGGATACTAGTGTTGAGCCTTTCCGTTCTCCACTTTCCGGCGAATTCTGGTTCTGGAGGCATTGCATGTCGGGTGGCGGAATTCAACACCATGCTTTCAATACCAGAACTAGGTAATGAAAATAATAAATATTTCACTTCCTCGAGTGAGAATCGAACGCATATTTTATCCATTTTTTCAATATATATCAATATATCAGAATATAGAGGGAGACCAAACTAACCTAATTTGAGTATCGTATTTTTACTGGATCTCTTTTTTAAAATGCGGGTATCCTATAATCGTGTTATGTATGTATTCAACACATTACTCATTCAATAATCTTGTACATATACATTAAATACTCTTCGTCTGTTCCATACAACGTGATATTGGCGAAGTGAACTAAACTAAAACGAAAAATATAAAAAAATACTGACACTTTCTAACCGAATTTAAATACAAGGAGGAAAAACATATTTAAATGCTACATAAAAAAAATTAAAACGACAAAAGGAACAAGCGCATCGTAGTCAAATAACGTTGATACAGTAAGTGCACGTTCATAATTGAGTAAGCACGTGTCCCATTACGCAGAAACGTATTAAAACACTCAGCGAAAAAAGAACGCTGTTGAATTAAATGATAATGGTTGCGATAAGGGTTTCTTTTCTATATTTTCTTACAATAAATTATATTTTATTTTTAATGTTTACTTTAATGTATAATTAATGTGTATTTTGTGTGATTTTACGTAGTTTCACGCTTTATCCCGTACATAGTAGGGTAGGCAGAGGGAACTTGGAAACTTAGTGTAAAGACACTCTGTTCCCATTAAGAAACGCCGATTCCCCATTATCCGATGAATTCTAGAGGCATTGCGTGTTGAGTGGTGGAACTCCACGCTGAGCTTTGCCTTGTTACCATAGCGAGGAAATAAAAATATTAAATATTTGATTCCCCCGAGTGGGAATCAAACCCACAACCTGTCGCGTTTACAGTTGCACGCTTGTGCCACAGCGTCACGACTAGTTAAGTTCGCGACTTAAAGAAATGACTGGAGTTTAAAGGCATATAGTTTAATAAAATGTCTTCAGCAATATTTGAATGTATTTTTTTAGCGTCACGTTGTCTGTATCCTACATATAGCAGAGTAGGCAGAGGGATCATGGGAATCTAGTGTTGAAACACTTCCTTCTCATTCCCATTCAGTAAGACACTTCCTTTTTTCACTTTTATTATTTACCCTCTTTATTTATTTTATTTCCCCTACCTTGTGCGTATATTTAGAGGACGTTTGTACACTGACAAAAAGTATACTAAAATATGTAAAGGCTCATGTTAACTTACAGTTTTTTTTAATTAAAAAAAAAAAAAAAAAATTTTCTTTAGAAAGATTCTATTAAAAATGTGATAAAAAGTAAGTTATTTCTCAATTTCTTATTAGACAAGAAATTATACTTTTCTATTATTTTTTATTAATAATAATTTATCTCCATTCCTAAAGTAAAAGAAATAAATAAAAAACATTGTAACACAAAATAAAACTAAACAGAAAACTAATTAAATAACCGTTTGGCGATCAAAGGTTAGTCGCAACCAGACGCGCAAGGGCTCGAAGTTTCTAATTAGAATTACTTTCATAATAAAATGAGCGTCGTTATCAGATTGTTTTATAAACAATGGATTTAGTACGGCAGCAATTTAGTAACTGCAGCAGCACAACGGGTGACTGTAGACTTAAAGTAACTGTAAAAACAATAGTAAAAAGTAAAGTTTATTATTCTATTCGAGAATATTGACAGGATAAAGATGTATGGAATATTAAATATTTTTAGCTTTTTTAGTTATGGGGTAACGCGGCGTTGAGTCTCGCCACTCACGACGCAATGCCTTCAGAATTTGGCGGAAAGTAGGAAACGGAAGAGCTTGAATGGGAACGGGCTGTCTTAACACTGAGTTCACAGGTTCCAGGTTCCCTCTGACTATCTATGTGTGGATACAGTGTAAAGCTAATTCATGCAGGATAGCTGTCAGTTTATGTAATAATTATATTGTATAATTAACATTGAAAAGATCAAATGCTGAGATTTTAGCCGGCTCTTCTCAGCAGAACCACCTTCCCAGCCGGTGGTAGCTTAATTTTCATTCGACGATTCAAAAGTGCTTGTTCCCTTCGCTCTGGTATCGAGACAAAACGCGGCGTCGAGTTACGCCACTCAACACGCAATGCCTCCAGAAATCGGCCCAAAACGGGTAGCGCCGTGTCTTACCACTAGGTTCCAGAGTGAAGCAGAAAAAAAATAAGAATATTAAATGGACTACAATTTCAGCCATTTTCTAAGTATAATATAACAATTTCAGTTAAAGCGAGTGTTAAGAATAATGTACACAATGTATTAATTTTCCAACAGCTGAACATAAATCAAGCGCCACTACAAGGCTAAAAGTTTGCTTCATAAATTATGTGAAGTCCAGTTTTTACTCTTATAGTTTTTGCATATAAATTATTATTTATTCAATTATTATTTTATACTTAAGACCATTGTGGCGCAGTGGCACAGTGTCTGGCTGTTGAGATGATAGTTGTGGTCTTTATTCCCAATCGGGAGAGTTATTATATTTTAAATGATTTTCTTTTCTCTGCACGAATTGGTAGCACGAAGCGTGGCGTTGAGCTCCGCTCCGCTGTTCTCTTTGTCTGTTCTGCTATATGCAAGATACCCTATCTCGCGAAGCTAAAAAAAAACTTCTAATATCAATTTTCTTAATCAAATTAGCGTTCTTTATATTAATTAAAAAAAAATCAGCTTCACGCTGTATCCCGCACATAGCAGGATAGGCAGAGGGAACCTTGTGTTAAGACACTCCGTTCCCCATTTTCTGCCGAATTCAGGAGGCATTGCGTATTGAGTGGCAATATAAATTGAAGTAAATATTTCATCTCCTCGAGTGGAGATCAAACCCACAACCAGTCGGTTTTACAGTCACACTTCGTGCCGCTGCGCCACGACTGGCCTCTAATATTAATAATTCACAAAAAAAAATCAACGTCCTTTCAATTAACATAACAATTTGAAAAATTAGACAGTAAAGGAAAATTCTGAAAAACTCACCCAACATATAAAATAAGTCTAACAATACTGTCGAGGAAAACCACCGAAAGCTAATTTTGAGCTTTCCCTAAGACCTGTTGGAACGTGACACGCATGTTGACACTTGCCAATTGTGCGCGATGAAAGCCATTTGAAAATATATTCTTTTTAAGATATAATATAATAGATTGTAAAAAAAAATATTTATAAAACTATAAGTTGGGCTCTGACACATGTAATATTTTGAAATAGCGTAAAGTATGGAACGGAGTGTCTTAAACGTTAAGGTTCTCAATGAAAACCCATATATGAACCCACATTTTGCTTAGACACGATAACTAATCTACTACAATATTAGTTTGCGATAGCGATATGTAGATAGATTGAGATAACTATATAAATTTATAGATAATATATGTAGGTATATGTAAAAAATATATATTAAGACGGTGTAGTGCATTTTGTACATTAGAATAAATTATATATAATGCTTCAAGAATTCGGCGGAAAATGATGAACAGTGTCTTAGCACTACGTTTCCTCTACCTACCCTGCTGTGCGAGGGATACGGTGTAAAGCTGATTTATTTAATAAACTTAAGTAGACTAACTAATGTCAATTTAAATTAACTTTGCATTACTAAAATAAACTTAATGCATAAAACGTGTTCACCTTCTAAGCCTTTGAAGTAAGTATCCATAAGTAGCTACGAAAGATAAAAATATTTAAAACGACTATTTTAGTATTTTTTTAATACTTGCAAAATATAAATATTTTGATGTACTTATATGGATAAACTTTATTTTTAGAATTAATTAGCTTTGGTGTTATCATAGTTTTAAGTAATACAAAACGTATTATTAAATTTGAATCAATAGTTCCTGAGATTGGCGCGTTCAACAAATACAAACTTTTCAACTTTATAATATTAGTATTAAAGTGTAAATAATTTTTTAAAAAATATTAACAAACATATACATACATACATACATATTAAGTATCACTGTATGAAATAGAAACATTTCCATGTAAGACATATTCGTATTAGCTTTTAAATGACAAGAGATGAGAACAAATGTCAATTAAACATTAAAAAACATCATCAGAGATGTTAATGTTGTCTAATAAAGAAAATTCAATGCAAAATTAAGCAAATTTAAAATGTAAAAATGTAGTCGTGGTGCAGCGGACACCGCGATTGTAGCGGGTTCGATTCGATACTCACTTGGTGTTGTATAACTCGCTTTGATAATAAGACAAAGATCAGCGTTGACTTCTGCCACTTACGCATTGTCAAAAACTGAACGGTTCGCGGAAAACGTAGTGTCTTTACACTAGCTTCCCTCTGCCCACCCCAATAGGCGGAAAAAGTTTTAAGCTGTTTCTTTTAATGAAAAATAAAACCGAGTGATGTAATAGTATATAGAAAAGTATTTTAAGTTTGCAAAAATTCGTTTTCCTCGCAATGTTTGTAGTTCATGAACTCATCGAACTTTAATGTCGTGTTGTCATTGAATTCTTCGATCTTTTACTGTATAAGTGTCAGACTTTTCAATAGTGATCGCGAATTGCAGTGAACTACTGTGAAAATGGAGTTTTATATTGGAAGTACCTATGTAATATCTTTTTTAAAGTATTTTCAGCAAATACAAATTTAAAACAAAAGCAAATAAATATTATTTCCAGAGAAAAGCAAAATTTTTTTGCAATATAAAGTAATATACATTACTAAATAACACTTTTTTAGCACATTAGCATGATAGGTTGAGGGAATCTACTATTAAGACACTCTGTTTCCTACTTTTCTCCAAAGTCTTTAGTATTCAATCACTCACTTTTGCTACAGTGCCACGACGGCCTAAATGGTTATATGAGAAAGAAATGTTGTACTATAGAATTCTTTACAGTGAAGCTGTAAAAAATTTTTTTCTGATGTTACATAGCAGGCTAATTAAAGGGAACCTAATGTGAAGATATAGTCTTCCTCACTTTTCACAAGAAATTAAAGCGTTTTCCAGAATGAGGATGAAACCCACAGCTAAGGCACTTACAGTCAGAAGTTATACCACCGTGCCACGATACCACCGCCATTACATAAAATTATATAATATCAACACCAAAATATACTATACAAAGAATTAAAAGCAAAACTACAAAACAATACAATATTGACTGAAATTAAGTTGCATAAAACTCTTCTATATGAAATGAAACTTGACCCTGTAAAGTTGTTGCAATCCCGCACATTACATATTAAATGAAAGTTCAAATATTTCTTAAAACAAAGACTTCAGAAGACTGTCAAAAGAAATAATTGTAAAAATATATAAAAAGGTGTCAAATGGTCATAAGCTTGAAACGAATAACGTGATGTTATAGCCTTTCTCGATAAATGGACTATCCAACACAAAAAAAATATTCAAGTCGAAGTAGTAGTTCCTGAGATCAGCATGTTCACACAAATAACTATTTAACTTATGCTTTATATTCCTTTAAGTCATTTCTTAAGAAGTTAAATTATTTTTACTTTTACTACTAGATTTAAAAAGTAATTGTAAAAACTATTTAAATTGAATAAATTAATAATATTAACGTATTTTCAAAATATAAAATATTTTAATTCAAAATTATATACAAATAAATCCTGCGGAATGTATAATACTAAACAATATAGAGTACTTAGTTAAAATAAATATATTAAACTATAGTCACATTCCGAAATTAATAGAAATAAAACTAGACTATTCACATGAAGTCCTCAAGTATTCAAGTTCAAGTGTATATGAGACGTTCAAGTGTATATGAGACGTTCTTGAGCTAGAGCTCAAGAACGTCTCATATACAATAACTTCTTTACAAATAATCAAAGGTAACTTTTATTTGTGAAACTTTTCTACGATTTATCTAATATATAAAAGTTTTAGAGCGATCATAAAAGCTGAACCCTAGAGTATTTACATGGCGCCGTCACAAAAGAAGAACACGTTTATTTCAACGTACATAAATTCACATGTTTTGATAGTATATACCTAGTAAATACCTACTACATTTTTCTTTTTATAGGTTCACGCTGTATCCCACGTGTATCATGGTAGGCATAGTGAACCTAGTCTTAAGTTGCAGTTTATCTTGTTACCAGAGCGAGGAAAATATAAAATAATTCACTACCCCAATTGGAAATTGAACCCACAATTGTAACCTTATGCTACTATGCCAATACCAAGAACAATGAAACTTTGCTAATTTCTATTATTTCATAGTAAATAGTTATTATTGCCAGAATCAGATGTATGATCCTTTCATTAGGTTACTCAAATAACAATACTCAAAATAAATTAAAATTGCAAATGAAAGTTTGTGGAAGATGGATGCTTATAGACGTTTGTTACACTTTAACGCAAAAATTCAACGTCTTTTGATAAAATTTAACAGTGTTATGGTATACACATATATCAGAATAATACGTAGACAATATATGAAAAGGTTTAGCATAATTTGGCTATAATATAATAATAACTTTAAGCGGGCGAAGCCGCAAGTACCTTAGTAAGGTCAATTCAAACAATGTATTTTTAGATTGAATCACTTTTGCTTTTAAACCTCTCAATTATGAAACTCACTAGCTAGTTATAACAATCATCATGTCATCACAACCTGGCTTCTATACAGGCTATAGCTCAGGTGATATTGATGATGACGCATACAATAGTTGCGTTGGCAATATGATCATTTATATTGAGCTGGCTTATATGATGAGAACAGGACCTGAATAGTGGAAATGTTCGGAGGTCTGGTAACCTCCTAAACCACTTTAGCTTAAGCACATAATTTTTAGTTCTGAATATATTCTATAGCATTTATAGTACTGTATGTAGAAAGCGTGTTTTTTATTAAATGATAATAAAATAAGTTATTGTTCTCATTTTAATATTTATTTTCGTTCGTAGCTCGTTCGCGGTAACTGACACAATATGGACATTAGACATATAACCCATAAACCTTCTTCTTAAAACACTTTTTCTATTAGTGAAAACCGTATTAAAATTCTAAAATCTAATCGTAACTATACTGATGTTATAAGATAAAACTTTAGGCTAAGATCTCCAATTGCAGTAAGAATTTTATTATATTTCTTAATGCACTAGGACTATGTCAATATTCAACGTTAAAACCGGTTTACACAAAAATTTTATACCTTCTACGGGTAGCGTGGGCAGGACAGGATGACTTTGAACAAGTTTGTGCTTATTGGGTTACACATTACATTTGTAAGTATGAAGTCATATTCTTAAGTATAAAATGGCGTATATACGTAGAAGAAAAAGAAGAGGAAGAAAGGTAGACCGAAATTGAAATGGGTAGGTTTATTGCAGGTAATATTATACGTATTAATGTTATATATTAAGAAACTCATGTAAAAATAACATATTCTCATTTTATAATAAATGAAACTTGCATATAAATATATTTTTTTGTTTTGTTTTTAACAATATAGTTCCTAAGATTAAGGTCTTCAACCAAACTAACTCTTCAGTTTTATCATATTAGCATAAATAGACATACTCAAATTTTAAGGACCTTTTTTTCTCTAATTGATTTATTAATTTCACAAATCCTTAAAAAAATCTTACACAAGAAGCACGCACGCACAATATTTTAATATGATGATAGTTTAACTTATAAACATGATTTTTAAATACAAACATAGATATAGTATACCTAGATATATTAATTTATTCCAAGTAAAATTCAAACGTAAATAAAACGTTATAACATTTTTTAGAATGTTATTCCACACTTAGGAAAGAAAAATACCTATTTAGAAAACGTATAAAAATTTGATCGTAGCACGTTCGGTTTCCAGGAGGCGCGGATTCGCGTCCCGCTACGTTCTATTTTTTATACATTTTCTAAATAAGTAAATAAAACTTCTAAAGAACCAACTAAACTAACAACTACAATAAACCAGTTAATAATACTGACTATTACACGTCCCAAATGTAAATATGCCGCACGACACTCAACATATTGGGGCTGTAATCGAATCACCACCATCCGTCCATTTCAGAGCTAAAATCGATACGACCCGCATGCAAATAGACCACAGGTAGCTTAATGGTATTAAAGTTTATATAACTCAATCATTGGAACACCTAATAATAAACGACACGTTGTTTTTAATTATGTTAAAGTATACTAAATTCGAATGATTATTGGAGTGGAATTAACGAAATTATTTAATTTGTATCCGTATGGAGTTTAATTATACTAGCGCAATTAACCGGTTTTACTTTTTGATGATATGAATTAATTTTATTAGTTTGTGGTGGCGCAGTGGCGAAGGGTTTGACTGGAGACACGACTGTTGTGGATTCGATTTCAACTCCGGGAAATCTTTTTTCTTATGCGGTGTTGAGTTCCACTGCTCAAGCAAGCTCCTCTTAGCAATACACCCTGTATTGCTAAGAGGAGCTGTTAAAATAAATAAGTCATACTTCATGTATGCTCTGCATAGAGTAGCCGTTGCACAGTGAGAAGCGGAATCTTACTTTGACTTTAAAATAGAAATATAATAAAATATAAAACCATTTGGATGGAAGTTACGAGTTGTTTCGGTCATTCTACAAATGAGTGCAGTTCTGTTTTCGCGGTGCATTTCCTGTTACAGCTTTTAAAAATGTAGCGAAAACACTTTGTCCTCATGTTCCTTCCTTTTGGACTTATTGATCATGGAGTACCATAAAATATTCCATTAAATTCTTTATAAAGAATAAAATAAATCAGCTTCACGCTGTATCCCGCACACAGCAGGGTAGGCAGAGGGAATCTAGCGTTAAGACATCCGTTCCCCACTTTCTGCCGAATTCTGGAGGCATTGCGTGTTGAGTGGCAGAACTCAACGCCGCGCTTTGCCTCGACACCAGAGCGAAGAAATGGAAATATAAATTTAAGTAAATATTTCATCTCCTCGAGTCGAACTCACAAGCAGTCGATTTACAGTCACATTTTGTGCTCCTGCGCCATGACTGGCCTCATTCCTTATAAAGAAACCATAAATATTTCTAAAAGGGAATAGTCAACATTTGTATAACATTAACATTAATTGATATGATTGAAAGTTAAAAAGATATCAAAGAAAAACTTCAAATTTGTACCTAACATTTTCACTTATCTCTTCGATTTTAACTTAGAACTACTTCATATTGAAATCATGACAGATTGAAGACTATTCTCATCCATCTGTCTACGTTATAAGTCTTTGTGGGTTAAAGTTTGTTGTTGTTGGTGTAGACTGCACTAATATTAGTTTGCCTTGTATTTTTAAGAAAAATGTGTTTTTTATAGATCGAATTGGTTGACGCCGCCGGCGCAGTGACACTAAGTGTAAGCGCAACGCTTATGGGTTCGATTCCCACTCGGGGAAATTCACGACGTAATACTTTCATTTCATGGCTACGATAACAAATCAAAAGGAGGCGTCGCGTTCTAAAAATTCGACGTAATTCAACACCGTTCTACTATATAGGACCCTAACTACCCTGCTATATACGAAATACAACATGCTAAAAAAATAAACATATAACCCATATAAAAAAAACACATTCCCCTGAAAAAAAAATAATCACAAGGCAAACTATAATAATAATATACTTTACACCTACACCAACAAACTTTGCTCTCTGATAAATGACACGTCAAAAAACCTACCCACCGACCGGCAATTACATGACTTCGCAAATCCGCTTTACTTCCCATTGACCAAAGGTTTCATTTCGTGCTCCTGTTGATTGATAAACATCGGTGTATTGGAGAAATACATGAAACTGATGTTAATTGAGTAGAGTTGTGGTTAAAACTAACAATTATTATAGAAAATTTTAATTTGGTTACTTGTAGTATAATCATATCAGGCCAGTAGTGGCGTGGGTTCGATCCCCACTCGAGGAGATAAAATATTAACTTAAATTTATATTTCCATTTCTTCGCTCTGGTGTCGGGACAAAGCGCAGCGTTGAGTTCTGCCACTCAACACGCTATGCTTCCAGAATTCGGCAGGAAGTGGGGAACGAAGTGTCTTAACATTAAGTTCCCTCTGCTTACCCTGCTATGTGCAGGATACAGCGTGAAGCTGATTTATTTTATTTTTATCGTATAACCGTTATTTGTGACTATTTCCTAATACAATTTCTTAATCGCTTAAATTAATTTTAATAAAATAAAAAAATTAACCTAATTAATTTATATTACTTAATATTCTTTTTTTACGCTATCTCCCGCTCATAGCAAGGTAAGCAGAGGGATTCCCCGCTTTGTCTAGTTAAAACATGAGCCCTATTTTACGTGTAAAAATGCAAGATTTTTTTACGATAGATATTTTATAGTAATTAACACTAAGTTTAGCTTGTACTATGAAAGTCTTCATAAGAGCTTTGATGGCGCAAACAAAAAAAAACGATTGTTAAAATGTTGTAAGAGTCAGTTAGTCAATCAGTGTTTTTTTTTTATTAAAAACGACTCAGCCACTTAGTTAAATATATCCTGTTTTCTATATGTATGTGTTGAGGAAATTGTAAGGACAACTTCTCCTAATTTCTCCATTCTCCACATTTGAGATAATATCACGTATTAAATACCAGATTCTATATCCATACTCACAGTTAAAAAAAACTGTCAGACCCGAGTCGAACCTATCTATTAATGGTTCCGTATCAATTTCATGACAAAGATAAACAAACAAATAACAAAGAGATCCTATAGATGTTTCGTTTTTCTATTTTATGTTTCGATATAAAAAAATACAGTATACACCTAAAAAGCTATTGAACGGCATACGTATTCTAACTAATACGTCTTCACACTCGCCGAGAGAAAAAACTAATATAATATAAAACTATAGAAGATCGTAAACAGTATATTTAATGAGATGTTAACTTTACGATCTAATTACGCAGTAAATAAAAAAAAAACTTCAGCTTCACGCTGTATCCCGCACACAGCAGGGTAGGCAGAGGGAACCTAGTGTTAAGTTCCCCACTTTCTGCCGAATTCTTGAGGCATTGCGTGTTGAGTGGCAGAACTCAACGCCGCGCTCAACTTCGACACCAGAGCGAAGAAATGGAAATATAAATTTAAGTAAATATTTCATCTCCTCGAGTGGGGATCGAACCCACGACCAGTCGGTTTTACAGTCACACTTCGTGCCGCTGCGCCACGACTGGCCTCACGCTCGCAGTAAATTTAATTTTTAATTTTCCTTTCGAAGTGACATAGAAAATGCTATCCGACCGATGACGTATAAAGAGACAGACGTTTTGTATAGGTACATATTATTTTTAGAAACGTATTTAAAAAACGTGCCAATTCTAATTGAGGCATATTTGAAGATTTAACGTTTATTTATTTAGTAGCAAACCAGAGACCGTCGTGGCGCAGTGACAGCGTCTGTCTATAAGCGCAACAGGTGTTGGTTCCATCCCCACTTCACTATGCTGGTTTTTTTAAAGAAAATAAATGTCGCATTTTTTCTAAAAAACGCGACATTTATTTTTGACATTTAACACGGAATGTCTTGTTATAAAATCAGCTTCACGCTGTATCCCGCACACAGCAGGGTAGGCAGAGGGAACCTAGTGTTAAGACACTTCGTTCCCCACTCTCTTCTTGTTATGCTTTGGTTTAATAGCAAAATAACGGGACTTAAATTTCGATTAGGTACGAGTAGGTTCACAAATATAAGCATCTTATCGTTATTACTTTTTAGCTTAGCTTTTAAGAAATATTATTTGAAAATAACCAAAAACATAATTTTTGAGACTGTTGTGGTGAACAGACCCACAAGAGTGTCACTGTGACGCGACGGTGTGGGTTCGATTCCCACTCGGGGGAATGAATTATTATTTATTAATATTTTCATTTCTTCGCTCTGACACCAAAGCTAAAAGCTCGGCGTTGAGTTCCACTACTCAACACGCAATGCCTCGAAAAATTCGGCGGAAAGTGGAGAACGGAGTGTTTTGTTAACACTAGGTTCCCTCTGCCTACCCCGCTAATTTATTTATTTTATTATTTTTAACGATGTTATTACATGAAAACACTTTGTATGAATAATCTAAAGTTTACCTTATTTATACTAATACCTAGATACTTTGATGTATTTCATAAATGCTTATTATTTAATTAACATGTTAAAATAATGGTCTGTATCGTAAAAGACTTAAATAAACTATTATTCTAAAGAAAAAACGCGTTCAATATAAGTATATTTTATAATAATAAGAATTTATTCTTTTGAATAAGAAATCGGTTCACACAATATAATAAAATAAAAGAAATACAACAATAAATACAATACTAGCATTGTATGAAAGCATTTATTTATGGGCAATAATTATATTAAAAAAAACGTAATTTTTATTCCATCTGTTCATGTCGCAACCCAATTTCATTTCAAGTTTTATATACAACAAAAAGTCAATACATTCGATAAACCGCGTTGTCAATCAACTATAAAATTGACTTTTGAAACTACGTACAGTCACGCTCGCCTTTTGTTTCTAAGTTGTCGCTGTAAACGTTGAGAATAGGGAACTTTGATAAGTTGTGTTTTCATTATTATATATGATAGATTCCATGACTTTAGAGGCCAGTAACCTGTGTAAGCGACTGGTTGTGGGTTCAATCTCCACTCGAGGAAATTAAATATTTATTTAAATTTTTAATCTATTAATTAAATATTAAATATAATTTATTTAAATTTTTATTTTTATTTCTTCTCTATTAGTATCGGGGCATCAGATGCATCTGATGAGGCAATGTCTCCAGAATTCAGCGGAAAATATAATAGAAAACGGAGTTTCTTATATATAATGTAGGAGTATTTTAATACTTAAAGCAGATTTATTTTTTATATTCGATGATTTAAGTTGCTTTTAATTGAAGAAATTGAATGAAGAATTAAATGGAAATCTTTTTATTTTTAGTTTCACGCTGTATTACGGATATAGCAACAGGACAGCAGAGGGAACTAAGTCAGAGTAAAAAATCATAGCTCATTTTCCACCCAATTTTCGGGACATTGTATATTGAGTGGCGAAACTTAACGCCGCTTCTTATTACCATACCGTCGCATTTAGAGCCAGACGATGTCGCGACGCGCCGGCCTCTTTATTGTGTCCTAATAAAATATAAATTTATTTTTAGCCTTTACCGCTGTGACTTGTTGTGACTCTCGTATGACGAATTTACCTGAAAATAAAATAAAATAAATTATATATTTGTTATATTTATATTATATGTTTATTTTAAACATATTATCTAACACCATCTCGTCAAGTACTAAAGTACCTAGTTTGAAAAATAAAATAAAATAATCCGAATAATTATTATATTAAAAGGGAAAACGTCATAACGTTGTTGGAATACGCCTTATTGTACGAGATGTTTGTGAACATTCATTGTATTGAGCAAGTGTTTCCTTATCCTGCTTCCACAAAGAGAGAAGTTTTATTTCTTTATCTAAAAAAAAAACATTATCAGTGTTGAAATTAAGTGGAGAATAGTGACATAAAAATGAAAGAGAATTAGTAGTTAAATGGCATTGAAAAATTTACAACATTTGACCACATGAATGTTGTATTTTTGTTGTATCCGCATAAATGGTACACAGAAGAAGGAGAAGACAAAAGAAAAAGAGAAAGAAGGGACCTGGTGTCCGTCAAATTTTCGAGACATAGTATGTTGAGTCTTCCCAGAGCGAGGAAACGATTATAATTCATTCCCCTGAATTGGAATCGAACTCACAACCATCGCGTCAGTTACTTTCACACTGTGCCACGACGGCCCTCTGTCTATATTGATTTACCTATAGATAAATTGTTTATTTTAATATGGAAAGAATGTTTATTACAACAAATTTATGGGAAATAGTTTGTACGCTTCAAACACTAGCGACTAACAAAATTTCATTAAAACTGCAGAGTACCTACATCTATATAGGTACTACATAAATTGTTGCACGATGCAACCTGTGAAAATTGTAAAACAGCATTCTTTACTCAAAAAAATTACTATTAATTTATACCTATATTATAAACTCGAAAGTAACCCTGTCTGTCTGACGAAACCGCTGATCCGATTGTGATAACATTTCATATAATGATGACTTGAGGGTCTAGGGTTGGATTTAGGTCACTTTTTTTCTCATATTACTACATAATATAAAAGGGCCACGAGACGAAAATTCATTATTTACTTAACTCTATTCATTTACAGTAGAGCCGTCTAAAGTTTTGAAAATCGTTTTTGTCATTTACTTTCTTATATTGTTCAACGTACATGACAGTATATAAATGGGCCTTTTGCATTTGTTTTTAAATATTATTCTCTGGTGACGTTTATTTCTATTTTTTTTGTTAATTTCAATTATTTGTTATATTGAGGATTTTTTTTCTAATAATAAGATTTTTCTTAACTTATTAATAATCTTTTTCGGCTTAATTTGATTATTTAGGCTTATATTTTCTTACTAATCCTATTGAAAAATGAATATAATTTCATAAATATTCGTTTACTTCAAGGGGGCGAAGCGGGTCC
Source organism: Heliconius hermathena (assembly GCA_013403705.1). Classification (NCBI taxonomy): domain Eukaryota; kingdom Metazoa; phylum Arthropoda; class Insecta; order Lepidoptera; family Nymphalidae; genus Heliconius; species Heliconius hermathena. The sequence continues at coordinate 806,219 of JAAIXJ010001825.1, forward strand.
GCGTGAAATAATTATATTATTATAAAATTTGCGCTAGTAATTAATGGTTAAATTACTGGCGCAAATCTAAAAAGGTTTTCAATGAATTTCTTTAAGTGTATGGAAGGAAAAAATGGATAAATGAACTCTTTTGACTCGTTCTTTAATCTTCAGCAGGGCGGGCATCTAGGGGGACCTAGTGCTAAACAATTCCGTTCCTCACACATTGCACAATTTTCGAAACATTGCGTGATGAGTGGCGAAACACAACACTACGCTTTGTCTTGTTACTAAACCGTAGAAATGTTAATAATTCTTTCCTTCGTGAGGGGGATTGAACTCGCAATTGTCGATATTACAAAATGACATAATAAAGCTTTGCCTTGACAAACATCTCCAAAGATAATCGTTTCCCTGTTGAATAAACAATGAGATATAGAAGTCAATATTACTTAAGACGGCACGTAAAGGAGGTTCCTCACCACAAGCCCTTGGTCCAGACCCTTGTCTGACCCACGAAAGATGTTTTATGCAATATAGACTTGTATTTAGTAAAAATATTAAATAAAACTTTGTGAAAATAGAATTATATTCAAGAGAGTCACATAAAAGTTTAATTGTTTTCAAAGAAAACAAAATCTAGCCAAGAACTAAACTTAGGACACTGTAAAAATAAAACTATTTATACACTATCATCGAAACGACAAACACACACTTTGCGAATACAAATACACAAACAAACAAACAAATAAACAAATGCTATTGAACTTTACTCTTAAAATAGATAGCAATGATTCTTGGTCTTTAACATTTGACACTAGAAGTTGGAGCGACGCCAGTGCGGTATCGAGCGGTGCAGCGCTTGAACAAATCATGCGACCAGTGGACTATTAAACGATAACCGCGTTCGAATACTGCAGCGATTAATATTGAGAAAAATAAATGAGGAATACTTTATTTATTGACTTAAACAAAAAAGGGGTAAGATTTTAAAACCGATTGACTAAAAATACGTTTGAGACTAGTCGTGGCGCAGGGGCAGCGTGTGACTGTAAATGTTGGTGACAAGTTGTGGGTCCCATTTCCACTCGAGGAAGTAAAATATTTAATATTCCTCTCTCTGGTAGCGTGATAAAGCGCGGGGTTAAGTAAGCGAAACTCAACCCCGCGCTTTATCACGCTCAGCATGTCTTAATAAATTCGACAGGAAGTCGAGAATGGAAGTGTCTTCAGGGTCCACACATACCCTGAAGATACGCGTCAACCTATAAAAAAATTAAAAAAAACTACAGCTTACGACCTTTGGTCTAGAATATCAAAGAATGCTTGCAAGTGAACTTATGACACTTTTGAGACAAGTACTTAGCATACTTAAAAAAGGTTTACAAGCAGTATATTCCGTTTCATCACGAGGGTGACACGCTTCTATCTATAGTGATTGTACTAAAAGTGATTTTCTCTAAATTTCCCAGATTATATATTAAGGTTACAGTTTCGTCTATAAGAAAAATAAACAAAAAAAATATACGAGATAAAAAGTGAAGCTATTTTTTTAACTTTAGCGATCTGGCAGTAAATTATTTGAAGTTCAAAAAATGAAGCATGTAACTTCTTATTTTGAACAAAATTGTTTGACTTTGAGTGTTCGTAGAGTGTTCTGGGGAACTGTTTGACATGTCATTACGACTGCGTCTATCTCCACTTTAAAGACCAGTAAAGCTTCTGTAGCTCCTCTGGTGTTACACGAGGTCATGGGTGGTGATCACTTACTATCAAGTGACCCTTACGCTCGTTTGCCTTGTGTTTTTCATAAAAAAAGGTTCAGGCTTGTGTGTTTTTAATCTTGTCAAGACGAATCGTAGACCATCCTAACCTCTGTATAACGAACCTCATTTTATCAAATTTCTTGATGTAACGAATATTTTCTGATTCCTTTCAATTAAATCAAACTTGCGCTGCATAATGTAATTTATTTATATGTATATGCTAGTGGGCGCGCGCGGCTTCGCCCGCTTATTTGCACCCTTCGGGGTGAATTCTAAAAAAACCACGAAACACGTGTTCAATAAAATATTTTTAATACTCTGAATTTAAATTTTTATAAAAATCTCTGGCAATTTAAAGATTTTTCCATATAAACTTTCAATCCCTTTTTTGAACCCTTAGGGGGTGAATTCTAAAAAATCATGAAATACACGTTCAATGAACATTTTTAAGAGTCTGAATTTCAAATTTTATAAAAATCGGTGCCGATTTAAAAAAAAATCCATACAAACTTTCAACCCCTATTTTAGGGTTTTAGGGTTAAAATTTTTCAAAATCCATTCTTAGTGGATGTCCAGATTATGAAAATAAACATCTCTCCAAATTTCACGTTTCTACGCACAGCGGTTACGGCTGTGCGTGCGTCTTACCTCAGTCAGTCAGGTACATGTCCTTTTATATATAGAGATAAGGGATTTAAAAATAATAATAAGATAAATAAGTGTCTGTAGTGGTACTGAAGTAACAAAAAAAATGTTATGTCTTATATACACAAATGAGAAATCTAAAAACACAATCTGCATTTCCATTGTTCTCTTTCTATGTTAATATGTACAGAATATGAAATATCTAAAACAATTTATCAGTAGAAATATTATCGCTATAATACCTGAGGGCTTCCATATAAATCTCTTCCATATAAATATCTTTCAACGCTGATTAATTCTATGCAGAATAAATGATGTAATAAATTATTTTGTGATGGCAATATGGCACAATTATTGTGATGAGGCTTTTGTTTTTACTTAAAAAGAGCAAATCCTACGCGTTAAATGTATTTTTTATATAAATATTTTGAATTGGTAAGAAACTGCGTATTTTTTATATTTTTGAAGTGTTACACCATATTAAAGATAGAAAAATATTTTTTTTCTCCTTACGGGACTATAAGAAGCATTGGTTTCTAATTCCTGTATGCAATTTTTTTATACCTATTTTAATATTTAAAATAAACTTCGTTTGGCTCATTTAAAAATGTCACGTTATGGGGGAAAACACATATCACATTATTTTTTCTCACGGAGCTATCTATTTTTCTTATAAAATCGAAAAAATAAGCTCCTACCATAAATATATTAATTAAGATTAAATGCCCTATAACATAAAAAAAACCTTCTTATCAAAGAATAAGTCTCCAAAAATTAAAAAAATATAAACTGTCAAAACTTAGATACATCCCTAGGGGTGATGAAGAGTAGTTTTCACAAAAAACCTAAAAGCACCCTCGAGTTCTTAATTAAAGAACCCTCTATCGTTGGCTTCAAATTAATCTTTGGCATTGTGTAATCTCCTTTATTGTCTAATGGAATATTAGTCTCTTAGCGAAGCTTGTAACCTGGGGGTAGACGAACAGGTCTAGATAGATATAGCTAATTTAACCAGTCCGGAGGGCACTATACAATGTTGAAACAAAATGGTTTGAATAAATAACTAATTTTTCCATTTAGAAGTTAGAAAAATAATACAAAGAAGAAAGTAATTAGCTAAGGATTCACCGTTTGGATTCGAGAATGTTAGGAGCTCAGAACAGTTTCGCGGATTTTCAATATGTTTAAATAATAAGTGCCAGTTTGAGGCCAGTCGCGGCGTAGGAGCACAAAGTGTGACTGTATACGCGATTAATTGGGGTTCGCTCTTTGCTCGAGGAAATGAAATATTTATTTAAATTTATATTTCTATTTCTTCACCACGCAATGCTTCCCAAATTCGGCAGAAAGTCAGGAACGGAATGTGTTAACACTAAGTTCCCTCTGCCTACCCTGCGGAGGTATGTGCGGGATACAGCGTGAAGTTGATTTGATGTTATTATAATATTAAAAAAAATATATGTAAACGTGGCAAACGAGATTATAATTTCTTTTAAACAAATAATTTTATGATTGTTGGTGACAAAATTTAACTTTCTGCTAGAAAGAAAATAATGGGTTTAAATAAATATTTTTAATGGAATGAATACCTACCTATGCATAAAAATTTAACAATATGTAAACTCCCTTAACAAAGTAAAAGAGTAAAATAACTTTATTTAAAATAGTAAGTTATATAAGTTTAATTTATATAATTAGAAATAACTTACCACTAGTTAGAGTTAGAGGCCAGTCGTGGCGCAGCGGCACGAGGTGTGACTGTAAAACCGACTGGTTGTGGGTTCGATCCCCACTCGAGGAGATGAAATATTTACTTACATTTATATTTCCACTTTCTTCGCTCTGGTGTCGAGGTTAAGCGCGGCGTTGAGTTCTGCCACTCAACACGCAATGCCTCCAGAATTCGGCAGAAAGTGGGGAACGGAGTGTCTTAACACTTGGTTTCATCTGCCTACTCTGCTGTGTGCGGGATACAGCGTGAAGCTGATTTAATTTTTAATTTTTTACCACTAGTTGACTAAAGTTACTGCCTTAGACCTAACATCACCTAAGAAGTGTCAAATTTTAATTTTCCTACCGTCATTATAATTTCTAATGTTGCCAAACTTTATTTTAAATAATAATAATTTTCATATTAACTGGTTTCGTTTAGATATTATAATTATTAAAGTAGTCAAAATAAATAATAAATCAGCTTCACGCTGTATTCCGCACACAGCTGGGTAGGCAGAGGGAACTTAGTGTCAGACACTCCGTTCCCCACTTCCTGTCGAATTCTGGAGGCATTGCGTGCAGAATTCAACGCCGCGTTTTGCCTCGACACCAGAACGATGAAATGGAAATATAAATTTAAATATTTCATCTCCTCGAGTAAGGATGGAACCCACAACCAGTCGGTTTTACAGTCACACTTTGTGCCGCCGCGCCACGACTGGCCTCAAGTAGTCAAAAAAGATAATAATTATAAAATTACTAAACTTTCAAAATTTTACAACAGCTTGTATGAAAATAAATGTAGGTAAAAATAAGCATATATTTACTAGGTATAAGCAAGGTTGCTTATTAAAACGATGACGTTTGCAGATGGGGACTGCGGGCGGACTTTTGATGGATTTAGTTTGTGATCGATGGATGTGAAACAAAACGTTTTACAACTTATAAGATATTGTTTTTAGCTTCACCCCTGTATTCCTCATACAGCAGGGTAAATAATAACACTTATTCATTACATTAATATACGCTCTACTTCCCACTTTCCCCTAATTTCGGAGACATTGCGGGATAAGGGGGGGGATGTTTATATATTCACATAGCCATCGATCGAGAATTATACTGGTGTGTGACTAAACATGGGTCGTGGGTTTGAATCGCACTTCGAAAGTTGAAGTATTCCCACTTGTAGTTAAATAAATTACTCTAAATTCCATAATAAAGAATATAAACAAAAATTATAATTATTTCTCAGCTAATCACATTAGATACTTAAAACAAATTAAATTCTAATTATATTAAGTTTAAAAGCTAAAAATTCCCTAAGGAATGGTAACATAAATCTCCATTTTCGCATAATGAAGCCGCGGGTAGTAAGGCTTTATACGTTTTTGGCATCTAGTTACAATTTGCAAATAGCTGTGAAGACTAAAGTGGAAGGCAGTGGCCGACTCGAGCCATAAATGAACGAGTTAGCAACAATACGTAGTTATTGTACCTGTTTTTATCCGACTGCGGCGATGCTCAAAAGGAGGGTTATGTTTTTAACGCGTTAGTGTGCATGTGTATCCGTTCCTTTGTTCCCTTGATTTTGATAAATCGTGATGCAGTTGGGTTTTTTGTTTTGCTTATATATATATATATATANTATATATATATATATATATTTGTGCGCTTTAAACTTTAAATAATAAAAATTGGGAGTTTTTAGATACTGAGCCAGACCAGACATAACCAAAATATTAATTCTAATATTTAATTCTTATTTAAATTGGCACCAGTACGGCATAATTTAATATTTTCAATAGAAACTTTTGAAATAGAATCAGAAGAAGATATTTTTATAATATTGCAAATCAAATAAAAGTCGATAAAAATCAATAAAACTATTCTAGGCCACGATTCTATTGGCAAGATCTGATCTTTATTTGAATGTAGAATTATATAAAGAGGGCGACATATTTCAGATAGCTCTTCGGATTATTACGATTTACACGGCCCCAGAGATTGCTCCCGTTTCTATAAATACATACAAACGATGAAAAATACGTTTTTACATATCACTAGCTCGACCTGCGGCTTCGCCCGCCGGAATAAATTGAAATAAATAAAAATTGTTCATCATGTTATCGGAAGCTCTTCCGTTTTTGCAACATTTTTCGTTGTTGTATTTCTCTATTTTTTAGTGGTACAGTGATGTAATGTAGGCTGTAAGTTATACAGATTACCATACTATACAACACAGATATTTTTTCCACTAGTGGTTTCAGAGAACCAAATAAACATTATAATATTAGTACAGAAGTATTGACACTGACAACATTTTACCATAACCAGCTATATTATGTTTAATTGTGTTAATTTTTAGGTAAATCACGGCGTTAGGTTTCGCAGCACTTAATGTATGCATCGAGGCAACTGGAGGGCAGATTACCTTATCAAAAGTTTTCTTTACCATCTTATTGTCTGCGCAAAGTATATTTATATTTTAGAACCATTTAATATTTCAATGTTTACATACAATTCGCTTTAAAAAGTACCTATACGTCCATACAGTAGCGGACACATCTACACACTTCAATGTAAACCTACATCCATTACTCGGACCGAACGAGAATTCAGAGTTCACATGAAAATGGGGGTTTAATATTTAATTTTTCACGGCAAATTGCTTTGTATTAAATAACAGCGTGAAGCAACAATGGGCGAGGAATGGAAATCTGATGATAAAATATTCAGCGACGGAGATACCTTCTAGCGGAATGGAAACAACAAAAACACAACAAATGATTTTTTTTAACTATTATGTAAATGTGTATTACACTTTACTTGGGGAATCGTAGAAAAAGCTCGAGATGTTTAGTGAAATTGAAGTGCTCTTTTCATTTTTCACGCAGATAGTAGTCGTAGATGTTCTTTGTTCATTTTTATTCCATAATAAATTAACTTTCACGAATTGCGTTAAATATATAAAAATTGAGGCCAGTCGTGGCGCATGGGCACCATGTGTGACTGTAAATCGACTGGTTGTGGGTTCGATTCCCACTCGAGAAGATGAAATATCTACTTAAATTTATATTTCCATTTCTTCGCTCTGGTGTTGAGGCGAAGCGCGGCGTCGAGTTCTGCCACTCAACACGCAATGCCTCCAGAATTTGACAGAAAATGGGGAACAGAGTGAGTTAACACTAGGTTCCCTCTGCCTACCCTGCTGTGTGCGAGATACAGCGTGAAGCTGATTTACTTAGATATTTTGTTCTTACGTCTACCGTGTACAAATTTACTTTTAAATATAAAAATTATTATTGTTATTATAAATAAAACAAAACAAAAAAACAGCAAAATCAGAAACTACACTCTATAATAACAGATCCGTGCACTTTATTTATTGGACCATAAGTTTATTCCTTTTAAACTCTCCAGCGCAGCAAATAACTAGGCAACGTTTTAATAACTTTATTATATTATTTTAATAAAAAAAAAAGAAGTCAATAAAATTTAAAATATATGCAAAAGAATATATTATAAAAAAACTATAAATATATTATAAGGATGTAAAAAGTATTCATAACGTTACTGAATCAATATTGAAATTTTAAATACTAATTAATAAAAAAAACTATTTTGTTTTTTTCTCTTTCGCCTCGTCAACTGTTATGAACTTCTTGATACATGTCCTCCGAGAGGTCCTCATACTTTTTAGGTGGACTTTTTTTCGCAAGATTTCTCCCTGGCCTCTGCATGTATTTTTTAAAACACAGATTTATCATTATAGCCCTTAATTAATGTAATTTTATACATATATTTTTTAATTTAAAAATATTTAAGGCGAGTCCTGGCGCGGGTCACAAGCGTGCATCTGTGAACGCGTAAGGTCGAGGAGCGATTGCCACTCGAAGAAATGAAATACATTTTTGATTTTTTCATTTCCTCGCTCTGATAATGAGGAAAAGCGCGGCGTTGAGTTCCGCCACTCATGAAACGCCTCCAAACTAGGAAGAAAGTGGGGAAAGCGGAATTGTCGCAATAGTAACGGAGTGTCTTAAGACTAGGTCCCCTCCTGGACTAGGTCCAGGTTCCCTCTGCCTACTCTGCTATGTACAGCGTGATCATATTTTAGAAACAACATATTTTAGAACAATTATTATCCAATAATAACAAACAAATATTTATATAACAGCAAACTAATAGAACCCAACTAAATGGCAGAAACAAACGTACCCATATTAAATACGCAAACGTACCCATAAATTAAACGGCTCAACAATCCATTAACATTCAAACTTCACATCGACGTCTAGACTAGACTATAGCACAATAGTGTCTACAATGGCGGAGTTGTTAAAATTATATGCATTGTTTGCAATAAGATCGTTAGCGGCGTCAATGAACATACGAATATATTTGCAAGAAATGTAGGAAATTAATAAGTTATGCAAAAAATTTATGTATATTATTCTTAGTATTGTAACAAACAAATCACTCAATGCCTCCAGAATACGGCGGAAAGTCTTCAAGACTAGGTTCTCAGATTCAACAAAAAATCAAAGAACAAGATGTATGTCAGCTTCACGCTGTATCGCACACAGCAGGGTAGGCAGAGGGAAGCTAGTGTTAAGACACTCCGTTCCCCACTTTCTGCCGAATTCTGGAGGCATTGCGTGTTGAGTAGCAGAACTCAACGCCGCGCTTAACCTCGACACCAGAGCGAAAAAATGGAAATATAAATTTAATTAAATATTTCATCTCCTCGAGTGGGGATCGAACCCACAACCAGTCGGTTTTACAGTCACACTTCGTGCTGCTGCGCCACGACTGGTCTCCAGAGAAAGAACAAGATATTTATTAAATTTTTAAAATAAATACCAATTTGCCTGTAAAATACTAAGATCATTTACAAAAACATATGCTATAAAATTGTTTTAGTTTCGAATTGAGATTAGAAACTTAACAGTATATATTTTCATATTTACATATTTTCATTTCTTCGCTCTGGTGTCGAGGCAAAAGCGCGGCGCGCTCTAGAATCGGCGGAAAATGGGGAACGGAGTGTATTAACTATAGGTTCCCTCTGCCCTGCTGTGTGCGGGATACAGCGTGAAGCTTATTTTTTTTTGTAGAATTTGGCTACAATATAACAATAAGTTTGAGCGGCGACACCACGTTTTGGGTCGCTAGTTAAACATAAAACGACAAGTCCGACGAAACCAAATCCAACCATATTTTCCCTATGAGCATAATTTTCCAACAAACAAAACCCTCAAGATGATAAAGCCCGAGTGTTTTTCCATGCGATAGAACCGCGATCAATTCATCCCATCTCAAAATTTCTGACACATTTTGTATAGTACGGTCGACAAGTTGTGGCCGCTTTGGGAGTTAGGCTGTTTAGGAGAAGAAAATAATCAAAAGTAAGAAAAAATCCTAAAATCAAATATGCGCAGCCTTTGAGCGGCCACGACTCATCGACCGCACTGTAAGGCCTCATGCCAATGCTACATATACGTGACTCATATGTATTCGCCTACATTATAATTATATTTATTTTGTATTGTAATATAATTTTTGTTTATTTTGCATATTCGATATCTTTACTATTACTGGGGTGAATGTATTATTCATGAAAAGTTTGTACTAAATGTAATATCAACATTGCCACACAATATAAACAAAATATCGGGCCGTCGTCGGGCAAAAGGTTTAATCCTTAATTTAGAAATATTGTAAAACATTAAACAGTACCACGCTGTCACGGTACCCAAAATCGTTCGTGGGTTCGATTTCCTTCCTTTCTATTTCTTTGCTCTGGTAACGAGACCAGGCATTCAGTTCCGCCACTTCACCAATGTTTCGAAAAATGGGCGGTAAGTGTGGTCCTACCCTGCTGTAAAATGGATAGCGTGAAGCATTTTTTTCTTGTTTATGTTTAAATTTTGAAAGTCGAATTGTCCTTTTATATAATGAGCGATTACATTGTGGATTACAAACGATTTAAGCGTTCTAGATGGTCTTATCTTTCTGTACAAACTTGGCAGATGGGTAAAAATAAAAGTAATATATTGTTTCTCTGATATATGTTATATCTCTGACATATTGAAATCCGTATTTATGTATACATATAGAATTAATTTAATTTCAAACTATATAATATTATACAAACAACTTACCTAAATACACACAACCTAATCACACCAAAGATTCAAACAAACAAAAACAAAAAAAAGAATTAAACACTGTTGACAAGCTAGAGAGAGCACGTAAAAAAATGTCACTCTTTTTGGGGGCGACTCTATTTATTTTTAATTAACATTTCTGGGTCGTTGTCTTTTTTGTCCTGTATCAACTGGCCGCAAGCTATTTGCAGATGATCCGAAACAAACGCCCTTTGAACATTGCACGCCGCATTGCCTCCCCCCCAACCCTTAGCTGTCCAACGACCTGACTGACACACTTACCATTTCTTATTTACTGTATTTTCCTTAGAGAGATTGTAGATTTTCTTTATATTCAGAGGCAATTATCATTTAGAGCCCAGTTGTGGAGCAGAGGTACATGCGTGTGACTGTAAGCGCCATAGGTTATAGTTTGATTCCCACTCAAGGAAATTAATTATTTAATAATTTCATTTCTTCGCTTTGGTGTCGAGACAAAGCGCAGCGTTTATTACTACCGCTACTAAGCACGCAATGCTACCGGAATTCGACGAAAAAACTGGGGAACGGAAGTGTCTTAACACTAGGTTCTCAAGTCGTGAAGCGTCAGCGTTTTTTGGAATAGGCAAACAGAAAAACAAACAACGTTTCAAACATACTAAGCAAAGTGCAGCGTTGAGTTCCGCCACACAGTGTCTCAAATTCACGAGGGAAGCGCCGAACTGATATAAAAACACGCGCAATAGGCCATCTCTGTCTACTCTATAATAGTGTGGAATAAATGATGTACCTTATATGGTTTTCCATACAAAGAACTCAGGTAATATTGGTCAGGTACGTCAACAACCGCATCATTGTGTTCATATTTACGTTTCACTAGTAATTTCAGTTCAAATTTTATTTTGCGAAAACAATAAATAATTAAGTTGTTTTATAAAATAAATCCAATTGAATTGAATTGTAATAAGCACATTTTACTATTTATTGTAAGCCACAGATATTTTTTTTTAATAAAAAAATCAAATCAAATCAGCTTCACGCACACAGCAGGGTAGGCAGAGGGAACCTAATGTTAAGATTCTTCGTGATCCACTTTCCACCGAATTCTTGAGGCCTTGCGTGTTGAGTGGCGGAATTGACGCCGCACTTTGCCTCGACACCAGAGCGAAGAAATGGAAATATAAATTTAAATAAATATTTTATCTCCTCGAGTGGGGATCGAACACACAACCAATCGTTTTTACAGTTACACTTTGTGCCCCTGCGCCACGACTGGCCTCAATAACAAAATAAGTAATATAGTACGGTAATCACAGAGATCGTAGTGGCGCAGTGGCACAGTCTCTAGACTTTGAACATGATCCATTACCCACTTTGGAGAAATAATTTTAAATTTTCTTCGCGTAAACAAAACGCGGCGTTGATTCCGCCAATAAACGTGAAGTCTTGAAAGGTGGGCGGAAAGTGGGAAAAGGAGTGTTTCAACACCGAGTTCTCTCAGGATTACTGCAGGTTCTTGCAGAATAGGACAGTGTAAAGCTAATAAGTAAGTAAATTGTGTAATTTATCATTACACAAAACACATCAAAATCCATTGACTGGACAGATAACCAATTTAAAAAATATATAAGTATATAAATAAAAATATAAAACATAACCAGATTTTTCATTCAGCAAATGAACTCTTATGATCGAAACTTCCATCCAGCTCACAAAATATTAAGCCACATATAAAAAAAAAAACATTCATAAACCATACATCATTAAAAGGTATACAGTATGAAGTTTGGCAACGCTTTGTGTCGACAGATTCCCGATCCGCTTTGATGGGGAAATATGTGAAATGAAATGTGATACAAAGAAGCTTTTACTGTGTACACGTTTTTACACGTTTACTGTGAATATAATCACACGTTTACTGTGAATATAATCAAAATAGTTGCATATTTTTTGGAAATTATATGAAGTATATCATTTTTTGTCGACAGTCGTGGTGCAGGAGTAGGAGTAGGAGCGACTGAAAACGCAACAATTTATGAGTTCGATTCCCAGTCGTGGCCGCCACTCGACAAGCAATGCCTCTAATCAGCAGAAAATGGGGAACGGAGTGTCTTAGCACTGATTTCCTCTGCTTACCCTGCTGCGTGGAGAATATACCGTAAAGCTAAAAAAATGTGGTTGAGTGCATCTATACGCATAACAGGATGAGCATAGATAACTTAGTACCAAGTATGCCATTTTCCGTGTTTCCCTAGAATTAGCAATATTGCGTTTTGAGTGGCGGAATTCAACGCTGCACCTCGTCTTGACAGAATGGAAAAAATTATATAATTGACTGACTCCGCTATAGCTCTTGCGTCAACATTCAGGCGCTGTTCCACTGTACGATGGCATTCATATTATAAGAAACTAGCGGCCCATTTGGGGCTTCGCCCGCATATCACTTATAAGTCTTTTATTATGCTACACTTGCCATAAGATCATGAATATAATATTATATATACATGAATAATTTTGATACATTTGCCATAAGATAATCAATATAAATTGTATAATCAATATAATTTATACATTGAATAATTTTGCTTGCGAGGACGAAATCGGTGGTAAGGGCGCCCCCTGCAGGACTGGTGCCTATGCTTGCGTTAAAATTACGTGCTATACAAGCCAAATCATATCTTCACAAACAAATAAATAAACAAACTCTTCCGCTTTATTATATTAGTGCAGATACAATAGCTGTGGTTTCAAAAGCTGATGGTGTAAATATAATTACATTAACCTATTACCCTCATCTCCAGTTTTGTACCTTTAGATTCCCCCGCCTAGCAAAGTTGTTGAATAGATGAAAGGAGAAGAACGGAGAGAGAGTTTTATAACTACTTACTTTCTGATATCTTGCTATGTGTGTAAAAGAAGTATTCAAAGGTAAAGAAAAAAAAAGAAAAAACGCAGTAAATACCTATTATATGTAGAATTAACTAATGGAATCAATCGAGTATATGGGAAACGGAGTAACTTAACACTAGGTTCCCTCTGCATACACTGATGTGTTCGGGAAACAGCGTGATGTTGGAAAGTAGCTGATTATATTACAAAAAAACAAATTTTAATTAAGACTAATACTGGCAGAGTCTTTATTTCCTAAGATAAGAAGTCCTTCTCTGAACATCCTCTCTTGTGTATTTTCCTGAAATTAAGCCAATATATCTGATGATACAATTTGAATTACGACCCTGTTCCCTAATAAAATATGCTTAACGACACCGAAATGTAAACGAGACGGCGCGTCGGTTACTACACGATAAAAATTTTGAAGTTTATATTTCCCTATTCGAGGCCACATCGGCTAAAGCACCTGGCTGTACATAAGGCGGCTGTGGGTTCAATTTCATCTCAAACATACTATTTTAATTTTCTCGCTCTGGTAACAAGACAAAACGCAGCGTTGAGTTCCGCTACTCAACACGCAATGTCTCTGTCTAGGTATGTGGGCTAAAGCGTGAAACTTAATATTTATAATGAAAATTAAATATATACTTTATCAGCTTCACATGCACTTTATTTATTTATTTATCTGTTCATATAAACATTAACCTAATATAATAATGGCTAGCATTATAACAATTTTAGTACTTTGAAGGTTAAGCTTACTTAGCTAACTAATTGATGAAATCCGTACTAGTTTTATTGTATGAAGGTACCTTTTTAAAAGAGCATTTATGATTTTTAATAAAAATCATTTCGTTATACCAAGTTAAGTACTAAGGAAAGGGAACCAAGTGTTAAGACACTTCGTTCCCCATTTTACGCTGTATTCTGAAGGCATTCCGTGCTGAGTGGCAGAACTTAACGCCGCGTTTTGCCTCGACACCAGAGCGAAGAAATGGAAATATAAATTTAAATAAATATTTCATTTCCTCGAGTGGGGATCGCACCCACAACCAGTCGATTTTACAGTCACACTTTGCCCCTGCGCCACGACTGGCCTCAAGATTTTTCTTGTTCAATATAACATATTTCATAGAATACAAAAAAATCTATGAAACATGACCTTTTAGTTTTGTGTAATATGTTATATATAGACAATATACAATGGCCTTAGTGGTTGAAATTCGGGACAAAGGCGAGCTCTATACATATGTTAACTGTAGAACACAGACATTGGACGTCTGTATATGCATGATTAAATCAATACGTTATTCAAACTGAATGATACTATTGCATGGGATATACAATGGATGATGATGATGATGATTCTATTTTATTGATAAAACAGACTATATCATATAAAGGAAATTGGGTCTATCGTGGCAGTGTTTGAGTAGTTCGTAATAGTTGTCAGTTTATTTTTTTAACATTTTAAAATTTTATTCCACACTTAGGAAAGAAAAATACTTATTAATTAACACATAAATATGTTGTAACAAGCGTATAAAAATTTCGACATAGCTCGATAAGAACGTATGGCTTAGTTGATCAGAGCGCTAGTACGGTAAAGAGGCGCGGGTTCAAATCCCGCTACGTTCAACGTTTTATACGTTTTCTTAATAAGTAGTTGTCAGTTTAATTTGCATTCGGGGGGCATCTATACTATATATTGTTGGAGTTTATATAAATTACATATAATTGTATAGACATTGTTTTCGTATACTTGTCAATACTTGTATATTCAGTTTGTCTTATTATTATTATTTATGTACCCACTTATGTATTTGTTTAAGATTTCTTATGAAGTATTTTGTAATTTGTAAGTCAGTTTAGCTTGAGACGTAGCAGTGGACGTACGAATAAAGCTTTCTACTAAATTATACTTTTATTCTGAGCCCCTTTATAATATTTATACTAATACTAGCGACCCGCTCGCGGCTTCGCCCGCTTAAACCACAGAATTATTTAATTAACACACTGAATTATGTTCGTGTTTTGATATACTTATAATGTATGCTTGCAACGCAATGAAGATTTTTAGTGAGAAAGTTATTAAAACTTTAGGTCGCATTTTCGTACCTCCCATAAGAATCTTCAATTGAATGTTTGAAATAAAAACACAACTTATCGATACTTACAATAAAATCCTAACTCATCGGTGTCTGTACATGGAAGATATTACATTTAACAATGTAATAGAACTTGGTCAGTTTGTCTGTTTGTCTGTGAATTTGTTCACGATAATCTCAGAAACGGCTTAACCGATTTAAATCCTTTTTTTGTTTGCATTTTGGCAATCTGCCCTTAAATATTTAATATTAGTTTTATTTTAATCAGCTTCACGCTGTATCCCTCACACAGCAGGTTAGGCAGAGGAACCCTAGTATTAAGACACTCCGTTCCCCACTTTCTGCCGAATTCTGGAGGCATTGCGTGTTCTCGTTCTTTCGTGTTCTCGTTCGCTCGACACCAGAGCGAAGAAATGGAAATATAAATTTAAGTAAATATTTCATCTCCTCGAGTGGGGATCGAACCCACAACCAGTCGGTTTTACAGTCACACTTCGTGCCGCTGCGCCACGACTGGCCTCAACTGGACTGGACTTTATTTTAATCGGTTCACACAAAGTTAAAACCAGATCCACGCTTTATCCCGCCTTTAGCAGGGCAACTTAGTGTTAAGATATTGCGTATAATGTGTGACTGATGTGCGAAATGAAAATATTATTAAACGAAATGAAAATATTATTAAATTATAATTCAATCCTCCAAGTGGGGATCGGACCCACAACAGTCGCGTTACAGTCACAACTTTGTGCCCCTGTGCAGCGACGGCCTTTAACAAAGAAGAGAAGAGAAGCGTCAGCGCTCCATTTACGGAAACAGCATATAGGGTAAAATATTTTAAACCCATACCTAAAGAAATTAAGCAAGATACATCAACAGTGAAGACGTAGGTTTTTTTTTCATTTCACGATGTTTATTCATATCTATATTTCGTGTGACGCAGTTACGCATAGATACCAATAACGTAAACACATACTACTACAAAAATACTACTAAAATCTTTAGAACTTTGAACTTTGCCGCCAATACCTACGACTCGATTTCGGAATGAGGCGTATGCGGCGGTTTCCCTTTGATAGGTTTATGTGTGCGTGCGTCGTTCTCGACAAATTATATTTTATTTTACAACGATAATTTTATTATTTATTTTGTTTGAAAAAATAACTTTTTTATTTTTGGGTTTTTTATAGAGTAGTTAAAACTGTGGTTTCATTTAAAGTGGTGCTGACAAAAAAACTCTGTATAATTGAGCATATTTAATATTTATAGTATTTTTTTGGTTAATAAATACCAATAGTTATTACAACACTTGCGAAGAAAGCATATTTTAGGCAATTTTTAATTCTTATACCTTTTGAAAAACTACCAATATTCTTATAGTTAATAAATTATTTTTTCAAATTAAAAAATAGTCTATGTTTTTCATCATAATGGCGGGAAAATATTCAAAATGTTCAAAATTACACTATAATACCAAATAGTATTGACATTGTAGTGTTGATAGTAATTGAAAATAGTTATACTACAGGAGGATACCTTCATATGCACTGTTTAAACCTGTTTTTATGATATAATGTAGAATAATATATTCTATAGAGGAATCACACATTCTTTTTATTCTTTAACTATAACACGTAAATACATTTTTTAGAGGTTACTCTGTACTAAGATGGCAGCTCTGTTCCCGCATTTACGGCCCTGATATATCGATATAAATAATAGAAATATAAAATATTGGAAAAAAAGGAGAAACGCAATTATATTGCATTTTTTCTTTTTTTCATACTTGAAACGTATTAATAAATTTACATACAATTCATTTGTTTTGAATATAACATTAAGTTTAATCAGCTTCACGCTATTTTAACAGATGACATTAATATATTTGATACTTCCTTAACATGATTATTTAATGTATTTTTTATATATAAAGTCTTGAGAAAGTTCTCTTGAGAAATATATCTACTGTAAATGAATGCAACGTATATATAACGCCAATGATTAAAATGTATTGACATCACCGCGTCATCTAAACACAATATAAAGTTTTATAAACTATGAACTCACAATCAGAATTTACTTTCCAAATACATATACAGTAATACCCCGGACTTACGCGGTAGGTGGGACCGAGCGATTGCCGTGTAAGTCGAATTCGCGTAAGTCGGGGTTCAACTTTGCATATAAAGTTTCTTTAATCAGGACCAGAGTTTAAAAAAAAACATAATTTAGAAGAAAAATGTTTAATAAAGTGTAGGATAATAAAAAAAATTACATTGTTATGAATAAAGTAACCTAAACCGGAGTTATTTTGATGTCGAAGGCTTCATATATTCTAACAATGTTGCCTGCCGAGTTAAATTTTTCTTCTTTTCCAATTCACAAATTTTCATTTTTACTTCAAAGTCTTTAATTATATTTAGTTTACACTCCAAAGACAGTGTTTTTCTTTTCTTGTTATGCTCAAATGACTCATTTTTCGTTCTTTTAGACGACATAATTAGAGATTATAAGTAAAACGCACTGCGCACGTAAAACAATTTCACGCGGAACATGTTTAAACCTGTCGCAAACTGAACACTGAGTGGGCAGAGCGAGAGAGCCGATGCGCGGCAATCAAAATGAAAAACCGCGTATCTCCGAATTCGCGTAAAACGGGGTAGCGTAAGTCGGGGTATTACTGTACTTTTTATTGCAGATATCGCCATTTGAGCTAGTCCCGAAAAATATACCTACTTTATTATTTTTGTTAATGTCACCAACGTTGACGTTTAAAATAATAATTATGGTAGACTAAACAACTATTAATTGTACTTCTTTTTTCAGCTTCACGCTGTATCCCGCACACAGCAGGGTAGGCAGAGGGAACCTAGTGTTAAGACACTCTGTTCCCTACTTTCCGCGGAATTCTGTAGGCATTGCGTGCTGAGTAGTGAAACTCAACGCCGCACTTTGCCTCGACACCAGAGCGATGAAATGGAAATATAAATTTAAATAAATATTTAATTTCCTCAAGTGGGAATAGAACCCACAACCAGTTTACACTTTGTGCCCCTGTGCCACGAACGGCCTCAATTTACTTTCTTCTTTTAAATTGTGGTTAAATACAATAATCGTAATTTAATTATGTCAAATTTCTATTAACCGACTTCTTAAAAGAGGAGGTCATCAATTCGACTGTATTTTTTATCCTTGTTACCTCAGAACTTTTGACTGTGTGAACCGATTTTGATGATTCTTTTTTTATTTGGAAGCTAGTGCGTCCCGTGTAGTCCTATTTTAATTTAGTTCATTTCCGACAATGGTATCTATGAGAAAATCATATAAATCTCAAATTTACATTAAGTATGTGCGCGACAAATGGACGAATAACTCAATATCAACTCAACCGATTTTAATGATTCTTTTTTTATTAGAAAGGGTACACATAAAGGGTAGTTTGGTGAAAGTTTGGTTAAGTTCAGAGTATGAAATCCGATTGAAATTGAAGAAGTCGATTTTTTTTATTAAAAAATATAATTATGTTATTTTTTCTGGTAAAATTTCTTTGTACTCTATGATAAAAACTATTCTATAAGTTGCATTAGGCTTTGAACTATTACCATGCTAAAAATAATTTAATTTCATACAGTAGTTATCGGTATTTTAAGTAATTTACATTTTTCAGTTTTTATTTTTTTTAAATAAAACTATAATGAAATTCGGAATGAAACCCAAAAAAAATGTACCTTGGGACCCTAGGCTAATACCATGCAAAAATTCATCAATTTCTGTCCAGTAGTTTTTGCGTGATTGACGAACAAACAAACAGACAGACAGACAGACAGACAGACAGACAGACAGACAAGAATTCTGTTGAGTGGTTTTTTAGGTTCTATAATCGACATATAAACCGACCTGATTTTTATTTTTTTTATATCTTTCATGTACAGAATTGACTTTTCTATCCTTTTATTATATATAGAGATAGAGATTAAAAAGCTGAAGTGTTATACCTATGTATATATTAGTAAGCTAAGATCTCGAAAACTTTCTTTGGTTGAACATGCTAATCTTAGGAACGTGTAAGAGAAGAACGAAAAGTGATGTGGATAGTTCATTTTTATATTTTATATGCCATATACAATTGGCATAACGGTGAGATGGGCGAAAGTAACAATATATATTAAAAATATATATTTCGGTACCCGTGCCAAATGCCAGTCAAATAAATAAACAGCTTCTAGTATCAAAATTCATTTAATGATAATAATAAGATATCTGTATCAAAACACCGACATAAATTCTGTAAGTAAACAAAATCAAAAACTGACCAAAATATATATACATATATATATATACGAAATATCAACAAATCGTAGCGGTATTATGTACATATTTGATAGATGAAAATAAAGAAAACACGGTGTGAATTTTGATGGCGGTAACGCGCTACGCCTGAGTTTCGAAGTTAGGGGCAGAGCTCAACACGAGGGTTGCAATGAGAAAGTTTATCGTAATATTATAAAATTATTAATAGGTAGATTTTTTATATAGGTTGATTTATTTATTTTATTTTTTATTAAAGTATTAAAATTATCTTTGTTTAGTTAATATTAAATAAATAAAGATTACTGGCTTGAGATATGAAAAAAAATGAAGACTGTAAACTCGACGGTTTCAGGTTCGATTCCCAATCAGTGGAATTAATTATTGCCATATGCCTATTTTGGTGCCACGATAAAGCGCGGCGTTGAGTTCCAACAGCACCTCAGCCTGTTGTCTCGAAAATTGGGCGTTGCGTAGGCAACGATTGTGATAACACTAGGTTCTATCTTCCTACCATGCTGTATGCGGGATACAGCGTGTAGCTAAAACTGTGAAAAATTTACTTTACAAAAATTGACAAAGCTTTACATTCATTTGATAAACGTGATAGATTTATTTGTATACGGAATTTTAACAATATAAACAACCAGCTATCACGCTAGTTAATTTGAAACTATATAACCTTTTCATTCATTGTATTACACATTTGTTTTTTTTTTATTTGAACAATAATAGTATTCTTATAAAAATATTTTAAAAAGTACATCTTTATACGAAAATGGCGATTATAATAGAATCGCCAAATGTATATCTGGACACACCGTTTCGTGCCATTCGAAAGTTAGACGGAAACTGGGGAACGTCTCTACACTTCCTCTGCCTACCTTGGTATATCGTAAAAAACGTAATACTGTAAACGTAGTGATTAGTCACTTCCCTTAATATAAAAATCTAATAGGTTTTTCCAGTAAAGATTTTCACCCCTGACACTGAGGGGCGTAAAATTGCATTTAGACGTCTGCCCCGCAGCGAGGGTCCCTTATACTCGTAAGATAGATGTCAACGCTTTATAAGATCCCCGTCGTACTGTTCTGGACCGGAATTAATGTAATATACTTGTTTAGTGAATTTAACGCTACTTTTTACTTTTTATATGAAGTAATATTAAATTAAAAGTTTGTAGTATAAATACCATACCAGAGCGGGCAACCACTTTCCCAAATGATTCCCTTAAATCGATTGTTTGTAGTCAGAGGCTATATGCTGCCACGTCACAAGGGCCGCAAAACTTTAAAATTTTATATTTATTTGCTTCACGCTGAATCCTGCACATAGCAAGGTAGGCAGAGGGAACTTAATGTTAAGACACTCCGTTCCCATCCGGAACTCAACGCTGCGCATTGTCTCGTTACCAGAGCAAGAAAATTAAAATCTTAATTTTTTATTACTTCGAGTGGGAATCGAATCACAACCACAACCTGTGCCATTTAAGTCGCTCGCTTGTGGCCCTGCTCCACGATGGCCTTATAAATACTATTTATCCATATCATATTTGTTTATACGTAAAATTATACTTATATTTTAATCTAAAGCGTACCTATTTCACTTTCCACAATACAGATAAAGACTAGAAATGTGTATTTCCTTATACATCTGTCTGTTCACAAACCTCACATAGCAAAGTGGCACTCGAGTGGAGTGCGTCGAGGACGTATTGAGTACGAGTATAACGCATTGAGTCGCTTTAACTGGCAAATTTAAGTGTATGAAAGCATTTAAAAGGCACTGATATAAACGATCCACTGATTAATGTGAGGAGATGGAAATTATACCGCCAGTTTGTAATGTTTAATGTTGGATATTTTATTTTGAATGTATGGTGATATTATATAAAATTATATATTCAATTATATATTCATATATAATAGTAGTATAACAGGTATAGTATAGTGGGACATCGCCTAACAGTGAAAACGAAGGTTATGGGTTCGAATCTCATATAGAGGAATCAATTATTTTTATTTTCCTTCCCGGTAAGATAAAGTGTAGCGTTAACTTCCGCAAACCATACGTAATGTCTCGAATGCAGGCGGAAAGCGAAGAGTGGAGTCTTTTAAAACAGACTTTACCCAAGTCATTCATAAAATTAGAACCAATATAAAAAAAATAAACTTCGCGCTAATCCCGCACATAGCATGGTAGGCAGAGGGAGCTCAGTGTTAAGACACTCCGTTCCCCACTTTCTAACGAATTCTGGAGGCATTGCGTGTTGAGTGGCAGAAGTCAACGCAGTGATTAGCCTCGACACCAGAGCGAAGAAATGGAAATATAAATTTAAGTAAATATTTCATCTCCTCGAGTGGGGATCGAACCCACAACCAGTCGATTTTACAGTCATACTTTGTGCCGCTGCGCCACGACTGGCCTCAACCATGAAACCAATATGGAACTCAATATCAAGACGTATCGTGTTACCAGGATAAGGAAATGAAAATAATATAATTGTTTAAGATCTACACACAAAAAAACTTAATATTTTTCATATATTAATGTGTATTTTTGTGCCAAATAAAGTGTTTTTGCGGGGAATTTTATTGCACTGCTTTATTCAGAAAAAATCTGCAGCAGAAGCACACAGAATTCTCGTTGAGACAATGCTTTGTCGAATACAACGTGCAGAGACTGGTTTAGGCGCTTCAAAAGTAATGATTTTGACCTTGAAGACAAAGAGCGTTCTGGAGCACCGACAAAATTTGAAGACAGAATTGGAGGCATTGCTTGAAGAAGATCCATGTCAGACGTTAGTAGAGCTCGGGAAAACGTTACAAGTAGATGCGTCAACAGTTTCAAAACGTTTAAAAGCGTTAGGAATGATCCAAAAGCAAGGGCATTGGGTGCCGTATGAGTTGAAGCCGAGAGACGTAGAACGACGTTTTCTCATGTGTGAATTGTTGCTTCAACGGCAAAAGAGAAAAGGTTTTCTGCACCGTATCGTCACTGGGGATGAAAAGTGGATTCACTACGACAATCCAAAGCGAAAAAAATCGTGGGGCATGCCGGGTCACGCATCAACATCGTCGCCAAAACCAAATATCCATGGTTCTAAGCTTCTTCTCTGCATTTGGTGGGATCAGCAGGGCGTAATTTATTATGAGCTGCTTAAACCTAATGAAACTATCACGGGAGCTCGCTATCGACTTCAGTTGATGCGTTTGAGTCGCGCTCTGAAAGAAAAGCGGCCACTATACGAGCAGAGACACGACAAAGTGATTTTATTACATGATAATGCTCGGCCACATGTGGCAAAACCAGTCAAAACTTACCTGGAAACACTTCAATGGGAAGTTCTACCCCACCCGCCGTATTCACCGGACATAGCCCCCTCCGATTACCACTTGTTTCGGTCGATGGC
Source organism: Heliconius hermathena (assembly GCA_013403705.1). Taxonomy (NCBI): domain Eukaryota; kingdom Metazoa; phylum Arthropoda; class Insecta; order Lepidoptera; family Nymphalidae; genus Heliconius; species Heliconius hermathena. The sequence goes on from JAAIXJ010001825.1 coordinate 829,188, forward strand.
GCACGGTTTAAGCGAGCAGCGCTTCCATTCTTTTGAAGAAGCCGAAAAATGGCTTGATTCCTGGATTGCCTCGAAAGATGAGTCGTTTTTCCGACGGGGGATTCAATTGCTACCAGAGAGATGGGAGAAAGTGGTCTCTAATGATGGACAATACTTTGAGTAATGTCATTGTAAGCATTATATTTCAAATTATTTTTTTTTAAACAAAAAAAAAAACAGTGAGAACTTATTCAAGGTAATAATATGTACTTCTCGTTTATCTAGAAATTGGTATGGAACCTTCAGTGAGTCCGACTCGCACAGTACCGGTTTTTTTCATTTATATACAAAAGTGCGATAAAAAATAAAACAACTTTTTTATTTCCGTTCATAGAAACTCGCATGTGGTAGTATTTAAAGGTACACAAAATTAATCAGATAACCACGAAAACATTAAAACACTAAAATTCGTAAAGCATATTCAAAAATTACTAATAAAATTAAACTTAAAACAATACTCCCTCAACAAACCACCCTCGCAGCGAACACGATTACCCCTTGCTTAATAAAATAGGGTATACGGATTGCACAGAATCAAAATGCAATAATATATGTACAAAGTCAAGTCTTGAATCGTCTGGCTGTAAACCCGACGGTTGGGGGTTCTATTCACAATTGGAGCAAAGAATTATTTTCTTTTCCTTGCTTTGTTTACAAAACAAAGTGCAGCGTTGAGTTCCGTCATCATGTTGTTTCGAATATTGGGCGGCAAGTGGAGTATAGTGTTTTAATATTAGATTCCCTCTACCTATCTGCATTTGCAAACGCGAGTACAGTTACAAAACAAAAAAGCTACAAAACAAAAATAATAAAAATGTATTAAATATATGATTAAAGTCCACTCAAGTGGCTCAGTGACCAAGCTGACTATAAGCTTTGAAATTGTTGGCTCTTTAAAAGGTCTCATCTATAGAGCAAGTGCACAACACTTTGTTACTCGCCGTTCCCACTTACAGCTCCGTGACATGGGTGCTCAGTAAGAAGCAGGAGATGAGAATGCTTTACTAATCTAGATCGAGTGCAAAAAGGAAAAAAAATTAAAATACTTCTTTGCCCCTATCTCCGAAGATGATGAATAGCTGATACGCTATAACCATAAACTTTATGACCAGTGCAAAGACTAACGTCACACAAATCATCAAAATACTATTTTGACTTGGTCATGTTCATCGAAAGGACAGGGTCAGTCAACGTTTGCTTGAGTTGGACCCAGATGGCAAACGCAAAATTGGAAAACCTAAGTTTGGCTTGCTTGTCGGAGTTACCAAATATCTTAAGACTAGAATTACATCTTAGACCTAGGATTTAAAAACTAGATAAAAGTGACATTAAAGAGGAATAGAGTAAAGCATTGGAAGAGGCTTGGACCCATGGAGATATATCATCTCATCAGTGGCTGAACAGCAATATTATTAACTACATCAAGCATTTATAAGACACGAGCGCTTGAATAAACTTGAGCATTACCTATCTTATTTATGTTTATGTAACTTTTGCATTATGTTGAGTACCCACGCTCAGAGGATGGAGAGACAACACAACACAAGTGTTTAGTAATTAAACTGAACGCTGCACTTCGACAAACCAGACGAGACTAGATAGCCACATTTAAAAAAAACAGTCCCTCAAATGATATATACATATATGGTAATAGCCAATTTATCATATTTTTGCCTTTCTTGCTCGCTGCAAGTAGGTATATCATACGAAAACTTTAACTCAAACCTCAAGACTATTCAATATTTTATTATTGTCCAAAAATATTAAGCAAAATCAACAATACTTCAAAAAAAGTATATACCAACCGAACCGATAACCTCCTGCGTTTTGAAATCATATAAAAAATAATAAAAATTGAACTAATAAAATTAATTCATCCAATACCTTACAATATTCAAATAGAAAACAGTAAAGCCATCTTAAATGGCAGCAAAACAAGTAGATTTAACGGCTGTTTATTTATTACGAGTCACAGAGCTCGAGACAAATGTAGTCAACGTTCGAGACGCTCCTTGAATGATTGATGATCTGTACAGAGAATGGCTGTGTTACCTGGCTGTTCTGTGTCTTTGAAATATAAAAGGTGAGGTGATGTGGTAGAAATGTGTGAATTCAATAAAATAATGATGTAAGATTGGTTTAAATGAAGGTAAATATAGCTATTAGAAAAAGAAATTAAGATTAATTAACAATGTAAAAAAAAGCAGATGGAACTTTAAGACACTCCGTTCCTCACTTTCCACCGAGTTCTGGAGGGGTTGCGTATTGAGTGGCGGAACTCAACGCCGCGCTTTTTCTCCACACCAGAGCGAAGAAATGAAAATATAAACTTAAATAAATATTCCCCATTGAGAATAGAATGCACAGCCGTTGATATTTATAGTCAAACGCTATACCAAGCTATACCAAGATGGCCTCAAAAAAATATCCAAAACATCTTTTAATACTATTATTATTTTTCAAAATTAATCATCCCATCACTTTACCTAACTTTCAATTCCATGTAAATCTAAAGATAGCATACATCTCTATATACGTAGTAAGGTACTATAAGATATTTCGTCTCCTCAAACTACCCATCCATTGTGTTCACCATCGTGCAGCCCGTGAAGTCGAGCAGAAAATAACCCAACACAACCTTTACTTTCTTTCGAACTAATTTAATTCTGATGTAGCGTGAAGAACTGGGACAATGTGAGACGTTGCCAAATAAACTACTTTGAGATCTCGGTGACGACACGTAAGTCACTGTAGTAAAAATAACATTTGTTAACCAAATATACAATATATGCCTTGAAAAATACATGTATTTGTGATAAACAATGGTTTTGACACAACACGACATACAGTGGGTTCAGTTGCCACTCGAGGAAATGAAATATTTAATATTTTCATTTCTTCGTTCTGGTGTTGTGGTAAAAGTGCGACGTTGAGTTCCGCCACTCAATACGCAATCCTCGCATGCCTCCAGAATTTCAAGGCATTTGGTGTTGAAATAGAAAGTGAGAAATAGAGTGTCTTCACCCTAAGCTCCATCTGCCTAACCTATTTACTACGTGCAGGATACAGCGTGAACCTGTATTTGTATTTGTAAATACAACAATTGTAAGTGTCACAGTTTAGTTAACAAGTTTCCGATTGAACGCGTTTGTTTCGATTCGGTTTTGATTAAAATAAGATTAGAAAAGTTTATTAAGTAGTCAAATTTCAAACGCCATAATTGGTTATATTTTTTTATTAATTTACGATAGTAATATAGTTTATATTTGAGGTATTTTTTTTTCAGCTTCACGCTATATCCCGCGCACAGTAGGGTAGGGTGGAGACATTGCGTGTTGAGTGGCAGAACTCAACGCCGCTATTTGAGGTCATTGTGCATAAATATTCCATTAATAAATAAATATTCCATTTTCCACGCTGGCAGCAAGGCAGCTTTTTATTAATATTTCGAATTTGGGCAGAAAGCAGAGAATGAGTGTCTTGTCTCTATTTTCAGAATAAAGTATGAAGCTCAAAGAGTAAATAGAATAAAAAATTAAAAAGGACGTGTAGGTACAAAAGGCAACAAAAATAAAATTTCATGGATAAAAATCTGTAAAGTTAGTAAAACGCTCTCAATAAATCACACCTCACAAAAGCGGTGCTAATGTATTAGACGGTTTAAAAATGAATACTCATTCACTTGCTCTATACAAATTTTGGGAGTTTGTATAGAATCCTTTTTTTGCTTCAAAATATTTATTTTCATTGTATAATTTGCTAAATGGTGATATTTTAAAGTTAAATATTTTTAATATTTTATAGTTTCTTAAAGTTAAACATATCTCAATACATTAAATATAAAAGAATAAGAACGTATACATATAACAGCCAAAAAACAAAGAACTTAAAAAACCTATAAACGAATAAGACACTCAAACCTAACAAAAAAAAATAACTAAGTTATAAAAAAAACACAAGAAAACCAACCTCAAATTAACACATAACAAAAAAACAATATATACTACAACACAAACACACACAAAAAAAAGCAACCACACACAAGAACAAAACAACGGATAACGATAACGGAACTAAGAACCAATCAAGTCGTTCATTAGCCGGGACGCGAACCCGGTCCCAGAGGTAATCAGCCGAGTGATTGTTGTTACTTGCTGTTACATACGGTACGAGATAGCGTGGACGTTAATTATTTAGCGTTCGCTTTCATTTCAGATGTATGGGTGAGAATGGATGGTGGTGCTTTTATTTAGGCTTAGAGGTTAGTCCCTTTGGAGATTGGATTTTAGTTAATACATGACGATGAATCGTGTGAACTTAGTTCCATTTCAGCGTTTCGCCAGAACAGTCCGCGGCGTTTAGTTCCGCTAGAACGTAGAGGGGTGCGTCTTGACATTAAACTTACTCTACCTACCCTGTTATATGCGGGACACTGAGTGACTTTTGTTGCTCCATAGCGTGGACGTTAAATATTTCGTGTTCACATTTTCATTCCAGATGTATGGAAACGGGAATTGACGGTATCGTTTTTATTAGGGAACTCAGTCTTTTTATAGGATATATTTTTATTAATACTTAGCTTAATATGTACTCGCAAAATCTATCCTGGGAGAAATGAAATAGATTATTACACAGGTTTGGTAACAACTGAGAGCGGAGTTGAGTTACGTGATACAAGTAATACCCAATAATTGTTGCTACTTGCTATATCTATTGCGTAGATTCGATAATTATTATTAAGCGCTCACTCTTATATTAGATGTATGGATATTTGAATGGATGGCGTTATTAATACGGCTTTATGTTCCTCCATAGAAAAGTGAAAAAGGAAGTGTTTTGACTATAGACTATATTAACATTGAAGTATTCATTAATAAGTAAATCAATATCTTTAGACACATTTTTTTTGAATTTTCATAGGTTTTAACTTTTTTTTTTTTGTTTAATTATTATATAATAATATATTATATAATGTGAAAAAAATCTAGTATTATTAATTCGTAAAATTTAAAAAATCTGTCTTGTGCCAACACTAAATAAAATAAAAATATATTTTGAACTCTTGAAAAAAATGAACACATCCTTAAATTAAATTATGCATTCTACTTACTTTAACTATAATAAACTACTATAGTTTTAACCGACGATGTCTAGAACCAATATCCAGACTGGTTTGAAGCAACAATAGAGCGCGTTATGAGGCCTCCATTGTGCGTCAGTCTGGTACAGACATCCTATTTTAGTTGGTTGGCTGTTACTCGAAAAGCTGTTGAGCTGTAGGTAGTTTTAATGTTTGATATGAAACGATTATTATTGCTGGGTTTTGATGAACGAATGTTATAATATATAATAATGTACATATCATGTAGCAAATATGTAAACTATGTCTAAATTATATAATACTGCAAGCAGATTTCATTCTTATCATAACATTTGAAGTAGATATATGCCGTACAGTTACCTACTCGTAATTTAAGAAAGTCTAATTAAAAATATTTTCAGTTAGAAATAAACCTGTACTATAATATATTTTTTTTTATTTTAAAACAATACACATATGAGTGTAATTCACAAAAAGGTAAGCTGATGACGCCGTTCTTCTGGCAAAATCCATAAAAAAAATACATGACCTGTTCCAAGGACTCGAATAAAAAAGTGGCATCATGAAGCTCGCAGTAAACAGAGCGAAAACGAAGGTGTTGATAGTGGGCCGAGCTGGAAGAATGCCATCATTTACCAACCAACTACCAAATACGACCTACTTGGCATTGATAATTGATATCGTTGACCACTATACATATGTATTTGGACTTGCAAATCTCCAGGTATAGACGGAAACTTGGTGCTTAGAAAAAGAGGTAAATTGGGATGGCAAAAACAATATGGCCCATCTAAATAATATGTATAGACGAAAAGTGGAATTGGTAACATAACCAAAAAAAGGTTGATACTAGTATTAATAATGCTCAGAAGCGACGACAGTTTAGAGAAACTAATTGTGGTTGGAAATACCGAAAACAAAAAATCATTCATTTACCATCACAATGGACCGATCAAATTTTAGAATAATTATTTTCTAATCTCTATACGATTCTAAGAGACGCGCAGGATCGAAACCGGAATCGTGGAGGCAGATCATCTGCTCCAATTGCAACCCTAATGCTGACCACGATCCTTAGACATGAAGGACTAATTACATAGAGTAGATGCTGTTGTCTGTCTGATCGGAAAGTCCCTTGCCTCTATACAAGTCGGCAAGAGCTTACACAAGCTTGTTTATACGTTGTCTATAATTAAACTTTGTACAATGAAAACCAAATATTTATTAAATTTTATACAACAAAGTACTAATAAACTTTTACAATCACTTCTTTGTAAACAATTTACTTTACATTAGAAATATTTCAATTTCTGGTGGCAATGGACCGCCACAGTAACACACAATGGTGACAAATATACAAAATCGAATTATTTATTTCTGTGCTTCAATGGAATATAGATCTGGATATTTGATATTCATTTCAGCTCGAGCCACGCGATCTTTAGAAAAATGATCTATGCAACAGACGGACAACAAAGTGACCCTATAATTATTTTAAGAAACCTTATTTAATATTATCTGTATCATAAATCAGTAATTCTCCACTGAACCACAAGAGACATTTGATAAACAATTACATACCATAACTTTAATCACTCCATACGACATCTGGTACACGCAGTCGTGTAGACCGTATAAGTACGCTACAAACAAAAGCAGTAAAACATATTTCATAATGGAGACAAGGCAGTAATTCAAATTGGATCGTAAGACGCGGAATTGCCTTAATGTAAGGAAAATGTGCACTTCGGGCATTTTTATAAGAAGCTTTCGAGATATATATTTGTGGGGGCTATTAAAATTATGATTAATATTTGCAAAATTAGTTTGTTGTTTAATGAGATTGTGAAATAATTATTAAAAAAAGTTATAGATTTATACATTTCTGTTTTTAATTATTATTCAAAAAGTTGTATAAATTAAAATATAAATGATAAAAGTTTTCACAGTATACTATATTATTCTATTACTATACCTTAAATAATAGAAGTTTAATAAAGAAAAAAAAACTTAATAAGAGTATGTAGGTAAATACTAATACTATTAATAATAGTGGTACTCGTAGAATATATTTTATCTTATTCACATGAATTCTAAAGTCAAAAGTATAATAGCGTTATACACCTAACCGTTGATACTGAACGTCCCTTTGACAGTGAAAAAACATGATGAATAAGTAACGAAGTCCGCGCAGTTATGTTTTTATTGAACCGGCAATTTCATCTCGCGTTCGTTTAAGCGTCCCTTAGCCTTTATGGTTTGAATTTAGTTTCATGTTTCTGTTTGAGCAATTTGTTTTAGTTCTTTTCTAGTTTTTTAGTTTTCACGTTTTATCCCGAATTCGGCAGGCAAAGGGAGCTTAGTGTTAAGACATCCCGCTCCCTACTTTTTACCGAAACATGGAGGTATTGAAGTTGATAGGGTACTTCCGGTTGACCTAGAATTATGAAATTTGGCAGCTAGCATCTACAGGTAGTATTAATTCAGGAAAAAATGTAGATTTGTAGTTAATTTTAAAAATTATTTCCTCAAAATGAGAGCAAAATTTAGTATTAAACTAGCGCAAGCAAAGTATCAGATGAAAGGGCTACCTACGGCTAAGCTAAGCTTGAATTTCAGAAAAATTTCCAATTTATGTACGGAACCCTCGGTGGGCGAAGCCGACTCGCGCTTGTCCTATTTTTTAAATATAGCCAAAAAGTAATTTGAGAAGACGTTTGAATCGGGACGGTTTATCATTTCATATCTAAATTCAATGTCAAAAATATATGTTTTCATTTCGTTTAATAAACAGATGTGACACTGGTGTTATTGAATTATTTTGTTACACGTGATATACAAAGCCTTGTTGCGTGTCAAATTATTAAAATCACTTTTGCCTCTTACATTGGAATAAAAAAATATTTTTTTCGAAAGTAAATATATTTGAGGACATCTAATAAAGGATAGACTAAATACGGACGGACGTACTGTTTTATGTTTTGTGAAATATTATATAGTTAATATTATTTATTCCTTAAACCAAATCAGCTTCACGTTGTATTCCGCACACAGCAGGGTAGACAGAGGAAACTTAGTGTTAAGACACTCCGTTGTCCACTTTCCGTCGAGTTCTGGAGGCATTGCGAGTTGAGTGGTGAATTCAACGCTGCGCTTTGCCTAAACACCAGATTAAAGAAATGAAAATATCAATGTAAATAAATATTTCATTTCCTTGAGTGGAGATCAAACCCACAACCAGTGGATTTTAGAGTCACACTTTGTGCTTCTACGCCACGACTGGCTTATTATTTATTTCTTAATATCTATAAATAATTTTATAATAATTCAAACACAGAATAGAAACTAGACCGATCTCGATTCCTTCCACAAAAAAAACCCTTATTAAAACAAACCAACAACACCTGGTCCCCATCACAAAATTACAATACTTACAGGCTATATTCCACAAAGAAAAAGTACAGACAACATAACAAAATTCCATTTTATCATTATTATCAAATTTGTGCAAATATTAATAACGAATAGGGTCGCTTATCATTTTTATCGACAGGCTTTCAGAGTAATTGTCGCTAGAAAACAATTAATCATGGCGGAGCTTAGGAGTTCTCGGATGAGTAATGGGAGGAACAGATTCGCCAGGTGTAAGTAAAGCTTTTGACTGCAAATATAAATAGAGGGGAAAGGGGGGAGAGGAACCTACTTTTGGGTAGGTCTCAGCATTTATACGAACATGTCAGTTTTTTTAATGATTTGTTAGTATTTTTTTTTGTGAGATCGATTTAAATTCTTAATAAAAATTACATGATCCAATTTTTTTTAGCGTAACTTTGTATTACAGATGTAGCAGGTTAGGCAGAGAGAGTCAAGTGTTAAGACACTCCGCCACTTTTTTCTCTGAATTCTGTAGGCGGAAATCAACGCTGCGCTTTTGCCTTGGTACCAGAGTGAAAAAGTGAAAATATATAATATTTCATTTTCTCGTCTGGGAGTCGAACTCGCACCCTGCGTCGTTTACAGTCATACGCTTGTGCCCCTGCGCCACAGCTGGCATCAAATTATAAATAAATTTACATTATAATGAACCATAACATGCGACGCGGGAAATCGTTCTAGAGTAATGATATCATTAAAAGATATCAATATAGATACATCAAAATATCTATCTAACAAGTAAGAAACGAACGAAATGGAAAATAATTTCTCTTAATTAGAATTATGCATAAATCATATAGTAATATTTAGATTCTTTTATTTGATTTGATTATGTTTGATGATCAGCTTTCACGTTGTATCCCGTATATACCAGGTTAGGCAGAGGGAACCTAATGTCACATGTGCCGAATGCCGAAATGTCGAGGTATTGCGTATTGAGTGGCGGAACTCAACGCCACGCTTTACATTTTCACGAGGCAATGAAAATATTAAATCATGATTATGATTATAATACGATTAATAGAAAATAAGCCTAACAGTGCTAAAATTTAACTAATTTTCTATGTTTAAAATTTAAATTCGCAAATTTCTTTTGAAACAAAAAAATTACATCGATTACAAATTACAAAAGTTACTTCACAATACGTAACGCTCCCTCTCTATTGATTTTACTCTACACAGAAGGTATAAAATAAAAACTTTTCTAAACGCGAGGCTGGAAAATAGAATTTTTAATACGTCCTTAGGCGAAAGACAATTTAGGAACAATGAGAGCAAAGGGTGAAAAAACATTGAAAGTAAAAATGTTTTTCTACGGAATGAGCATATTAAAATGGATATTTGTCCTGGAACGGGCGCTATCTTCATCTGTTATATTTAAATGTTAATTAATTATAGAGTAATTATTATTATTATTATTATCAGCTTCACGCTGTATCCCGCACACAGCAGGGTAGGCAGAGGGAACCTAGTTTTAAGACACTCCGTTCCCCACTTTCTGCCGAATTCTGGAGGCATTGCGTGTTGAGGGGCAGAACTCAACGCCGCNAGTCACACCTCGTGCCGCTGTGCCACGACCGGCCTTATAGAGTAATGGGTGATGTATTATTATATTTTTTTTCAGCTTCACGCTGTATACCGCACACAGCAAGTTAGGCAGAGGGAGCCTAGTGTAAATAAATATTTCACTTCCTCGAGTAGGGATCGAACCCACAACCAGTCACACTTTGTGCCTCTGCACCACGACCGGCATACATCACGGCCGGCGAGCCGGCCGTGTTGTATTATAATTTGCATAATACTCTTTTACTTTTAAATAATATTTTTTAAATAAACTTTGTTGCATACCTACGTAAAGGAATAACTATTTTGCTTTTATGAATGAAGAGAGAAGGAAATGTAATGTCAGTCCATTATCCAATTTCCATTTAGTTTTCAAGACGTTACGTATTTTGCTGTGACTTAATGCCGTGTTTTCTCTTGCTACCGGAGTGAAGAAATGAAAAATCTCCATTTCTCTAAATCATTGGTTTCCAACCAGTGGTCCGTAGAAGCCTAAATATGGTCCGCGAACTATTTTAATTTTATGTCTGGAGATGGTGAGGCGAAATTTCTGTTTAATTATCATAGTAGGTCATAGTGGTCCCTGCTACCAAGAATGATATAAAAGTGGTCCTCGATCAAGATAGGTTTGAGAACCCCTGCTCTAAATGGTATCGACCCCACAACCGTCGCTTTTACGTACAGATTTTAAACAATAACTAGGTAATATAAGCATAGAAAAACTCTATTAACACCGCGTTAAAAAAAAACTTATTTCTGCTCTTCTTCTATTTATTTGTATAAGAAGAAAATATTCAAAAAAAAAAGAAAAATAAATAGGAATTTTACAAAATAAAAACACAGTGCGGTCGTATAAAATGATCGATATTACCCAAAGCGTACTGGTACTAACGTACATAAATATATAAATCTATATGAGAGTACATACATGCGGGATCACGTAGTTGCCCTCAGATGTCCTCGGTTAACGCTTTTTATACCATTGTAGAAACGCACTTACTATTCATGTACGCTGAAAAACGTGTTTTTGAGGAATTTAATAGTTGCCACCAGTGAATAGACTGTGGGTGATATTTAGCTGAAAATTTTCGCTGAAACTTTAACATTTTTATGAGGATAAATATTTTTATAAAATGTAAATGATATAAAAATGCTAAATTTCTGTGGTGCTAAGATAACACTAAAGTATTTGTATATATGAAAATTGCGAAATATTATTAAATAAGTGATTTTAAATAGTATTACCCGAATTACCGACTCCTAAAAATTCAGTTAAGCTCGCGTCATCAAGACAAATTAGATCTTTTATAAAAATCGGTTCACTGGTTTAAGAGTTACAAGAGAACAAGGGAACGGACATATATATGTATATACATACTCGCTAAAATATAAAACACAACCCTCTTTTTGGCTTCACACAAGTCACATTTTCCTTTGTTTGTTTCCTATAATTATTAATAAAATACTAATGTATATATACATACTTAGCTATAATATTAAATTAATTAAAATCCGGTCATTTCTCTTCAATTATATACATCAATATAACAAAGAAAATCCAAAAAAAATTAGAAAGCAACTCTACTCCAAACAAAAAGAACAACAAAGCGTAACATAAAAATCTAAACAAATAAAATGGTTTTTCTGAAAGGACGAGGACGAGAGCTAAATAATTAAAAACGTCCACTTTAATACCGCCATCATACACAGTCTAGGAGCGCAGGTGGTGGAGCCAAAATAATTAATGGTGCATGGAACGAAAACACCAGGAGCTGGCGTTAAGTAATACCCTGGATAATGGATATGTTCAAGTTCATCCGGAAGATTGTAATTAGTTTGAGGTCCTCCTGACATGTTTGCACTTTGGAATATGGAAGAGCTTATTAGAATTGAGTTTAAGGTGGATGTGGCACAGCGGATTGACTGTAAATGCGACGGTTGTTAATTCGATTCCCAATCATTTTTTTTTCCATTTCAATCGAAAATTGGACGAAAAGTGGAATAGAAAGATGGTAACACGATGTTTTCTTCTACCTACCCTGTTGTATGCGGGATATAGTGTGGGGTAAAAAAACAAAATTAAAATACTTCTTTAGTAATGTAATTTTGTTGAGATGCTGTTATATTAATTATATGAAAACATCTTTTTCATTTCAAAAGATAATTGAGGAAATAGTCTCTTGACAAGTTATGATTTAAAATATCAATTTCTAAGTGATTTTTTACAGATATACTAAATAATTTGTACATAAAAAATTTTTATGAAATAAGAGGAGAAGAGATGAAGATCAATTCCAGCTACAGCCTTAATTTTAGTTTGAATATTATTATTACGTGTTTTTCTTAGTTTCTCTCTGTATCCCGCGCATAGTATGGTAGGTAGAGGGTACTGGGGACTGAGAATTAACTGGGAACCAAGTGTTAAGACACTCCGTTCCCATTAAGACACTCATTTCCTGCTTTTACCGAAAAAATATTGTAATAATTATTATATACGTGGTTTTTGACCGATGTATATTTATACCAAAAAAGAACCAGTTGTATATATGATTTCAGATCTTTTGATCTTTTTAGACTTCCGACATTTTCTTTTCGTAAGTGTATGTATCTATAATTTTTTCGGACACTAAGACTTATATCAAGATGATAATTTTAATATTATTTTTCATTTATAATCTTAACCTGCACTGTACCTATCTTACCCGTTCAATATAAAAAAAATGTAAAAACATAAAGTAGCAGAGCAAACCGAAATTGAAAAATTGAATGTCATTCAGACAAACATCGCTCAGTGAACTACAAATCGCACCTCAGCAAGCATTCCCTCACCGTGTACCGAATGCGGGAACAAAATAAATAATGGAGTACAGATCTATCTATTTCCATTCTTCCGGCAATAACTGTACTACCCATACCCATAGGGAAGTGCGAATGGTACATCACTAGTACTGGAATGGAGAGGGGCTATTTAATATCTAAAATAACTAGCACGAATGGTGCGGAGAACGCAGTGTCCTAACACTATGGTTCAAGACCCTAAGGGACTGTATTCTTCCTTCAAAATCTACACTCATCGGGTCTTCTCATAATACTTCGCACATTTTTTTTTATTAGACATCATATGTCACGCAAATACCAATGACAAAAGCACCGACAATAAAATTCCGTTGAACATTAAAAGTAAAGCATGTTTATTCGTTAAATCCATAAGATTTTTTTTGCTATACTAAAATCAATGAAATTTACTTATTTAGAAAACGTATAAAAATTTGAACGTAGCGGGACTCGAACCCGCGCCTCCTGAAAAGCGCCTGGTCGGTTGGTTCACTTTAAAAATGTTTAAAAATATCAATGAGATTTTCAATAATCTTGCCATTTATATATTTTTTTTAATTTATAAGTTTTTGACTTTTACCACTTTACATATCTTTCAGATATATTGTATGTCCGATGTGATAACAGTATGCATATCTAGCCTTTGTCTAAATAGACAAACAAAAAAAATATTACAATAAAACTCCAAGTGAGGATTGAATCTACTATCGCCGCTTGCCTCCAGCCACTGTGACACTATAGCACAAAATATGTAAAAGTAAAGTAAAAGCTACTAAAATTTAATATTTCAGCGGTAATTTTACAACATTGACTTTAAACTCATAATGAGAATATAAATACTTAATCAAAATGGAACTCTGAAAGCTTTAAAAGTTATTAAAAAAACACAACTTTAAATATGGCAGCTCTTATTAAGCTCCGTAGTTCTAAACTTTGACGTTTTGATTAAGTTAGCTCGGGTATAAGTATGTGCTACAAAATTTATTCTGATATTATTTATACTTGTTATAACGATAAACTTGATAGAAACTGCTAAAATTAAAGTGAAACAATTTAAAGCGTTTATTTGCATTGAAATTGGCATAGCGGCACAGCGTGTAAACGGGATGGTGGGATTTCCTCGCTCGTAATACGGACGAAGCGCGGTGTTAAATTGCACCACCTAAAACGCAGTGTCTCGAAAACTATGCGGAAAGTGGGGAATAGAGTGACTTAGCTGATAGACTGACTTAGCGGATAGAGTGACTTAGCGGGTCGATTTAATTAAAATTAGCTTCACGCTGTACGGAACACACAGTGTGGGAACACAGCAGGGTAGGCAGAGGCAACCTAGTGTTAAGACACTCCGTTCCCTACTTTCCGCCGCATTTTGGAGACGTTTCGTGTTAAGTGGCGGAACTCAAGGGTGCTTTGCTTTCATTTCCTCGAGCGGGGATCGAACCCACAACCAGTCGATTTTACAGTCACACTTTGTGCTCCTGCGCCACGACTGACCTCTCAGTCTCTCAGGTCCTAATTAAAGATTCAATATTTAATATGAGAAATATCTTCAAGAGCCAGGATTGAATAGACAGTTTGTAAACATAATAAATATATAAACATTATATGCACCTTTCGTGAATTAAATTTAATCGTAGTTAATTTAAAATTTTAATATTACAAAATCGATCGCTTTGGAACTGCTAGTACCTGAAACAAAAATACAACATATTATAATATTTATTATAGCAAAAAATTAAATATACATACATCCAATATACTTATTTCTCTTGCACAAGAGACTGTGTTGTTTGTATTTTGTTACTCTTTGTTTAATAATAATATTATGATTGTAAAGTCATTAAATTTTTCCTTTGAATATTGGTTGAGGATGATATATAAGCGTTTTCTTTAACTAGAATATATATAAAACGAAAAAATCTTTTGTAATCACAATTTAGGCCACCAGCCACAGAGTCGGCCTGTAAATGTATTGGTTGTGGTTTTTATTTCCACCTGCGGGAACTAAAATCTCCGCTACTCATCTCAAAATATTCCGAAAGAAAAAATATCTGTAGATGGGGAAGGTCTATATATAGATGGGGAATATCTGTAGATGGGGTATGTCTTAGCACTAGGTTCCCTCTGCCTACACTACATTACGAGAAAAACCGTGAAGCCGCTTTAATCGCCAGCGAACTACAAATGTTAACCACAAATGTTAACTAAAATCCATAAACCCATCCTACTATAATTCACACAATATATATCACCACAACAAACTTTATCTAAATACACGAACATACTACTGTTTAATTCATTTTGTTACTAAAGTCATTAAACGCTGAGTTTTACTGCTCACATTAAATTTAAATATTTAAAGGTTAAACCAACAAATGTATGCAAAAAAGTTATTCAGTTACTAGCTAAGATTAAACAGCCAAATATTTGCCGTCGAAGCTTTTAACTTTTGTAAATACTGTATTTATTTTTGAGGTGCATTTTATGCTTTTAATTTTTAACTAAGTTAAAAAAGTCGTGGTTTTTTTTAATTACACGTTTCATCGCTAGCGGGGTTGCCAAAGGAATATCTCTTTCGCCTCGTCCACTGTCATCACCCCTTCATACATACTCTGTGGTGCGTTTGATTTTCAGTTATGAGAAAAATTATGGCTTTTTATTCCTTTATACTATGAATAAAGTTCTGTTGTTTAGAAACACACGAAGAAGCGTGTAAAGATAATGTTACATAATTAGAGTAGTTAAAAAGAGACCCTGTTTAAATACTAACTTCACCTCATAAAAAAAAATAAAATCTATATTTATAATATATACATAATATAATACGTAACATAATAATATACATTTATAACTATGAATTATAATATATATCTTAAAACGGAGAGATTCTCTTTGCTTTTCCCGATGTGATTTCGGATAGTTCAAGTCACAATCCTGATACATAGATAGCGTAATCCAACGCCGCACTCCCCATCAAACATTTGTACACTGCGTCACTATAATAGTCTGCAAACTACATATTTATTCAAAATTTCAATAAAAATGTAAACAAGTAGTTTTAAATACTAGTTCAATTATAAAAACAGATATTGCTGTCATCGGTGAATGGTGATGTGGTATTAAGCCTTTGTACTGTGAGCAGACGTCGCTACCAGACGTTGGGACTTCAAAATTTTTAATTAATTTTATAATTAAATGCACGTCGCATGTAAATTGTATGCAGAAAATGAAATGAATAATTTGTTGACAAGATGAATGAAATATGTTAACTAATATTACTTTCTAATTGTGATCTTCTTTTGAGGCCAGTCGTGGCGCAGCGGCATAAAGTGTGACTGTAAATCGACTGGTTGTGGGTTCGATCCCCACTCGAGGAGATGAAATATTTACTTAAATTTATATTTCCATGTCTTCGCTGTGGTTTCGAGGCAAAGCGCGGCGTTGAGTTCTGCCACTCAACACGCAATGCCTCCAGAATTCGGCAGAGAGAAACGGAGTGTCTTAACACTGGGTTTCCTCTGCCTATCCTGCTGTGTGCGGGATACAGCGTGAAACTGATTTATTTATTTTATATTATCTTTTTTTTTCATTTTAATATAACATTGTGGGAAGGGGGAACTCATAACACATTCTGTTCCTTACTTCCCAGTTTTTTGGACACTCAGTTGTCAGCAGCGAAACGCTGCGCTTTGTCTTTTTATCAAAGCAAGAAAATAAAAAAGTTTGATTTACCCGAGTTGTAATCGAACCCACAACCGTTTTGTTGACTGTTGTGATAGGGCGGTCTAAATTATGATATTTTAATTCTACTCTATTCTAATCTAGATGATAGCCAAATATATGCGAATATGTTATTCATAAATATCACTTTCTTTATTAATCAGCAACTTTGCTTCTTATGGGATGGATAGAGATAGAATGGGATGAACACCGTAGATCTCCACGTATCCTATAAGACTTCTGTTTTTCACTTTTAAGGTGTAAAACTCTAAAACAGTGAATTTGAACCATATTTCCCTTAAACAAACCGTCAAATATTCCACTGTTTATTTTTAAACCAAAGAACAAATAAATATACGAATCCGTTTCCCGTACAAAGATCGCGTGGACTTACATAGTAAAACATTTTTCAATTTCAAAGCTTACACGGATTGTTCGCAACAATGCACATCTATCCCGTTCACGTATCAGTATCATGTACCTACTGTGCTCTCTAAATAACGTATTAAGCTTTTGAGCCCAGTCGTGGCAGGTTATGGGTTCGATTTCCACTTGAAGAAAAGAAAAATGTAATATTTTCTTTTCTTCGCTGTGATGTGAAAGCAAAATGCAACGTTGAATTCCACCACTCAACACCGCAATGCTTACAGAATTCGGCAGAAAGTGAAAAACAGAGTGTATTAACACTAGGTTTCCTCTAACTACTTTACACACACAAATCAAACATCTAAAAATAACAAATAAATTACTTGGAAGGGATCGTCTCTGATTCGGCCGCCTACACCTTCACCGTACAAAAATCACCAACTCCCCATACATGGAGATGCAAAATGTTGTGTTCCGTTGCCGAAGGAAGTTACCTTACTTGGCTATCCTTTACCACCCGCCGCTTTGAATACCAAACATATTCAATAACCATTGAACCACACTGTCCTGCCAATTTATGATACAAATAGGTCTTTGTTCCAGCTTAGGTATCTGGATAGCTCAATGTGCAGGGCAATGCACTGTCGCAACATTGGTTTATTTAGATATAGATATTACGATTGGAGAACAGGGGGAACCTGGAAACCTAGTGTTAAAACACTCCGATTCCATCAAGACCGTTCCCCACCGTTCCGTTGAATATAGATAGTTAAGAAATACGAGCATATTACTAAGAACTACCCTTCTAACTTTCATAATATTAATCAAACTAATAGAATTCGAGGCCAGTCGTGGCGCAGCGGCACGAAATGTGACTGTAAAACCGACTGGTTGTCGGTTCGATCCCCACTCGAGGAGATGAAATATTTACTTAAATTTATATTTCCATTTCTTCGCTCTGGTGTCGAGGCGTATTAGGCGCGGCGTTGAGTTCTGACACGCAATGCCTCCTAAATTCGGCAGAAAGTGGGGAACGGAGTGTCTTAACACTAGGTTCCATCTGCCTACCCTGCTGTGTGCGGGATACAGCGTGAAGCTGATTTATTTATTTTAAACTAATAGAATCAAACCTTAATTCACAGATTCCATAGTGCCTTCCCCGAAAAACAATTATAGAAATCCGACTCTAACTTAATAAAGTAAAAAATAAAACATAAAAAAAACTAAACTCAATTATCTATATTAAAACAAAATATTCTGCCATCAACAGAGGAGCAGAACTCCTCTCTAATACATATTTGCGGTATGTAAATGTTCAAAATCATTTTGCACGGCATTTAGCCAACGAGAAGTTCAATTAGCTTTGCATTGGTAATACCGTTCTGTTTAATGTTGGCTGCGAATTGCTGGAAGGATTCACGTTAGGCAAATTATGTCTATGTTACTGTGAATTATATATATGTATTATATAATTTTTATTCTTATGTATATTTTATTTGAATTGACTTCAATTGGGAGATGCTAAGAATATAAATAAGTTGTAAGAACCGTATAAGAATTTCGACGTAGCTTGATGATAACGTATGGCTTAGTGGTCAGAGTGCATGGACAGTTTCCTAGAGGCGCGGATTCTAATCTCGCTATGTTCGAATTTTTATACATTATATTTAAATAAGTATTTTTCTTTCCTTAGTGTGGAATAATAGTTTTAAGTAGAAACGAGTACGTTTTAAGTAATTACGACAATTTTGCTGGTGTAAAAGGACATTTAGATATGCATTTAGGTATGTACAAAGCACAGTTAGATATGTATTTTATATGTAATCGAATTTATATATTATATAATTATAATATGTCTATTAACTATGTAATCGAACTATTATTTTGAAATTGAAAAAAATATTTTTTTTCAATACACAATATCCCAAAAATGAAGCGGAAAGTACAGAATAGAGTCTTCTACTTACCGTGCTAAAAACGGAAGACAGCGTCAAGCTATAAAAAAAGAAATAAATGAAAAGTCTACCTAAACACGTACTTCCTATACATAATATTTTCCACACGACATATCATTGTCTATCTTCCGTTACATTCGTTGCACCGACGCGGTATATTCTGACACAAAGAAGCTATCCTAAGAGTTCTGTAACAAAAGTACACATACGCTTGTTACTTTTAGCCATTGAGAAGTTTTATGTTGTGGTTTCTTAAATTGATCTTATCAAATTTGGAATTTGAAAATGGAGTTATTATAATTTAGTTTTTATAATATTTATGCAAATATTTATACAGTATCGGTTCAAAAAATTACTGAAAAAATCTCTCAAGTTCTCCCGTAGCTCGGCCATTATTTGTAACCCATACCTTACTCAATAAATGAACTAACTAACATAAAAACGAATTCAAAACAGCAATTTCTAGATACTGCAGTTGATTTTCATTAACAAAACTTTTAGTTTTTGACTTTTAAACGAAATAACAACGTTTGATTGCAACGTTTGGTCGGCTACCCAAAGCTGTATCCCGTACATAGCAGGAGAGACTGAAGAAACTTAGTGTTAAGACAATTCGTACCCATTAAGACACTTCCATTCTCCACTTTCGACTAAATTCTGTAGGCTTTGTGTTCAGTGGCAGAACTAAACGCCGCACATTATATATTTCTTAATAATAATTGAAAATACAATAAAACAACTCAATTTTAAATTAAATTTTCCTTCTCTCAACATGAAGGCCATTTATCTGTCACCGTCAGCAGCAGTAATATCTTGAAATATTATATTTATGTTATAAAATCATGATCACTTAACTATCTCTCAAGGGACATTACTCAGTAGTTTGAGCAAACTCCTGAAACTTTACAAAGACGGAAGAGGAAACTTCGATCATAATTGCATTAGATATCATATATTGTCAATATTAAATTCAGAATAACGTCTTTGACGAATTATTTCTGATATATTAATATAATACACATAAGAATTAATTTGAAAATATTAAAAAAAATTAAATTGACTTCAAATAGTCGGAATATAATTTCAATAAATCAATAAGAATCGTCGTGAAAATTATAACTTTTAGTTTTCGAGAAATTCGTGGACAAATGTATATACATACTCTTCCGAAATTCAGCAGAAGTATTTGGAACAATATATACACACATCACCATACTCAAATGTTATTCAAATCAAATTGATAATTTTATTTTTTTCAATCGGTTAAAATGTACGATAACACATATCGGTTTATAATGTTTAATCATTCATTTTAATAAATCTGAAATTTTGAGGATGACGTAGGTATGGGGGCCCTGGGATTTTGGGCTATTAAGTTCTGCAACTTGTATTTTGTTTTCAGTCTATTTAAAAGTTTTAAAACTTAATCATTTAAAAATATACAAAATTTAACTCATTTTCATACTTAATAAACAATAATATATTTTTTAGAAAACAATTCAACGTAGGGGGACTTGACCCCACACCTCTTGGCAATCGTCCAAGCCGTCCAACCTTACCTATAACAAACGAATAAAAATATTGACGCGGTTTGATGAGGGCTTATTAATTAGAGTGCCTTGACGGTTTACAAGAGTCGCGGGTTCAAATCTCGATACATTTTTTTTTATTTTCTAAAACGTATATCTAATTTATTGAATGCATTATATTTAATGCAACTGAAATTATAAAAATATTTAGCCTGTGATACAAATAGTTCTTATCGTTATTTTAACTAAATGAAGTTAAGTTGAAATTAAACATCACATAATAAACAGATTACATCGTGTTTGAGGAAAAAAATATGTTTTATTTTATATTTATTCAAATAGATTTTTTACTTGTTTCTCCTTGTACGTTTTCCTAGATGTCTAAAGATGAAAATGATATATTTACCTATTCTTACAATAACTACGACCGAGCTACTACATAGTAATTTTATAATTTTATCATTCATAGTGTTATTCCACACTGAGATAAGAAAAATACTAACAAAATATACAACAAACCTATGAAAATTTTAATCTAACGGGATCCGAAGCCGCACCTCTTGGAAGCTGACCAAACGCTTTAATCACTAAGCCATACTTACGCCTTGATCGTATGACTCAGTGGTCAGAGAGCTTCAACGGTACCAAAGAGGCGCAGGTTCCATTACCGATACGTTCAAATTTTTAAAAATTGTCAATAAATATAAGTTATAGTTCAATATAGTTTATATTATTTATTAATTTGCTTAATATAATTTCAAATTAAATCGTAGAGATGATATCCGAAGTGATGCATGACGATCTCGTAAGGTCGAGCGAGGCCACCGGGTTACGCGGCCAACGACTTGTTCATCTGTTGATATATGACATAAACACTTTGTTTACCTAAAACGTTAAATTGTACTGTGGGAATGTAAAGAAAAAAAATTGTGCGTCATTTATTGCCATATAAATGTACATTCATATGTCATTATTTACTTATTTTGGGACGAAAAGTAAACGGAACAGAATAGTTACATTTAAAACCTTTTTTAAAACAATAAAAAATCGAAGACAATTTATCCTAGCTATGTATGTACATTTAACACTCTTTCCTTACTGAGTAACAAAATGACAGACAAAACTAGGCTTATAAAGCTTATATTTGGCATGTATGGCCTAATATTCCGTAATCCACCTAAAGTAAGGGAGTGTAGGGAAGCACTAAGGAGGATTTCGGAAAAGTGCTACGAGAAGAAGAAAAAAAGAGGTCATCTATCTCCATTTTAGATTTTAAAGTTAAAGCCAACAATTTTGACACTTTTTTATAAAGAAAATATAAAAAAGTTATATTTTATTTTTATTAAGTTTTAGAAATAAATATACATACCAAAGAACATTATATGCGTATAAGTTGACTACCTAATCTAATCACGAACAGCACAAGCCAATGAACTGGATCCACCCTTAAAATAAGGCACATATTTAGATAGGAATGTACCTAATCAACCTTGAAAAGAAAATATTCGTTCTTAAATTTATTATATATTTTTTTCTTTTACACGTATTCCTCATATAGCAGGTTAGGCAGAGGGTGTCCTGGTGTTAGGACACTCCGTTTTCCATTTTCCATATTTTCGAGATCTTGCATGTTGGGACGCGAAATTAAACGGTGGGCTTTGTCTTGTCACCAAAACGAAAAAAATTAAATTGAGCCTTCAACCGTCGCGCTTACATTCAGACAGCCTCAAAAAATCAAAAAAAAAACCAAATTTCTATGTGCGATCTTTATATAATATGTTTTTTCAAAATCTTTTAATACTTAATATATTTCATAAAACTCAACAGCTACTTCTCAAACGAAAACACAAAGATATAATTTAACAATTCCCACTATTAAGAACGAAACATCTGGAAACGAGAGTCTAACCAAAAATTAAATCTCTATTTAAAATTTCAATTTTAGCTTAAAATGTTGTAGTCATCATATAATTACTTGAATTTTGTTAACATAGCTAACAGCGCTTATACCTATATTCCAAAAATCCTTTATGAAAATTGAGGCAAAATTTTATAATATGAAATTTCTCGCAAAGACCGTGTATTAAATTCTTTGGCAAGCCTCGTAACAAGGCATGTTTATGTTCTTATTTAATCTTTTGAGTTCGACAGGAAAATATTCTTTTAATCATATACTAGCTACTGTAGTGGCGCGGTACTTCGTGCGCGGTATTTCTTTATATAACATTTTTGATGTATGGTTTTAGAATGACGATAAATAAATTTCAAGTTGCTCTAAAACGGTTTAAATTGTTTTGTTTCTTTCGTGGCTGTATCCCGCATACAGAAGGATAGGAGAGAGAACTTAGTGTTAAGATACTCGGTTTTGCACTTTCCAGTTAATTTTCGAAACAGTGCAGTAAAATATTAATTCTTCCGAGTGGGAATTCAATTTAATACATTAGCTATATGTGCTTTGAAAACTAAAATTATAAGCACAGTAAACCCATATTACACAAATGTGTCATATGTCACATAAAATACTTATATCCACTTGCCTGACTTGTAAAAATTAGTTTGATCGATAAAAAACGGGACAGGTTGGGGGTTCGATTCCCACTCGAGGAAATGAAATATTCAATATTTGTGGGGAACAGCAGTGTCTTAATGGGGACGGAGTGTCTTAACACTAAGTTTCCAGCTTCCTTCTGTCTACAGAAACAGCATAATGATAAAAAAATGTCCTTAGTAAACATCAGGCCACACGATAAACAGAGTTACCAACATTGAATAGTCTTAAATGTAAAACTTGTGGGTTTAGTTTGTCCCAACCACAGCTGTACGCTTTTAAAAGTTTTTAACTAAGCTTTACTAGTTGTAACCTACATACATATAACGTTTGAAATCAGCTACTTCTACTAATACATTTTTTTCTCAGCTTCACGCTGTATCCCGCATATAGCAGGGTAGGCAGCGAAAACCTATTGTTAAAACACTCCATTGTCCACTTTTCGTCGAATTTTTGAGGTATTGCGTGTTGAGAGATTAGGAGACATTCTTAGTGTAGGCAGGAAATGGTAGGCAAACGGAGAGAATTGCATTCATCATACAAAAACTGTCTAGTCAAGACTATTCTATTAGGTAATCTAATCTAAGGCCATGGGCTTCCCCCAAAAATATATCTAGATACACCCATAGCTAAAGCACACAACACCAATTTATCAACAAAACTGAAGTCAAAATCTTATTCTCTAATATTTCTTCGTAATATATAGAAGTTGGTCGTAGCTCAGCAGTCGGCGCAGGTGTGGTGGATAGCGAACAAATCTGCAATTAGCTTATGCTCGCTTCAGGATTTAGACGTATTTAATTGTAGGTACGTAAGGTAACTTATTTAATTACTTTTTGATAGTTAAGTCATATTTTGAGGCTACTCGTGGCGCAGTGGCACAAAATGTGACTGTAAACCGACTGGTTGTGGGTTCGATCCCCACTCGAGGTGATGAAATATTTACTTAAATTTATATTTCCATTTCTTCGCTCTGGTGTCGAGGCAAAGCGCGGCGTTGAGTTCTGCCAACTCAACACGCAATGCCTCTAGAATTCGACAGAAAGTTGGGAACGGAGTGTCTTAACACTAGGTTCCCTCTGCCTACCCTGCTGTGTGCGGGATACAGCGTGAAGCTGTTTTGATTTTTTTAAGTAATATTTTACTTCATCTTTAATGTTATTTGGTGGAATTTTCGACTTTTCGTCATTATTAAATGTTTTATAGTTGCGATTAAGCTAGGAATATGTAAAATTGTATCTAGTTGTAATATTTTCTGTTTATATATTTTTTTAATTTTCACTATATACCGCTTATAGAAGGCCAGGCATTGGGAACCTACTATTAAAACACTCATTACCCCACTCTTTGTCTACTTAATAATACACCGCATGTGGAGTGGCGGAACTGAACGCCGTGTCCTGTCCTGTTACCAGATTGGTAATATCAATATGATTCATTTTCCCTTTAAAGGAATCGAGACCACAACCGCGTTCATAAAATTTTAATTGAAATAATATGTAAACAAAATAATTGTCCAACATACTATAATTATCTGTTTTTAGGTCATTCTTGTACTAGCCTATGCCTACCATTATACATATAATATCTATTTTCCTAGACTTAAAACCAAACTGAAATAATATGTATTTCTATAATTCCCGACTGCTAAGGAAGGGTTATGTTTTTCGCGCGTATATTGTATGTATGTATTATTCTTTATTACCTCATATCTCCAGAACCGCTGAACGGATTTACATAATTGAAGCATCGTTAGATTCGTATTAGCAGCCCAAGTGTTTTTAGATAAGTGACGTTAAATAAAAACAATCATGGCGGCTGTGGGACGCTATTGGACTTAGTGAAAAAAACATTTTTCGTTTCGAATACCACAATATGGGTCTCAAATTCAAGAGCTTACTACGAGGATTTCAAAAAGGTATATCATGATTATAATTACCATAATGAATTCTAACAAAAAAGTGAAAAATAAAAAAATATTTGTAAAAACAAAAACCCCGACTGCATAAAACTAAAAAGAAAATAAACAAGCCCAATAGTTTATTAGGATTAACAGTCGGGACCTATAAGTAATTCTTCAATCAATAAAATCTTTACCAGGAACCCCGCATAATTTAAAGAGGTCCCGACTGTTAATCCTAATAAACTATTGGACTTGTTTATTTTCTTTTTAGTTTTATGCAGTCGGGGTTTTTGTTTTTACAAATATTCTTTTATTTAAAAGATTTCATTTAATAATTTCAACTAATTTATTACAAGTAACAAAGTTCCAAAACCTCAGCTCACGTTGTATCCCGTACGCAGCAGGGTAGGCAGAGGGAACCTAGTGTTAAGACACGCCGTTATCCACTTTCCGCCAAATTCTGGGGGCATTGCGTGTTGAGTGGCGAACCTCAACGCCGCGTTTTGCCCCGACACCAGAGCGAAGAAATGGTAAATATAAAATTAAAGAAATATTTCATCTCCTCGTGTAGGGATCGAACCCCCAACCAGTCGATTTCACAGTACTTTGTGCCTCTGCGCCACGACTGGTCTCAAATTCAAAAACCTCGATGAGAAAATAACCTTTTTATTAACAAACACAAAGTAATTAATATAAACAAAGGTTATTACCAACAGTATTTACGTAGAACATAATAACCCGTATAGTAGAAAAGGGCCCCTACTCAAAAGATTTTCTATAGGGCCAGGTATAAAAGGGAGTAGGGGTCGTTCGTAACACGCGTTTAATCCTTAGTTTAGATTTCTGTTTGAGATTTGTTGCTTTATATAGAAAATTTGTGTGGTATTTTTAAGAATATTTAAATTTCGCTTCAGTACTGGGGAACGGAGAATGGTGTCTTGACACATCCCAATCAATGGACTGAAAATAATAAATTCCCCCGAATAGGAATTGAACCCACGATCATATCTAGTCGTTGAGCCACGATGACCTCAAATTTTATTTTCTATTAACAACAAACAATAGCAAAATAATTTAAGTTAGGTACCTTTATTAAATAAACGAAATAAGTGATTCATATTTAAATTATAATATTATACGAACGCGTTCGTTCGTATTCGAGTGATATTTTAACATAATATAATTTTATATTTACATACAATAATTAACTGAACCTTTAATAGTGTGTTATTGCAGCTAAAATGTATTGGGGAACTGACTGAAACAACGAGCTCTGTTCATTACTCTTTCATACAACTAATTAAGGAATAAATGGATTTCTACATTGGTAAAATTCATAAATAAGAGAGATACGAGACTTTGTGTGGTATTTTTTTTGCTGTACTCTTTTCTCACATATAGCAGCAGAGGGAACCTAGTATTAAGTAGGTTCCGTTTAAAAAAACCGAGACAATTCCTATTAAATAGGGAAAACCAACGCGACGCTTTGTCTAAGAGAACTTAGAAATGGTAATTTTTAACCCCCGCTCTAGTTAGCGTGGCCTTGAATTTCCCCTCAACACGCAACAAAGCACTTCCCTAATTTGAATTGAAAGCTGAGAACGGAGTGTTTTGACACTAGTTTAAATTTGCTTACCATTCGTTGAAACTAAAACTGAAACTTACATCAGCATGTTTAAACATCAGCAAACAGTTACGGGCGACAACAAATAGGTATCTTTATATTTCATTTAATTTTATACGAAAAGTCTTCAATTCAATTTAACATACATATTTGAATGTCCATGTAAATTGTGCATTGGTTTCACAACAACTGATACAAAAATTATTGAAAATTATAATTTATATAATGCTTTGTAATTATAACTGGTAATATAATTGCTTATAAATTTTTTTACCTCTATAATATTATAATAATATTGTATATTGTGTAATGAGGCATAGCGTGGCGTTGAGTTCTGCCATTCAACACGCAACGCAGAGTTCAGCAGAAAATGTGGAACGGAAAAGTTGTAATATACAGGATGGAAGTGTCAGCACCACTTTAAATTAATCCACAGTTTTAAGTACTCTATAAAAGCCTAATACAATTTTATTTT
Source organism: Heliconius hermathena (assembly GCA_013403705.1). Taxonomy (NCBI): domain Eukaryota; kingdom Metazoa; phylum Arthropoda; class Insecta; order Lepidoptera; family Nymphalidae; genus Heliconius; species Heliconius hermathena. Next base: position 856,281 of record JAAIXJ010001825.1, read on the forward strand.
TTTTCCCAAAGATGAAAAAGTGATTTTTTCAAACAAAATAAATAATAAAATTATTGTTGTAATATAAAACGTCATTTGTCACACGAAATACAGGTATGGATATACATCGCGAAATGAAAAAAAAACTCCTACGTCTGAACTGTTGAGTTACCTTGATTAATTTTTTTAGGTATGGATTTAAAATATTTTATCCTATATGCTGTTTTCGTAAAAGGAGCGCTGACACTGCCATCCTGTATACATATACAAAGTATTATATAAATTGCATGAAGATAAAATACGTATGTATTATTTCCGTTACAATGGTAACAACTAATAAGCGCTGCACGGGATGGATGTGGGTGGATCACTATCAAAGGAAAAATGCATACAATCACAAGGCAAGTGAATTTATTAAAATATTATGTACGCGTGGGTTGCAAGTTTGAATGAACTGTTCAATATGCAAATATAATTTGGGTTAAGCAGATCGATATAAATTAGTATTAGGTACCTAGTGGTGTTTGTACAAAAGACAAGATTCGAAATGATTTGATGATATATTTTTTTGCATCACGCTGTATCCAACAATAAGCAGCATAGGCAGAGACAATCTGGGAACCTAGAGTTAGGACACACCATTCTTCACGCGCCGCCCAATTTCCAAAACATTGTGTGTGTGTTTTTTTTTATTTTAATTCTTATTTACACTAGACTTATGGTCCGTACCTTTTGTTATTATTAAAAAAATTAAATAAATTAAATTAGCTTCACGCTGTATCCCGCACACAGCAGGGTAGGCAGAGAGAACCTAGTGTTAAGACACTCCGTTCCCCACTTTCTGCCGAAATCTAGAGGGATTGCGTGTTGAGTGGCAGAACTCAACGCCGCGCTTAACCTCGATACCAGAGCGAAGAAATGAAAATATAAATTTAAGTAAATATTTCATCTCCTCGAGTGGGGATCGAACCCACAACCAGTCGGTTTTGCAGTCACACCTCGTGCCGCTGCGCCACGACCGGCCTGTTATTATTACATTTCTTTTAATTTTTTTCTGTGTGTTGACCAGTGTAACTTAACGGCGCACATTATCTAATAACAATAATAATAGTTATAACAACAATTACAACACTAATAACAAAATAACAATAACATTGACACAATAAAAAAGGCCAAGGCCAGTCGTGGCGCAGCGACACAAAGTGTGACTGTAAAATCGACTGGTTGTGGGTTCGATCCCCACTCGAGGAGATGAAATATTTACTTAAACTTACGTTTCCATTTCTTCGCTCTGGTGTCGAGGCAAAGCGCGGCGTTGAGTTCTACCACTCAACACGCAATGCCTCCAGAATTCGGTAGAAAGTGAGAAACGGAGTGTCTTAACACTAGGTTCACTAGGCCTACCCTGCTGTGTGTGGGATACAGCGTGAAGCTGATAAAAAATATATTTTTTTATTTATAAAAAAAGTAACGCAATAGCTTCATTGCTGTTTTCGTAGATGAAGTGCACATCTATGAAAACAGCTATAAATATATAATTTTTCTTTACTTTTCTCAAAGGTAATTGAGAACAGAGCTATAAATATGTCGGTACATTCGTATTTAGATTTCTGGGGCACCACGTTATCCCATGATTAGCACAGCTTTCATAAACAAAGTATAGTACAATACAGGGATGACTTTTGTGTTTGTATAGAGGATTCATTACAGGCCACAATTATCCTTAGGAATCAATGGCTATTGGTACAGGCGGATATAATAACTGATGTGAAAACGAGGTGGATGAATGATATAATTGGAAGCTTATTCAATAGAAATACGTATATTTTTTGGAGAATATTGGATATGTTTATGTAATTGAGTATTGAGATTGAGGTATCGGCGTGATGCGATACGTTGCCAATTATTATATTAAATCTATATAATATATTGATATTATAAAGTTGTTTAGTTGGACGCGCTCTCAGGAACTACTGGAACGAATTGAAAAATTATGTTTGTGTTGGAAAGTCCATTAAGGAAGGTAATAGGCTAAATTACATGGATATTCGATGTAGCCCGCTGTACTTGCGATCAGAATTACCTCGGGCACTTAGAGTCCTAGAGTCCATCCGCGGAATTTGGCTTCCGCCATAAAAATAATTTTCAAATCCGAAACAATAGTTCCTGAGATTAATCCAGCAAACAAATCAGATTTACAATATTAGAATAAACTACTCGCATTTCGTACATCATATGCATATGTCGAATACTTTGCATCCCCTAGTATTCGTATAACGTGTAATTAACAGACAGAATGGCGATTCAAATATCTCGGGGAAGGTAGACGATTCGGTCAGGTATTTAATTAATTTATTGTGGTGCAGTGATAGCTTATGATAGCTTTGTAAGAACTGTAATTGTTGTGTTATAGAAAGAAACAGTGTTATTTTTTTGTATTTCAATTATTTTCTTTTGTAAAACAGAAAAATATTTGAAATAGGTAAAAGAAAATATCGAATTTGAATTCGGCGTCATTTTGTCCTGTAAAATTTGCGAGCTGTGGTTTCTCATATTGATTATATAAAATAACCTTCCGATTAGCCTGAATGTTTTTGTTTTTTAAGAATGGTGTTTGATGTTTATTTTCGTCATATATAACATAACAGACTACAATTGCGCAAATTATCAAAATAGTAAGAACTGCTGTGAACAGCGACCGATAGAGAAATAAGGTTTTGAATCAAATTTGGTTGAAAATGACAACTTTTGGTTTCAACAAGATGTTGCGAGACCTCCGTCAAATGATTACCTTGCTGAATAAATTTCCTCTAGGCCAGCCGTGGTGTGACTGTAAACGCGACAGGATATGTCGAGAACTGAAATATTTATTATTTTTATTTTTTTGCTGTCTAGGCAAAGCGCAGTTCAGAATTCGACGGAAAATGAAAAACGGAGTGTCTTAGCACTAGGCTCCCTCTGCCTACTTTGCTACATGTGGGATACAGCATGAAAAAATCCTAAAAATTATCTTCTTGTGTGGCAACATTTGTGAAATAAAACGTATGAAAACCTACCACAAACAACACACCAATTGAAAGAAGAAATTTTAAATCTTAATATCAGTATCACACAAAATGTTTGTAACAAATTGCTGCGCGACCTTGGATGGTCATATGGATACTATATTTTTCCCTACATTATGTTAGGTTTACAAAATAATATTTTTTAAGATAATTGATATGTTGGCATTACATCTAGGGGAGTCCGAACGAAAAAAAGATAAAAAAAGCTTCAAGATCTAAAAAAACATGCTGTCCCAGTGTCCATTGACCCCAAATTGAAGTTCCAATTTAGGGTTTTAGCGGTCGTTATTGCGTGATGTCATCTCATTCCGGCGAACAATGGGCTTATTTTAGATACCATCGTTTATCTTCATTAAACAAACCGCAAAGTCCTTTGGTCTTTTTGAACTTTATTAATATGGTAAAACATTTCGGTGATTTATTTTATTTCGAGTAATTTTTCTTTTTCTTTTGCAAAAAGCTTACCCTCAAAGCTTTTACTGTTTTAGGATATTTTAGACTGTCGTTGCACAGCGGCAGAGCATCGGGCTAAAATTGCGACGATTGTGGGCTCAATTCTCTATCAGGGGAGTGCAATATTTCAATTTGATAGCAAGACAAAGCGTGGCGTCGAGATCCGTCAATCTGTCTGTCCGAAAATGGACAGAAAGTGAGGAACGGAGTATCTCAACACTAAATTCTGTTGTCATATGAGATTTACCCTTTAGTGAAGATATGAAAAACGATGAAAATAGGCTACAGTTTGAAAAAAAAAATACAATTAAAGATTTAGTTAGATTTAGTTAAGTGTTAAGTTATCTTTAGATTTTTTTATTTTGTTTTACGCTCTATTCCACACATAGCAGGGTAGAGGCCATTATTCGCTATTTTCCGCCAATTTCTGGAGGCTTTGCCTGTTGAGTTACGGATTGCCTCTTTACCAGACCGCGGAAATAAAAACGCGAAACGTTCTTGTAGACATTTTCGAGAATATAATTTTTTAGTGCTTTCCTTAATTCCCTAATCTACCTATATGCAACCTTCTAACCACTTAGTCCGGCAGTTTCATCTGTGCGTTGTCTGTTAACCACTGAGCAACGGAAGACTATTATATTATATATACCTTAGTGAGCGCATTCTATAGAAAAATTGCCGTAACAATGATCTAAGTAGGTACGTATGGAACGAAAAAAAAACCACCATTTATTAAACAAAATCTGACCTTAATATTTAGTTAAGAAATATTAATAACCTACATAGGTACGATGTTCTTCAAATTTACTTTGGATTTTCTTGGATGATATAAATAAGTGAAAACAAACCATCAATCATAATTCATGTTCCATCGAGAGTAGCTTGTCCGTTGTTTTCTTTTCATACATTAGCTTATTATATGGAATTGTTTGAAAGAAAACGAATAAAGAGATATTGATAAATTACTATGCTTTTTTCTTACTTCATAAATTATAATTGAGAATTTCATGACTTTTTTACGGACAAAAATTTCAAATTCGAATCTCGACAGGAAAAAACGGAACTCTTATAGGATCACTTTTTTGTCCATCCGTCCGTCTGTCAAGGACCTTTTTCTCAGGAACACGTGGAGGTATCAAGCTGAAATTTATATAAAACTCAGGTCTACTGTCCCTTGGAGCTGTCAAAATATCAAACTTCTAAGCAACGCAACCAAATTTGGTCACCTACTTTTTAACTATGTATAATAGTTAAAGCAATCTTGCAAGCAATTAGAATGGTCATTTCTGTGTTTATATTGACGTATATTAAACGTGACTATACAATAACCGCATGTCAATACCGGTTATTTATTACTAAAGTCATTATTTAAGTTATTATTCAAAGACAAAGGTTCATAAAGTTATGTTATATGAACAAATATACATATGGTTAGTAACTTTATAGTTGCAATATTTTAAAAACATTAAAGAGGGAGCGCAGCGTTGAGTTACGCCAATTAGCACGCATGTTTCGAACATTAGGCAGATAGTGGGTAACGGAGAGCCTTAACACTCGGTTCTCTCTGACTACCCTGCTATGTGATTGGTAAAGCATAACGTTGATGCATCAAAATCTGTAATTTTATAATAACATAATATTGCTCTATGAAATATAGCTCCTAGAAAACAGTAACTGACTATCTATCACTCACCTTATTTAACAATACATTTAAACAAAATAATAACAAAAATCCATATCAAAATCATAAAAGTGAAATGAAAACTTTCACTACAACGCTATACCGTGCTCACAAATGGGCCGTGGGTAAAAAAAAATGTATAGAATACTACTGCATAATGTACATTTCTCCACTAAAGGTCAAACTAAAAGATACTATTCAGGTCAAAACGCCATTGTATTATATTAAATTTAAATTTTAACGCAATTAAAACGATATGTGTTTTCATTTAAACAATTGTGCTTACGGCTTTTTCTCACGTTAATGGAAACGAGGTCGCGGTTGGTAAAAATTATTTTAACGAAAAAAGTGTTCTGTACATATTACAGGTGATTTAAAATGGAACCAAGTCCAAATGTGAAGGTTGTGGGTTCGGTTCGATCAATAACAATTTAAATTTATCCGCTCTGGTTCATATTAAATCATGAATAGAAAACGAAGAACGAAGTGATTTAAGTGTCTTGGCATTACGTTCTCTCTGCCTGTCTGCCTTCTATCTACACATCATACTATTAACTTAGGCTGAAAAGTTTATGTTTGATAAAGAAATAAGATAGTCTCAGGAACTAATGATTGGAATTAAGGATGCTTTTTTGTGTTGGATAGTCCATTTATCGAAAAAAAGGCACTTAGAATGTATCACATACAACTCTTATGTAATTCTATTTATCCAAGGGGACGTAGCCGCGAGAAGAATTTAGCCTTAGTCAAGCTGAAAAATATTTAAAAGATTTTTCTACAAATCCAGTAATTAGTTATATTTCTTATAGAAATATAATATAGTCATTTAATACAAAATGTGGCATTTAGATAACCGGCTCTAAAGAGACAATACGTCTTCAGCGGCTGAATCCAACGACGTACTTTATCTAGCAACACAGAAGAAGGTATTTATTTAGCAAAAAGATTTTGCAAATTTCGTCCACAATTATGAAGTTCAGGTTAGCATTGATTTAAAATATTTATTTAAAAAAAATATTAGCCTTGTGTTTAAAATAAACATCCTATCATAAAAAGATTCTGAATAAGTCAAGAGTGTAAAAGTTTTAAAAAAAGTTTGCAGCTGGACGCTGTATCCCTCATATGGTAGAAACCTAGTGTTAATACACTCCATTCTCCAACGCACCGGAGGAACATTCGAGACGAACGCAATTTGTCATCTTACCAGAGCAAGAAAATGAAATAATGTCAATCCCCCAAGTGAGAGTCGAACCCGTTGCGCTTATAATCACACGCTGCGGCGCTACGCCACGACGGCCTCAATTATTTATAATATAGCTAAACATCTACACATCTACACTTAAACAAATAATCTCTCCAAAATAAAATATTAAAAAAAAAAACCGACATACCATTCGAACCCTAAAAAACGTGAATGAACGATGTGAGTTTACAATTTCACAGTGCCACTTGAAAATTAATTTTACGACGCTGACACTAGAGACACTCCAACATTTGCTCGCATTCAGCGAATGCGGAAAGTTTTTATCTCCGCATAATGTCGCTTTCATCCAATTAGCAATGATAATTCTAAAGAAAAAAACGTCACTGTTGTTTATTACATGATTTATGAATATTTTATTACAAGCTGTATACTGCTGGCCAGTCATAGTGCAGGGGCACAAGTGTGTGACTATAAACGCGACTGGTTGTGGATTCGATTCCCATTCGAGGAAATGAATTATTTACTTAAATTTATATTTTGATTTTTTCGCTCTGGTGTCGAGGCACAAAGCGGTAGAGGTCAGGCGGCGTTAAGTTCCGCCAGTCAACACGTAATGCCTTCAGAATACGGTGAAAATTATCATAAATACTCATGAACAATCCCTAATTAAAGAGATACAATAGATTATAGAACGGTAGCTAGGGATTTAGAGATTTTTTTTATAGCAACGCGCTGTATCGTTTAGTAGAATAGACAGAGAAAAATCCAGTGATATGACACTTAGTTCACCAGACGCCGCCCTATTTTCGAGACATGTGTGTTGAGTAACGGGACCCACAACACCGTGCCAATACTCCTTACCAAAGCGAGGAAATGAAGAAGAGACGTAATTGAATTCCTTGAGTAAAAAACGAACCCAAAACCGTCGCTTTTAAAGTAAGATGCTGATATCGCAATGATTATCATCCATTCACTTTAAACTAGAACCTATTAAAACACAACTAAAAAAAAAAATTCTTAGCTATACTAACAAAAAAAAACAATCGATTACAACATAAATATAACTCAACAACGTACAAGCACGTAGTTCCATATAGTCTTCCATCTGTGAAATCGCAGGTGTACCGTAACTCCGTAGTTAACGGTAACTGTGTGGCACTCTTAGAAAAAGCGCTACTAGCTGGTGTCTAAGCTACGATGAACCACTCGCAATGTTTACTTTTGAAGAGAACCTCGTTTTTACCTCGAATACTTCTGTAGGTTCCATTATTATAAAGCTGTAGAGTTTGTTTGGTTTGACGCGCCAATTTCAGAAAAGACTATTTCTTATTGAAAAAATATTTTTGTGTTGGCAATACTATATCAAAATCATAAGATTATTTATTTAATTTAGTCATTATGAGCACATTTACATCGCGAAGTTATATGTCAGTACTGTCAATCCTACAGAAAGCTTATCACGCTATAACCGATAGGCGCGAAGTAATCATGAAAAATAAATAGTTAAAGTTTTAATATTTAAAACAGCTAAGCAGGTCCGGCCGGAGGCCGGTCGTGGCGCGGAGGCACAAAGTGTGACTGTAAAACTGGTTGTGGCTTCGATCCGCTCTCGAGGTAGTGAAATATTTATTTACATTTATATTTTCGTTTCTTCGCTCTGGTGTCGAGGCAAAGCGCGGCATTGAGTTCCGACACTCAGCACGCAATGCCTCCAGAATTCGGCGGAAAGTGGGGAACGCAGTGTCTTAATACTAGGTTCCTTCTGCCTACCCTGCTGTGTGCGGGATACAGCGTGAATCTGATTTGATTTGACTTAATCAGGTAATCTTGTGTTTAGATCTGTTCAACAATAGTACTGCGAACCTAACTACATGTAACGGTTGTAGTTCAATGTCGATCGACGACAATAAGAAATTTTAAACAGCTATCTTATATCAACATAAAAAATTATTAGCACATCCATCAACTTCTGTTACTTAGACAAGCAATAATCTATAATAATATCCTGAAGCTGAAGAATTGGTTTGGTTGATCGCGCTAATGCTAGGAACTCGAAATCGGAAATTGAAAATTTATTTTCGATTTCGTTAGTCTTTTTATAGAAGAAGACGTCTATTTAATCCTTTAACTGAGCTTAGATTTGCTTCGAAGAGTAAGAGTGTGCCGTGTGTTGTATTTATTTACTGGACTACGCGGGCGAAGCCACAGGTAAAAGCTCTTTTTTTAGTTTCATGCTGTATCCCGTATTAGTAGGGTAGGCAGAGGAAACCTCGGAAACTAGAGTTAAGACACTCTCATTTCATTCGTTCCCATTAAGATACTTCCGTTTTTTACTTTCCGCTGAATTTCGGAGGCATTGTGTGTTGAGTGACGAAACTCAACCAACGATTTGCCTTGTTACCAGAGCGAGGACATAAAAATATTAAAAAATCCATTTCCAGTGGGAATCGAACCTACAACTTGTCGTGTCTACACTCGCCCGTTTGATCCCCTGCGCCACGACTGGCCACAAAAAGGTGGCCGCAGCTAATGTTAAAAAGCTAAAATTATTATATAACCTCTTTAAATTATGCGGGGTTTCTGGTAAAGATTTTATTGATTGATGAATTACTTATAGGTCCCGACTGTTAATCCTAATAAGCTATTGGGCTTGTTTATTATCTTTTTAGTTTTATGCAGTCGGGGTTTTTGTTTTTACAAATATTTTTTTATTTTTCACTTTTTTGTTTGTATTCATTATGGTAATGATAATCATGATATACCTTTTTGAAATCTTCGTACTGAGCTCTTGAATTTGAAACCCATATTGTGGTATTCGAAACGAAAAATTTTTCATTCACTAAGTCCAATGGCGTCCCACAGCCGCCATGATTGTTTTTTTTAACGTCACCTATCTAAGAACACTTGGGCTGCTAATACAAATCTAACGATACCTCAATTAAGTAAATCCGTTCAGTGGTTCTGGAGATATGAGGTAATAAAGCATATTACATACATACAAGATACGCGCGAAAAACATAACCCTTCCTTAGCAGTCGGGAATAAAATATATGTATGTATAAAAAAGGCTGTACCATATCAGTTACTCTAAGAAAAAATATATATGATTGAACATATAAAAATATATATGTTCATATAAAGTACACAGTGTATAAAATACACCATAGGTTTTTATTTCCCACGACAAGGAAGCCATGAGCTTGGTACATTTTTTGTTCGTCTGTGGTTTAGCACTTCTCATCAACGCGAGGAGAATGACCTGACAATTATTCGGGAGCTCCTACACGAAACTCAAATGTTTGAGTGAATTTTTTCTTTAAAAATTGATTTATTTTATATTTTCTTGATATATTTTTTTAAAGGCCGTCGTAGCGCACAAGGTTGGAACTTGGGATTCTAACGCGAAAGTTGTGAGTTTGATCCCCACTCGGGGGAATAAATTATTATTTATACTAATAGGACCTTTGAATAAGTTGTTTTTTGAAAGATGGCGTTGCGGCACTCTGTGCATGGAATTTCGTACGGTAACGAATCACCAAAGTAGTACTATATGTAACCTCAAATTATAGTAGAATAGTGTTTACTACAGTGTCAACTACATATTTATTTTCCCTTTGTGAAAATGTGTACTTTTGTGCCAAATAAAGTGTTTTTGCGGGGAATTTTATTGCACTGCTTTATTCAGAAAAAATCTGCAGCAGAAGCACACAGAATTCTCGTTGAGACAATGCTTTGTCGAATACAACGTGCAGAGACTGGTTTAGGCGCTTCAAAAGTAATGATTTTGACCTTGAAGACAAAGAGCGTTCTGGAGCACCGACAAAATTTGAAGACAGAATTGGAGGCATTGCTTGAAGAAGATCCATGTCAGACGTTAGTAGAGCTCGGGAAAACGTTACAAGTAGATGCGTCAACAGTTTCAAAACGTTTAAAAGCGTTAGGAATGATCCAAAAGCAAGGGCATTGGGTGCCGTATGAGTTGAAGCCGAGAGACGTAGAACGACGTTTTCTCATGTGTGAATTGTTGCTTCAACGGCAAAAGAGAAAAGGTTTTCTGCACCGTATCGTCACTGGGGATGAAAAGTGGATTCACTACGACAATCCAAAGCGAAAAAAATCGTGGGGCATGCCGGGTCACGCATCAACATCGTCGCCAAAACCAAATATCCATGGTTCTAAGCTTCTTCTCTGCATTTGGTGGGATCAGCAGGGCGTAATTTATTATGAGCTGCTTAAACCTAATGAAACTATCACGGGAGCTCGCTATCGACTTCAGTTGATGCGTTTGAGTCGCGCTCTGAAAGAAAAGCGGCCACTATACGAGCAGAGACACGACAAAGTGATTTTATTACATGATAATGCTCGGCCACATGTGGCAAAACCAGTCAAAACTTACCTGGAAACACTTCAATGGGAAGTTCTACCCCACCCGCCGTATTCACCGGACATAGCCCCCTCCGATTACCACTTGTTTCGGTCGATGGCGCACGGTTTAAGCGAGCAGCGCTTCGATTCTTTTGAAGAAGCTGAAAAAGGCCTTGATTCCTGGATTGCCTCAAAAGATAAGTCGTTTTTCCGACGGGGGATTCAATTGCTACCAGAGAGATGGGAGAAAGTGGTCTCTAATGATGGACAATACTTTGAGTAATGTCATTGTAAGCATTATATTTTAAATTAATTTTTTTTAAACAAAAAAAAAACAGCGCGAACTTATTCATTCATTCCTATTAGGTTCCCTCTGCTTACCCTGCTGTGTGCCGTATACAGCGTGAATCTGATGTTATATTTTTTTAATTTTATCCCATATATCTTATAGATAATGATAACAAATGAGTAAAACAGAAGGGAGAAAAGTATTAAAGGGTTCCAACACTTTAGGTATAAAATGATATAAATTAGATAACAATAGTAATTAAATATTTAAAAATTACCTGTATTGCGGAACGAGATTCTTTATATTTTGTCAACTCTCTACAGTAGAAAGTGAACAATAAAGTAATATACTCGTATTTTTAAATCCTTTACACAGTAGGGACAAAAGATACCCTTGGCTATTTAGATGAACCTGTATCCCTCGCATACCAGTGTATGCAAAGGAAACATAGGAACACTCCGTTCCCAATAAGATACTTTCGCTCCCCATTTACCTTGGAATTCTAGAGGCATTGCGTGTTGAGTGGCGGAACTCAACGCGGCGTTAGTCAAAATATATTTTAATAAATTTTAAAATAACATGTAAAAAACGCATAAAAAGTAAAATTAAGTTAACACCAAGTCTGCTGGCAATGAAAGTTAAGGCTTCACAGGATTATTGCTTATTGCGGTTTGTAATTGACTCCAAGTGGAATAAAATTGATACGGTGTTTATCTTTTGATAAGAACCGTGAGAATATAGCTGATAATGTATATAAATGTAGATACTAAACGAACATGTGTACTACATATATATTTTTTTAAAGTTACAATCCATACCCCACTGCCCCACAGTGTATAGAATAGAACAGAACAGAATAGAATTAATTCTAACCAATAACCGAGCGTATATAATAGAATAGATTTCAACCTAAAAAACTTTAAAGTAAACTAAAGCCATGAGGCCTTTTAACATTAACCACCGTCGTCGGTTACCACCGACGACGGTGCAGACTAGACAGAGAGGTCGGTACCCACCGATACCAATTTAACATCTATTTCCGCATATATCAGAAAATTAGTTTGGATGTTCTACGGAAATACATCAATATATTGCCATAGCACATCTATCATGGAGTAGTGGGACAGTATTCGATACAAACGATGGTCGGGAGTTCATCCCGATTGGGATTTTGCATCAACAAGCACTGTCTCGAAAATGGGCTGTGAGAGGAGAATGAAATTATTTTAACATTTAGTTCTCTACACTAATTCTGCTAAATATGTAGGTGATGCGAAAAAACTTCACCTTTGCCTGAATTCTAGACATTGCCTCTTGACTGACGGAACCTACCGCAGTGTTTGAAAATAATTTACTGCGCCGAATGGGGACCGAACCCACAACCACCAGGTTCACATGCTACAATGATAAATAATCTAACGGCACCACTACAGGCTCATTGGTTAAATAGTAATAAATCATAATTATAGCTAATATTTATAGCTTACCGCATATGAGGCAACTTGTTGTGTATAATCGCTTTACTTTGTAATTGCGGTTTTCGTGCAAAGGTTAACTGGGTCAAAGCCAGATTGGATATAATTGGATCTTGTTTGATCACGAATGCTGTTTCAAATCGTTAGTGTAATAATAAAAACTCATTTCAAAATGAATCTATTTCATCTTATCTTGAACATGTTTTTGTATATTATTGTCGATTTATATTACCTAAATATTTTTGTAATATTTTCATTTCCTCTCTCTGACACGAGACAAAGAAGAAAAAACGGCGTTGAGTGCCGCCACTCAAAACGCAATGCCACAGAATTCTGCGCAAAGTGGGGAACGGATATTACTTAATGGGAACCGAGTGTCTTTACACTAAGTTCTCAGTGGTCTAGGTTCTCAGTCTGCTATGTGTAGATTTTTTTCATTAACACGCGATATAGACGCTGTATACGGTAATAATAATATCTCAAGCAATAAAACAATCTTAAATATATATTTATTATAAAAATTGATTTACAGTTATTTTTATAAGTATTTTTGCCTTTGAGTCAACAGATTTTAAATTTCAAATTAATCTTTTATATAATAAGAAATAAGAAAAATGACATTTTCCTAAAAGTGAACAGCCACAAATTAAACTATCAAAAGTAAAATTAATATAAACCACTAAATCATATAGATATTTTTATAGTTTTCAGTAACAAGTCGCACCGGACGTCGTTACGGTCTCGGATGAGTGAACTCTGAATCACGTTTTATATCTAAATGAACTTATTTTAGCTATTCAGACTTACTTCAGATTTAGAATAAATCAGCTTCACGCTATATCCCGCACACAGCAGGATAGGCAGAGGGAACCTAGTGTTAAGACACTACGTTCCCCACTTTCTGCCGAATTTAACGGCAGAACTTAACGCCGCGCTTTGCCTCGACACCAGAGCGAAGAAATGGAAATATAAATTTAAGTAAATATTTCGTGTCCTCGAGTGGGGATCGAACCCACAACCAGTCGGTTTTACAGTCACACTTTGTGCTCCTGCGCCACGACTGGCCTCAGTAACAAAAGTAACAAAAATATATATTTGTATTGTATACAAATATATATTTTTCTTTATTACTTCTGTATTTTGTTTACGTAAACTGTGATATTATACTATTGAGAGGCAGGTGTGGGCCTTCCAGAACACAGTGTCGATTATATTGGAGGAAAATCACGTTAACAGTATGAGGATTCCTCGGAAGGTATGTATGAAGAAGTTGCTGACAATGAACGAGGTGAAAGAGGTATGTAGAGACTATAGAGTTTGGCGCTCAGCTCTCTTCGGTTACTCAGCTGGAGATAAAGTTTAAATCTAAAAAAGGACAATTTTTTACACTTGCATTTTTGTAGCATCCTATATTAACTTTTAAATTTTCGCCCATATGACAGGTATCGAGCCTTAGTTAATATCATTTGTAATATTTTTTTTCGAGTATTCCCCAAGTGGAAAATGAACCTGCAACCTTTGCGTATATATTAAAACGTATTCTAATTGCGTCACGATTATCTCAATTATTTTTAAATATAATTTAAAGATAAACCCATAATATAATATAATTAAGTAAAGCAATATAAAAGAAAAATAAAAGTTTATTCTTTATGTACGACATAATTACAGACCTTGCCATATTTTTCTTTTAACAGTTCTCGACATCCCCTTCCTTTAACAAAAAAGTTACGAGGGGTCGAAAATCAAAAGCAAAAATGATTTACTTGTACTTAATACTACTCAAGGACACATATACTAAAGTTTGTTAGACTATGCATGCATTCATTTTGTAATAACAGATATCTAGTTATACATATTTTTGTTCTTCCATCGATGAAATCAAGAAATATTAATAAAATATTTTTATTTATTTATTTTTTATTTATTTATTTATTGACACATCAACAATACATGTAACTTGTAATATTAAAAGAAAATTCATTTCGGTCAGGTTCTGTTACAAATATCAATTACAGATATGTACAGCATTCACAAAATAATCCCGATTAATTACCATTCATAATAAGTTAAATTAAAATTACAGATAATTACAATTAAAATTAATTACAATTAGAAATAAATTACAACTACAAATAAATTACAATTACAAATAATTAAAATTACAATTAAGTACAGTTAGACATTACAATTAAAAACAGTTAAAAGAAATAATAATTAAAACAAAAACAATCGTTATTAAAAAAGACAATTCATACAATTAGGATAATACAATAAGCCACATAATAAATTACATAGTGCAATTAGAATTTATAGAGATTAAAAAATATTCAAATAAGCAATAATAATTACGTCGTATTATATGTATAATATGTATATATTTACTTAGAGAGTACAGTTATAGTTACAGGTTAATTATTACAACTTAATTTGAGGTTAATTTTTTTTTAAAACCAATAAGTGTATTATGGAAGATATCGCTGTCATGGTCGGATAGATTGTTATACAGATTTATTATTCGGTTAATAGGTGAAAATTTGCCAAGGTTACTTTTAGAACTGTTGGTTAAAAAAAAATTTTTAAGGGGATATCTGGGAGCGAGGCGTGGTACGACTAAATTAACTTGCGATAGTAAGTCGGAGCAATCCAATTTACTGTGACAAATTTTGTACAGTGTCACCGAATCAGCCACATGCGTACGATTTTCTAGGAAGTGTAGATTAAAATGATTCAGGCGTTGTTGATAGTCCGCTCTAAATGGGCAAGATTTGTCTTTAAAGGCCAGGTACCTTGTTAAAGAACGTTGCACTTTTTCTATTCTAATGATATGGGACTTATAACAAGGATTCCATATCGGGACCGCATACTCTAAGACACTCCTTACCAATGCGTTAAAAATAGCTATGATAGAGTCGGGTCTCTTGAACTCCAAAGTGCTGCGTTTGATCAGGCCCAGCAGTGCCCATGCTTTAGAGATCATATGATTGTAGTGAACAGAGTAAGTGAGCTTACTGTCAATGAGAACACCGAGATCTCTTATCACCGACACTTCTAGGAGCTCTTGATTATGTATGAGGTATTTAGAACTGACCACTTTCTTTTTTGGGGTAAACTTAATATGTGAGCATTTCGATGCATTAAGGGACATTCTATTGTTACTGCACCATTCTTGGATGGAGTTAAGGTCCTCCTGGAGTAAAAAACTATCTTCGATAGAGCATATTGTGCGGTATAGTTTGAGATCGTCCGCAAACAACGAACAGTAACTAACTGTATCGCACGTTGCGTGTTACGTCGTTTATGAATAGAGAAAAAAGGATGGGTCCCAGGTGAGATCCTTGAGGTACCCCTGACGTAGCAATGTATGGTTCTGAAGTATGCCCCTTGACTATTACCCGCTGAACTCTATTTGCAAGATATGAGCGGAACCAAGATAGTAATGGGTTACAGATTCCATACGCACATAGCTTTAGAATTAAGATTTCATGGTCCACTTTATCGAAGGCACTGGTAAAGTCAGTATATATAAAGTCAATCTGTTTCTTACTATCCACCTGTCTAGATAAGTTAGAAGTATAAGTAACCAAGTTGGATACTGTAGATATACCAGAGACAAAGACGTGTTGATCAACTGAAATTATATTTTTGGAATAGAGAGAGAGAATAGGACACAATACACTTTTAAGGACTTTGGAAAACGTATTTAACATGGATATAGGTCGGTAATTGCGTATATTATCTTTATTTCCTTTTTTATAAATGGGAAGAACATTAGCGAACTTCCAAGCTCTGAGAAAGGCAGAAGTTTCTAAAGACTTATTAAAAATTATTTTTAACGGTAAAGTCAGATATTTTTGGGTCATCTTTACAAATAGTGGCGGTATACCATCCGGTCTCGCACCTTTGCTAGAGTCCAAAGATTTTAGTACTTTAGCGATGTCACGTTCAGTTGTGTGAATCTTAGATAGAGACATTTGTGGGTAGGAATCCTTTAGCGATACATTTAGGCGAGGAAAATTAAATATCGAAAAGAACTGTTTCGCGAAAAGATTACTAATATCAATTCCGGAAGTAGCCGTTGTGTTATCAAGAATCATTTCGGAAGGAATTTCAGATGGTAAAGCTTTACACTTTTTCATATGAGACCAGAACTTTTTTGGTGTACGTACTAGAACTCTTCAGTGTGTAAAATATATTGAGAGTAACACTGCTTTAATAGTGATTCAACTCTACTTTTTGTGAGCGTATATTCTAATAGATCTCTAGGATTGTTGTAAAACTTTAGCTTACTTCTAAGTTTTTCTTTTTCAGCAATAAATTTTAACAGATTTTGTGTAAACCAGGCAGGATATTTTAAGTTTTTTTGCTTTATTTTTGGAACTAAAGTATTTATAACTGTGCGAAGAATGCTGTAAAATTTTTCAACCATACTGTTAACGTCAGAACATGCTTGAAATTCGAGATCCCTATCGACCTTATCCAATTCGGAGTTGACTCTATTATAGTCCGCTTTTTTAAAACAATGAGTGGCAAATGTAGTACTATTTAAGTTGGTTTTGCTCTGGACAATTTCAATTTCCAGCACTGGGTGATGAGGATCTAACTTGTTTAAAGTATCGAGGGCTTCAATTACTTTAATATTACTAAAATTTGATAATACTAAATCAAGAATGCGACTGTTGTGATTTCGTATGCAGTTGTACTGATTTAGATTATTCAATGAGAGAAAGTCCAACAATGCATATCCCAAAGAATTATAAATATTATTAGGAGTGGTCACATTGTTAACATCTTGAGTCCAATTTATGAAGCTCAAGTTAAAGTCACCTAGGATTAGGATATCTCCACTATGAGATTGTATAACAGAGTTGTATAACAGAGCTTATATTATCTAAGATAGAGTTTAAGAGCTCATAAGATACAGATGGTGGTAAGTATACGACACAAATTAGAATGTTTTTATGAATACCACTGCTTTTAAACTTCACATTAATCCATAAGTCTTCAAAAACACTTTCATAATGACTTATTCGACGTGATTCGAAATATAAATCATCTTGAAAATATAAATCATCTTCAAACTGTATCTCGCACTCAGCAGGATAGGGAACTCAGTGTTAAGACACTCCGTTCTCCAATAATATATATTTTATTGTAATTCGTTAAAACAATATTAACAATCCAAGATATCAGCGGTGAACTTTTGAGATATCAAGAAAAAAATCCGGTCAAATGCGAGTCGGACTCACCCACCGATGATTCTTCGGAAAACTAAGTTGACAAATTTAAATTTGCAATTCTATGCACTCATTTTGTATGAAATGAACTACACATATAAAGTTTGTAATTATTTTTTTATTATTAAATATTAATTATATAACTATTTATACACAGCAAAATCGATATATTCATCAATGTTCGAAACTTTGAATTGTGTCGACTAGAAACTTGAGTATTTGACATTCATTTCAGTTATTTCAGCTCAATACCTCCACACAATCCCTACATAAATAGTCCAAATAGATGGAAAAAGTGATAAGGCGTCCGATTTTTGAGGTACGGAACCTTAATAAATTCCGATAATTGGAGAACATAATGTTTAACATTGATATCATTCTGATTTTCATTGATCCCATCTACCTTACTAAATGCAGCAAATGAATGAAACAACAAAAAAAACAAACGAATCGATGCTTGTTTCGATTTATTAGTGCACTGCATTTCGTTCGTTTCTGGCATACAATTAGCTTCGAGAACATGTTTAATGTCAAGTTCGTGCATGAGTGTCACTCGTTGCATTTAAAAATTGCGTAATTTAAAAAAAATACCGGATACAGATTTTTTTATGCAAGATTTGTATTGTATTTAGTTGTAACGAAAATGATGTTTTAACTATAAATATATATGTTTTAATTATCAAATTGTAACTCGCAAATAACAGGGTAGGCAGAGGGAACCTAGTGTCAAGACACCCACCCCGTTCCCAACTTTCCGTCAAATTTTCGCGGCGTTAAGACATCTTCGTTACTTAACATTGCGTTTTAAGTGACGATGTCTCGACGCCGCACTTTGTCTTGTTACCAGAGCAAGGAAATGAAAATATTAAATATAATAGAAAATATTTAATATACACTAGATTGGGAATCGAGCTCACAGCCGTCGCGGTTACACTCACTCGCTGTGCCATTGGGCCACGATTATCGATTCTTTTATCGATTATCTATAATATTATCTTTGCTTCTACTTTTTAAGTGAGTAGAAGAGAAAATTAAAAAAAAGATTGAAAAATATAAAATAAATTACTACATAACTATGAATATGTGAACTAATTGCGCAACGAAGAGGTCACCTAGCAAAATGCAAGAAATCCATTAAAATAGGCATACAATAAAAAAATCCAGCATTTTGTTACAAATCAATAAAAACACTGTATTCTATATATAAATACCTATATTATACCTGTATATAAACACCTACCTATACCTGCTAATTTGACAGTCAAATTATACAATAAAAAATATTTTAACTGTTTTACTGAAAAACTCTGTTTTAAGCACTTTTCGCTCCATTTAACCAAAAGACAATGAACTCAACAACACATGTTAATGTCAAGATCGTGCGTGTTAAGTGTTCACTTTTTAATCTGTTATAGTTTGATTCGCCTTTATGAAACTAAGTTAACTAACATATTGTTATTTTGCTTAATTTAATTGCTTTATGTTGTAGGCAGAGGGAACCTCGGGTCCTATTTTCCGTAAAATTTTCAAGACATGGCTAATGGCGGAACTTAACGCAGCGCATACTAGAGCGAAGAAATGAAAATATTTCCTTCCCACGAGCGGGATCGAACCCACAACCATCACATTTACAATTTTTGTTAAAAAATCAATACCTTTCTTGACAATATATCAATAGACTGTACTCGGTCTAGTTTTATTAACTATGTAATAATAATTAAGCGTGCCACTTATAGAAAAACCTTATAAAGTAGAGAACGGACTGTCATAACAATAGCTTCTCTTGACTTGAATAAGCAAAATTTAAAACTAAAAAAACCTTAAATTATTTCCAATTTTCCAAAGATGCCAGGCTTTCCGTCTACCCTCATAGCCTATGCAGGTGGTTGTAAATACCGACTGCTATCTGTCCCTCGAGGGTCGTCTGGTGAAATTGCCCGTAACCTTGGGGTTATAGAGAATTAACAGAATTACACAGTACGTACGTGAATTGTCGTCCCAGTCGCCGACATTGTTGTATTAAAATTTTAAACAAATTGTTATTTTAATTAACTTTCTCTTATTAATTAATTAATTTAAATATTTGTTTTATTTGTAATCTAAATGTTTGCTTCAATAACAATTTCGTTTTATTTTCTTAATTAGTGAAAAGGTTTCTACTTTTCTCTTAAATAAAAAAAAATGGGTATTAAGTCCTGGTTTGACTAATTTAAAGAAAATTATTTGAAACTCTAAGCCCTCCATACAAAGTGTAAATTCACTCAATGACACCAAAAGTCAGCAGCCAACCGTTGGAATAGTCAAATCGTGATATGCCCGGGCAAATTGAATTGAAAATGAGCACTTTATCTAGCCATGCTCAACGGCTTATTCGTCGGCGATACTTGGGCATGTAATCTGTGTAGGGTTGCTAATAATTTACCAAATAAATAAAAGATTTTTCAATTATAATGATTTAGTCAAAACTACTTTTGATCTCTAAAGCATCACTTAAATATATAAAAAGTCTAGAATAAAAAAAATTGAGTTTTGGATTATTTTATGTAGTCATGTTAGGTTGCGTTAGACTTTTATATTGAATCATATTTAGCATTTGAAAATAGTTTTTATGTTTTAAAATATATTTCATTAAATATTGCTAATAATTTGTTAATGGAGCTATAAATCTTTGACGTTGTCACTTAAATCGCTTATAAATATGTGTGTGTGACGCTTCCTCTTATACTCGCGAGGACAAGTACAAAGTGACACTTGCGAAGAAAACAAGTTTAGCTGGGAATATTTGCAAAAACGACTTGTTGGGCACATCGCGATATATCCAGTTAAAACGTTAAGTGATTTTTTCGCCATTTCGGGAAATATCCAGCCATAGTGTGATCATATCGACAAACAACCACGACAGAAATATAAAAAAACATCGTTATATTTTCTAATTAGAAACACTTAGGCAATAATTTCTAATATCAATATTGTGCAATAATTTCTAACATCAATATTTGCTCGACATTCATACATAGTACAAGTTGTCATTTAAATAGTATTAGTTACACGATATTATCTGGATGCTGCATCGCTTTGTATGGAAAATTACAGCAGAGTAGACAGAGGAAACCTATTGTTAAGACACTCCGTTCCCCACTTTCTGCCGAATTCTGGAGGCATTGCGTGTTGAGTGGCAGAACTCAACGCCGCGCTTAACCTCGACACCAAAGCGAAGAAATGGAAATATAAATTTAAGTAAATATTTTATCTCCTCAAGTGGGGATCGAACCCACAACCAGTCGTTTTTACAGTCACACCTCGTGCCGCTGCGCCACGACTGGCCTATCTATTGTATATATCTAAATATAAATTGTAAGCTAATTTTCTGTTTCCTTTTTAGTTTCACAAACCTACTGTTAAGATAAGACACTCTATTCCCCATTTTCCGCTAAATTTTTGAGATTGTGTGTTGATTGAACAGAACTTAACTCCGCACTCTGTCTTGTTATTAGAGCGACTAAATTAAAATCATATATTCCTGAGTGGGAATCGAACTCGCTTTTACAGTCAGATGTTGCACCGGTAAGCCACGACGGCCTCATATGATTGAACTATTGTACTTTATGTTTATTCTTTTGACAGTAACGACTACTTATAACTAGTTAGTATGAAATCGACAACCAGGATCGACCATTAAACGTGCTCTCTGAAGTATGAAGGTCAATCGTACATTTTTTTAATCTTAAACATTAAAAAAAAGATTTTTTTTTAGATAGAACTAAATTGTTACTTAAATCCATCAGTCTGCCCAATAATATTACATCTAGGGAGCATCGTTAAGAAAAATGTATAAAATTTATCATATAATCCTTTTTACACTCAAAAGATATATAAAAATAATATAATAGTAGTGCATTTGATAGCTGTCTCATTGATTGCGATGGTTGTGGGTTCAAATGCCGAACGAAATCAATGTCTAGATTCATTAAAAAAACCGCTTTACACCTTTTCTCGCATAGCAATGTAGGAAGTCTATTGTTAAGACACTTAACTTCCCACTTCCCGCCAATTTTCGAGACATTGCGCGGCAGAATTCAACGCCGCGTTTTGTGTTTTTACTTGAGTAGGAATAGAACCCACAACCGGCCTGTTTATACTCAGACGCTGTGCCTCTGTGCCACTACGGCCTCAAATATTCTGTTACGTACTTAAAAATTTAAATAATGTTTATTAATTATTTAATTCCCTAGTCAATTTAGTCGCTATTAATATTTAATAAATTAACTTCGAAAGTATCTAGTTGAATATTTACACGTTTTACAGCAACAGTTGGTTTGAGACCAGTCGTGGCGCAGGGGCACAAGCGTGCGACAGTAAGCGCGATAGATTGTGGGTTCGATAACCACTCAGTGAAATATATATATTTTTAATTTTTATAACCTTGCTTTGGTAACGAGGCAAGGCGCGGCGTTATGTTTAATCGATCCATTGCTTCGATAATTTGGCGGAAAGTGAAGATTGGAAGTGAAGAAACGGACTATCGTAACAGTAGGTACCCAGGTTCCCTCAGGCTACTCAGCTATGTGAGGAATACAACGTGAAGCTCAAAAAAAAAGTTAATTTAACAATACACGTGAGTTTGATAAGGAGATAACTTTTTATTACCGTTTTTCTTAGTAAATTACTTACGTAATTTAACTAGTCATTTAGTTATCTTTTTAATTGTTAATTGGACAGTTTAATGGAATTAATAGTGCGTATTATATAATTTAAAATTTTACTAAATAATGTTCTAACTTGCTTCAAACTTATGAATTACTAGCGATCCCCAAGCGGCTTCGTCCGCTTTAAGTTATTGTTATATTATAATCAAGTTATACAATATATTTACTTAAATTGTGGTGGATGTTTTACTCTAATATATAGACTGTGCTATTGTAAAGTTTATATTGTATGTTTATATCTTTTGCGTGAAAGTGATACAAACATCCATCCTCACAAATTTTTATATTCTTAATATTAGTAGCATGGGATAGTACGGTTAATTAACTAGCTTTTTACTGAGAAAACCGCAACCTACTGTAGTTACATTGAGACGATAAATGTTTTATAATATAGCCTATAACTGTTTTTAATCAGTTTCCCTCTATACCCCGCACACAGCAGGATAGGTAGAGGGAACCTAAGACACTACAACCTTCCTATAACCTTCATCTAAATATAGACAACCCAAGACAAAAATAATTTATTAATTCGAATCCGTAGTTCTTGTGAGGTTAGCGCGTTCAACCAAACAAACATATCTTTATAATATGAATATCAATGTATTGAGTATAGTTTGGCAGTATTAAATGAATAAAACATCAACCAATAATTTATAAACAATATCCTAACCTAATAAACTTTTAAATTTAACTCGATCTGAATCAAAACTTCAACATAAACTCCAATAAATAGCCAATATTAAAACTAATTTCAATACAAACTAACCAGTTGCCTAGAAACGAAAGTAAACATTACCTTCTATAGCGACGACGTGGTCCCGTATCTGTTGTGCCAGCAAGGGGTCCGGTACTAGTTCAACCAAATCGTAAAGCGCATAAATAGATGGATGTACGCTTTCGAACCTCTGTATCTCCTGCCGTATTGACAGCGACGTGTTCAGGCAGGCCTGGGTGTGCTGGCGATTGCACATAGTCCTGTATCCAAGCATTTGGATTGTATTGTATGCACACACAGCACAACACTCAACACAGAATATGCTTTTCCATCTCAATTTGAGAGACACTTGACACTTGTTGGAACTTTTCAATTGATATAAACTAAAATAGACACTCTATCACTGTTATTTATTTATGTTGATAAAGTGTGAGAAGTAAACAACGTGTTATATTATTGTAGTAAATACAACAAATAGACCACCTCGTCGGCAGCCATTACCGGACTGGCATTCTTGTGTTGGATAAGCGTCCGAAACGTGTCTGGAGTACCGCTATATTTGAGTGGCGGCATCTAGTGAAATATGGTAGAACTACTGGGGGAAAATTTTGTAGTACCTTAGTTAAGGTTTGATAGATGGCGTCGGTAACAAATATAATTTAAAAAAAAATTTAAATAATAATAATAACAAAAAAAAAAACAAATCAATCAAAAATATCAAAAAAATATAAATGAAAATATTTAAAAAAAAATTATGTTCAAAAAAAATAATTAAGTACTACACATTTAGTGTTATCAGGCATTTTACTATTATTAAATGCATAACAATAATAATAATAATAAAAAAAAACATATAACTGTCAAAAAAAGATAAATTGCCGCCAAAATATTGTATATTTATTTTACATTTAACAATTAATAAATTTAATAAATTGAAGTTGTGAAGTTTTAATAACAATTTTATTTGTTAATATTTGTTGTTATCATGTGCTATAATTTCATCTGAAGTTAAATATATCTAGAAAAAAAAAATCTATTATGTATTCGAATTCTATACAACTCTATAAGGAAACATTGGACATTTTATTAAAATATTCACATTTTGAAGAGGTACGAAAAATCTTTGACCTATTTAAATAATAATTGACATCTCAAAGCGCGGTGTTGAGTTCCGCCACTTAGTACGCAATGATGACATGAGAGGAGAAAAGTGATTTAACAGAAAATCTTACCATAGGTTCTCTCAGCCTACACCGCTGTATGCGAAATTCGGCATAAAGCTGTTTTTTAAGCCTACGAGTATAATATGCTATCAAAATATATGCAAAATATCTCAATTTTCATCTTTATAAGATAATATTCCCCTTATAGTAAAATTGACTAAAACTCTATAATAAGTAAATAGGAATATCTTTATAATAAAATCTATATATTTCTGAGGTATGTTATTTGAATAATAATGATAATTATTTGTTATTTGTCTACTGACTTAATTAACATTGGATATTCTAATACAACCAGGTCGTATAGAGTTCTATCAATTTTAAATATAACTTTTTTATAATATTTATTTTTTAATATTATTTTAAATATTACCAATACGGCCACATGGTCTGTAGCGTATAGTTAAAGTTTATAAGAAAATTTTTATTTAGATAAATGTTTAATAACAAAAAAAAAATATCCTGTGTTGTTGAATTAGGGAAAAGTTAATGTGTTTGTACAATAAATTAAATTACAATATTTTTATTTGCATATATTATAACATGTCACATTTGGCGTCAATTCTGCGTTTGGTGCCGCCATTTTTCGACCCACGTCAATGAATATTATATGGGTACCGAAGAACGGAATACGTTAACATTTCTCTGTCCTGTTGTATGCAGAATAATATTGTTGTTTTTTGCTTTACGTATCTACTAACTTGAAAGAGGTAGCGCCAACTTTTGGTACACGCTTATCTACGTTAGAGTAAAAACGCTCGTATTTAAATATGTTTTTAAGAATAATATAAAAAAAAATATATTTATCCACCACATTCCAGACCCTTTACGTGGGCCTTTACTTCGGGTAGACGTCCTAAAGGTTGTTTAAAATTGGGGCAAACTACATTATACTAGCAAACTTTCATTTTACATATATTATTTACAGACTTTTTCAAGACCCCCTACAAGCACTCATACCAAATCCGATGGCTCAATCATCCTCCCTTTATTTGGCGCTACCTCAGAAACGGCCCCACTTTCAACTTTTCAAGTTGGTGAGTATGCATATTGTCTTAACTAAATATTAGACTAATGGTCCTCAAAATTTCAGATTTGCTAAAATGGTGTATGTCTGGCGGCCCTGAGATCTTGGGCTATTGAAACTCAAAAGCGCGCTTTGTCTTCTTACTTAGAAAGAGGAAAATGAAAATATTTCATTACCCGAATAGGAATCGAATCCACAACCTTCTCGTTTGCAAACACCCACTTCACCATAACGATCTTACAAGAAGGGCAACTAAAGAACTTTGTGTTATTATGATAATATTTTTATATTTTTCAAATAAAAATCAGCCAAGGTAATAACAAAATTAATAAACTTTCATACAACGTACCTACTTATTGCTTGCTTAGTTTAGGTACATTCCTTTATATTGAATCCGTGACCGTAATTTCATCACAGAGGCACGCTCCAGTGGCTTACGAATTAAAGTTTCATATCGTTTATTGTACAGTAAACCATTGATACAGTCGTCTGATTGTAAACCCGACGGTCGCGAGTTCGATTTTGACTAGGTGGATTTTGATTTAAAATTTTCATTACTTTAGTACCTTTAAGCAAAGTATCGAAAATTGAGCGGAAAATGTCTTGTGCTGTATGCGGGATACAGTGTGAAGCAAAAATAATTTCAAAGTAAAAAAACTATCAATACTATAGCTATTAATTTCAATTTTAAATGAAATATTTAATATTTTTTCATTACTACAGTAATGAGGTAAGGCGCAGCGTTGAGTTCTGTCACTCGACACGCAAAGCCTCCAGAATTCGGCGGAAAGTGGGGAACTGAAGTGTTTTAATGGGAACGGAGTATCATAACACTAGTTTCCTAGGTTCCCTCTGCCTACCCTGCTATGTGCGTAATACAGCTGAAAGGTAAAAAAAAAATAAAAGTAACTAATCCGAGTAACGTAACATAGTATTCAGTAGGTTGATATCGTTTATTTTGTAGGAAACTATTTCATAGTTC
Source organism: Heliconius hermathena (assembly GCA_013403705.1). NCBI lineage: Eukaryota > Metazoa > Arthropoda > Insecta > Lepidoptera > Nymphalidae > Heliconius > Heliconius hermathena. Next base: position 882,682 of record JAAIXJ010001825.1, read on the forward strand.
TTTAGAAAATTTTATGCACCAGTCCCCGGCTGCTTGAGCAGGCCATGAATAGATATGTGTTTTAATTTTCAATTCGTTTTAACCTCTAAGGAAGAAATGTTTCAGGCTTAATAGAATTTTGGAGTCTATTTTAATGATGGATTTTAAAATGTTCTTTACCAGTTATAATTTTGATTAATTTTGACATAACCGGCTAAGAGCGAGTCGGACTCAAATACGAGGGGTTCCATATCATTATCTGTGAAACTGCAAAAAATCATAATGTCTTAAATTCCATTAACTATTTACCTATTTTTTATATTTTTTGTACTTGTTCTTGTAACGGCAACAGAAATACATCATCTTTGAAAATTTCAACTGTCTAACTATCACGTTTCATGAGATACAGACTGGTGACAGACGGACAGACAGACGGACAGAGGACAGCCTTGGTAATAGCACTTAAGCATTTGGGCACTGAATCCTAAAAAAGAAGATTATAAATTTGACACATAGTTATAGTTTGAAAAATATTTATTTCTAATTTTTTTAAACTTACGAGCACTTTAAGTTACATTCAATCGTTTAATTAATTATTTTTATTACTAACCGTACATATTTGAAGTCTGTTTATTTTTCTTTATTATTTTTAACTTAAGCGTTATTTGCATAAGAATCTCGCGAAAAGATGAAAAAAGTCTTTTAATCTTTCACGCAGACATTCTATTGTACCTATTGTTTTTAATAAAAAACAGCATTGTATTTCAATAGAACAAAACAAAATGTCCAGATTTAAACTCATCAAGTTTTAAAATCTTTTCCCTTTTTGTCATGGAAATTTTCCGAGATTTTGAAGAAATTTTAACTGACTTTTTAAAAGGAGGAGGATATCAGTTTAATTTATCAATTCCACTGTATTTTTTATATTTTACGCAGAATCTTTGACTGAGTGAATTGTAATGATTCTTCAACACCGATTTCAAAAATATAAAACATCAGCTTCACGCTGTATCCCGCACACAGCAGGGTAGGCAGAGGGAACCTAGTGTTAAGACACTCCATTCTCCACTTTCTGCCGAATTCTGGAGGCGTTGCGTGTTGAGTGGCAGAACTCAACGCCGCGCTTAACCTCGACACCAGAGCGAAGAAATGGAAATATAAATTTTAAGTTAACATTTCATCTCCTCCGAGTGGGGATCGAACCCACAACCAGTCGGTTTTACAGTCACACCTCGTGCCGCTGCGCCACAACTGGTCTCATAAAACACGTCAGTCTCATAAAACATATTTTTAATTATTTTTGTTTAACTAAATCAATTAGGTTTTACTCTATATAAAAAAAAAACAATAAATCAGCGTTCCGCTGTATTCCGCACACAGCAGGGTAGGCGGAGGGAACTTAATCCGTTAAATATTTATTTAAAAAACACTGCGTTCTCCACTTTTCCCCGATTTTTGCGGCGTTGCGTGATGAGTGGCATAACTCAACATCGCGCTTTGCCTTGTTATTAGAGCGAAGAAATGAATATATAAATAAATAATAATTCATTCCCCTGAGAGGAATCGAACCCACACGCTTATCATACTGAACCACGAGGGCCTAGCAGATAGATGCTATCACAATATATAATGCAACACATACTCTACATATAAAAGGTGACGTGACGTGAGTTTAAATGGTTTCTAAAGGATTTTTACAATGAATGCCCAATAGGATGCACAATAATAGATAATTAGCATGTTCTACGACCGAAGTGGATTGCCACCGCTGTGCCTCTTTAATCAATATATATGTACATACATATATATAGTTATGGCGCAAAGTGTGACTGTGAAATCGACTATTTGTAGTTTCGATTCCCAGTCGAGGAAATGAAATATTTATTTAAATTTATATTTTCCATTTCTTTGCTCTGGTGTCGACGTTAAGCGCGGCGTTGAGTTCTGCCATTCAACACGCAGTGCCTCCAGAATTCAGCAGAAAGTGTGGAACGGAGTGTCTTAACACAAGGTTTCCTCTGCCTACCCTGCTGTGTGCGGGATACAGGTGAAGCTGATTTATTTGATTTATTTGTTTAAATTTATATTTTTATTTGGTGTCGACGTAAAGCGCGGAGTTGAATTCCGCCACTCAACACGCAATGCCTCCAGAATTCGGCGGAAAGTGTGGAACTGAATGTCTTAATATTAAGTTCCCTCTGCCTACCCTGCTATGTGCGGAATACAGCGTTAAGCTGATTTTTATATATATAAACAAATAGTACACCAGCTAGTTAGATCTGGACCAGACAACCGTTAATTGGCCAAATAATTCGTGAGAAACATAAAATTATTTTAATTGCTATTTGCTACGACTACGGGTTGATCTTTGTGGAGTATCATTTTTCCTAATAATATTGTTTAGTAGACCGAATGTCGTTTTCAAAGAGTGGTAATTGTACTTATTCATCAATATTAAGCATCATAAGCTTAAGCATCATCAACACTCCACTACTGTGGAGTTTCGTAGGAACTTCCTTCCACGCGCCGTGGAAACTGGAATGGCCTACCCGCGGCAGTGTTTCCAGGTCGATATAACGTGGGCACTTTCAAAAAGCGCGTCAATCTCCACCTTAAAGGCCGGCAACGCACCTTTAGCTCCTCTGGTGTTGCACGGGGTTGTGACGGCGGTGATCATTTACCATCAGGTAACCCGTACGCTTGTTTGCCTTGTCTTTTATATAAAAAAATATAATAAGATTCAGTAGATTTCCAAGAGGCGCAGCTTCCAATCCTCCTTCGTACAATTGTTTTAGGTACCAAAGAAGTAATTTACTAATTATATAGTTAGGATAAAAATTGGTTAAAATCACTTCGATTTTAACCAATTTTTAGGGTTTCAAATACCACTGACGTAAGATTTACTATGATATATATGATTTTTTATTTTGTAGAATATCGGAAATTCAGTTTAATATTAGATTTTTTCTCTTAATCCTATATAATTTTGGAAACTCAAAAATTGCCTATATAATAAGTTGGTGTTTCCTACATACGAGTATACAGATTTAAAACTTATATAGTTTATGATAATCCTCTAGGTATTAACTAAGTACTATTTAATTAGCATTTACCTCACACAACGAGCGTAGTTTACAATTACGGACGGATGTTCTTTTGTTATATACATAATTGTAAAGTCCTTTATCCCTGTGATAATTTTGCGATAAGAATAATAAGAATTACTCATAAAAACATTGAATCAAATCAAATCAGCTTCATGCTGTATCCCTCACTCAGCAGGGTGGGCACTTTCCGCCGAATTCTGAAGGAAGTCCATGTTGAGGGGCGGAATTCAACGCCGCTTTTTGCCTCAACACCAAATCAAAGAAAAGTAAGTATAACATTGAAATTTCACTATATTTTAATTTTTATATACAACCTACATATATAGTAGAGGACCTGACTCCTTCTGAGACAGTTGTGGCGCAGGGGCCCAAACGTGTTACTGTAACGCGACGGTTGTGGGCTCGATTCCCACTCGGTGGAACGAAATATTTAATATTTTTATTTCTTCGCTCTGGTAACGCGTTGAGTTCCGGTACTCAACGCACAATGCCTCCTGAGTTCGGCAGAAAGTGGAAATTGGAATGTAACCTTGCTACGAACCGGAAACAGCGTAAAACTAAAAAAATGCTTATATATATCGAATTTGTAATACAATATTATAATAAAACAAATATTTGAGATATATTTAAGAGTAGGGAACAGTGTCTTAACACTAGGTTTCCTATATGTGAGAGTTTATCCTGCTATATGCGGGATACAGCGTGAAGCTAATTTCTTAACTCATACATGAGAACTCGTTTTATTCACACATAACATATATTCGACCGCAATTTATTATTTAAGCTCTATAAAAAAGCAATAAATTTAAAATAACTTTCGGCAATTTTACTACTTTAGGTCAAATGAATAATATATTGGAAGTAGTAAAATTGGCAAAACATGTACGAAACTTGTAAAAGAAAAAGAAATATATCGTCACATGCACAGCTAATAACAGTATGCTTTAAAGCGTTAGTGTTAGCTGGTTCGATTCCCACGCGGGGAAAAGATTATATTAGAGAATATTTTAAAATTTCCTAATCCAGTAATGAAGAAGCAACGTGAGGTTCCGTTATTCATCACCTTATACTGTATTTTAAATGGGCAAAGAGTGGAGAAGAAAATAGAATGTTATTTACTTTCTTTCTCCTTTACTTTAACTGCCAGTTCAAATTTTGTGATATATGAATAAATTATATATATTTGACATTATTTTAAACAATAAAATTCGAACGAATGAGTGATGAAAGAATGACAGACAAGATTTATGATGGAAAAATGAATGGTAAGAGAGGTAGAAGGAGACCTCGGTTGACCTTCGGAAACACAGTATCAAAGATACTGGAGGAAGGTCACGTAAAAAGCATGAAGACCCCCCGGAGGGCATGTGTGAAGAGGTTGATGACAGTGGGCGAGGCGAACGAGGTATGTAGAGACCGTAGCGTATGGCGCTCCGTTTTCTCGGGGTAGTCAGAGAAAACGGAGCGCCAAACGCCTTTAGGGACAAAGCTTGAAGCTAAGTTAAAAATTTAATTAAAAGTATGACTATAAGTATACATTTAAAATACGTGATTCTCCTTGTCCTGCTTAATTTTCCTTCTGATAGCCTTAACGTGAGAAAATTCATAAATTGCTTGTATTGAAACCGTTGGTCATAAAAAATGTTATTTAATTATTGTCAATTAAAACATTTTATTCTCATCTCTACTAAATTAAAGTAAAACTAGGAAAAATAGTAACAGTGTTTTATCTTATATGGTGTTATAAAGAAATATGATTTATTTTATCGCACATTCCATTTTCATAATAAAAATTCTGTAGGACTCAGTTGAATGCAGGTGTCGCGAACTATATTAATATTGCCAGATTTCATCTTGGGGAATAATCTTTAATTTTCGGATTGTTAAACATTTTAGGTACGAAAATAGGATTCTATCGCCAAAAGAAAAAATATAAATAATCAATAGTTTTTATTATATGTCTATTTATTTGAGCTTTTCAATAAAAGAAATTATGCTAAAAGATAACAATATTAAGTATATATTTTTTATTGAAAAACTTCAATACACTTAAATAATAATTGGTTTGTGTTATTCTGTACGGCAGTTAAGTCTTCATACATAATACTAAATTTTATTTAACTTTTTTGTAACTTATTAAGAAAGATTTCTCACATTGCGTGAAAAAAATCAGGAAAAACGGGTCTATGCTTGTCTCGTTCGGGACATTTCATTTTAGGCTTAAAATTGCGACGTCCCGTCAAAATCTGGTTGTCTGGCAATCCTGAGCAAAGTTAGTAAAGCACGGGCAGGAATGTTTATACTAATTTCTACCTTATTTGTCTGATTAGAAAAAGTGCGGTGTTGTGTTCAACCGCCTAATACTTATTCTCTAATCGGAAAGCGGGAGGTATAAGACTTAGGTTATTATGTCGCGAAGCACATGAACATAGAACATAGAATATTTATATATATGAAGATAGAACATAGAAGAAAAATATTATTATTGTATTAATAATAAACTAATTGCCATAAAAACTAATTTATGAGGATATTGAGATCACCTCTGGAATATATACTATATCTTATCCAATAAAGAAAAATTGTGTCAGCTTCACGCTGTATCCCGCACACAGCAGGTTAGGCAGAGGGAATGTAATATTAAGACATTTCTACTTTTTGCCGAATTTTTCGCGCAGAAAAGAATTGTGAAAAGCAAAATATTTACTAATAAATAATATATAGTTTAAAAATACGCCTTTCTATACCAAGTGATACAACTGCCATAGAATGTGCTCGGAGTTATAAATTGTATGAGCTTAAACTCTGGTTTCCTAGTAACCTCTGAAGGTTACCAATATTCACGTTAGGTCCTGGCTCCATCATCACACCAGCTCGTTGTTACCATAATATTGTGTTGTCACCTAAGCGAAGTCAAGTACTGGTTCAAATTAAGATTTTTAGATTTGATTACACAGTTTGTTGCCTGTCGTGGTCATAAAACGTTCTTACTCTAAAGTCTAAAAACCCTTTTACCTTTTATCAGCAAAAGTTGGTTCTGTTATGTTATAGATACATAAATAAAGAATACATCATATTAACTATCAGGAAGAGAAAGCAGATTAGCGTAATGCAAAGTGAACGTGCTATATAATACTTTAGGCTTAAACTTGTACAATATCTATCTATATCTTGTGTTTGTGCTAGTGTTTTCAGTTGTGATATGTCATTTTTGGTCCACTCCGCATATGTAAACATTACATATTAGATAGCGGAACCCAACGTTGTTTGTTGTCTTAATATATCCCCGTATCTAGATAATAGGTTTATTAATTTTAAACTTTCCCCTTTTAAAGAGTCGAACCTACAACTGTCGTATGTACAATCTGAGTGTTCACGATAACTTTTCATAATTGTATATTTTTTGCAGCCACACTATTTCCTTTACACTTACGCTTACTTCCCACATAACTGGGTAGGTAAAAGAAACTTAGTATTAAGACAATCCGTTCCTCACTTTATGCCCAATTTTAAAGACATTGCGTGTTGAGTTGCGGAACGCCCCGCTTTGCCTATCGCCGAGCGGAGAAGTATAAACCATTTAAAATGTAATCATTCCTTTGAGTGGGGAAAGAACCTACATCCATCGCGTTTAGAGTCAAATACCGTCTCACTGCGCCACAACAGTCTTGATTTACTTATAGTGTCTTATATAAATCAGTTATTATTTTATCATAAAACGCGTAATATTATTAGATTATTACTTACTGCAAATATAAGCAATTATGTAACAATTAAAGTCGACCTTGTCACTTGAACCGATGTAAATGGAAATACAACCTACTAACCTCTCTGTGTCTATATTAACTTTGAATTTGCTGATACTTTCGTATTAGCTAGTATCATTAAATAATGAGGCAAAGCGCGGCGTTGAGTTCCGCCATTCAACACGCAATGCCTCCAGAACTCGGCGAAACTCGGCGGCGAAAAGTAGGAAACGGAGTGTATTATCACTAGGTTCCCCCTGCTTACCCTGCTACCCGGAATACAGCGTTGAGCTGATTTTGAATAATTAATGTAAGTGGTGGTTGTGAGTTCTAATATCAGGGCGGCCACAACACGTCGACCGTACTGTATTATTTATTATATTAAAAAAGTTTGACAACATTAAGTTAACAATACGAAGGCTTTAAATACAAGTGATTGTGTTCAAGAGTGTTATTAGGGCGATAATAAGTTAATATATATTTTTTTTCCCGCATGTATCCCGCATGTGACAAAGTAGGCACTTTCTACCGGATTGGAAGCATTGCATGTTGGGTGGCGGAACACGACGCCGCGCTTGTGCCTCGACACCAGAGCGAAGAAATTAAAATATAAAATACTTCATTTCCTAGAGTGGGAATCGAACCCACAACCTGTTGCGTTATAGTCACACGCTTGAGCCACTGCATTACGATCACACAGTAAATGATACGCTAACACTAAGTTAAAGATACTACGTTCTAAATTATATTGAACACGGAAAATGCATCGAAGTATTTAGAATGTAAAACATTTAACTCAATACACAATAAAAGACAACATAATAAAACTACTAATTTACATATTTATACCTATTTTATAACGTAAAAAGTCATGTATGTATTTTAGTAAACAAAACAAGACTTCTATAGTAAGCGAAGGTGTATGAAATTGCTTATTATTATTGTGTTTTATTTGTTTTGAATTTGTAATTCGTAATTAATTTATACCAAGAGGGGGACCCTAGGTTGGTTAAATTCGGTCACACTCAGTTCCTCCACTTCCTGTCTGAACTTCGCCAGTACTTCTTCCTACTTCACCGTACGAGGGCGAGGAAATGAAAACAATTTTTTCCCCCAGATATGGCTGAAACAATTTACCACGACGTATACAGTGTGACACTGTTCCATTTTAACACGATGGCGTAGTATGTGTAGACGCTCCGTTACCATTGAAGCACTTTCTGCTGAATTCTGGAGGACTTGTGTGTTGATCGGCGGAACACAACGCCGCGCTTTGCCTAGTTCTAAAGTGAGAAAATGACGATATGAAATATTTATTTTTGTCGAGTGTAAATCGAACCCTCAGTCTCATTTACAGTAGCACCTTTGTGATTCTAGGCTACAATTCCTCCAATACAAATACAATAAAAACCATTTTTCTTTAAATACATATAAAAGAAATATTCTTAAAAAAAACCTATATACATTTGAAGTACCAATACCAATTTCATAAAAGATTTCTGTATCTCAAATTTAGTTAATTAATTCAATTTATAAGCTTTCAGTGTTCAGCTGGCAGTTTGGTCGCGGTCGTGACGTGGGCCGCACGTCTACTGGTGACTAGTGTTCGATGTTCCGTATCTGACACTGGATAGATATGTCTAAAGTCAAGGTATTGTAAATTGTTTTGTTTTTGTTTGTGTTTATATTGTTTTTGTGTTTTTTAGATGGTGTTTTTTTATTGGATTTTGTGTTTAAGAAAAAGATATGAATATCTTTAATTGTTTATATTTTCTCATCTGATAAGGATAAGTGCGACGTTATGCTTCGCTAGTTAATATTCGGCGTTGAGTTTCGCCACTCAATACGCAATGCTTCAAAAATTCGCCGGAAAGTAGGGAACGGAATTTAATGTGAAATAGATTGTTTTAATACTAGGTTCCCAAGTTCCTTCTGCCCACCTTGCTATGAGCGGGTTACGGTGTGAAGTTAAAATAAATACATAATATATTATTTTCTATATAAATTGATGTAAAGTAATGTGTTTTTGTGGGAAAGTAGAGTCTTTTCAAATTCTGATTAATTTGTAATTAAATTGTAATTTTTATTACTATTTGTATAAAAATATTATAAAACATTTTAAACTATGATAAAATGAAAAGATATTTAATGTAGTTATAATATATTATATTAAATCGTTGTGACTTTACCGGAAATATATAAAAAATATCATAATCATATAACGATTATTTTTGTATATCAATTTTTATGATTGGTTTTCACATTTATATAAATATGTAAATTGGTTTGTTCATCCATTTATTATGACGTCATGAAATAAATAGTAATTTTTTTGCGTATATTCTTATGTTAAAAATATAACGAATGATTACTTTAATTCGAGGCCAGTCGTGGCGCAGCGGCACAAAGTGTGACTGTAAAACCGAGTGGTTGTGGGTTCGATCTCCACTCAAGGAGATGAAATATTTACTTTGCAACGCTAAGGCAAAGCGCGGCGTTGAGTTCTGCTTAACACGCAATGCCTCCAGAATTCGGCAGAAAGTAGGGAACGGAGTGTCTTACACTAGGTTCCCTCTGCGTACCCTGTACCCCTCCATATTTAACTTTAAAAAAATATATAATTGCTTCATAATCAGCTTCACGTTGTCTACCGCAGTAGGCGGGGGGAACTTAATGTTAGGAGACTCCGTTGCCCATTTTCCGCCGAATTGTGGAAGCGTTGTGTGTTGAATTGCAGAACTTAACATCAAAGCGAAGAAATTGATATGATTGAAACACTATGTTTTCAGGGGCACAAGCAAGTGATTGTAAACTCAGAGGTTATGAGTTCGATTTCAACTCGAGAGAATGATAAGTTTTCATTTCCTTGCTCCGGCAAAGCGCGACGTTGAACATGCTCCAAAATTCGGCGAAAAGTGGCAAACGGAGTGTCTTAGCACTAGGTTCGCAGCTACCACATCCATTCTTCTTTGTGCGGGATACAGCGGGATACAAAAACAAATCTTAGACATTGGGTGTTAGTGGCGGAACTTTTCTGTGGACTAACGGACGAAATTCAAAATATCATACCTCCAGTAGGAATTCAACCCACATCATGATGGCTACTGGTTTTTGGGAAATTTGCCAAAGTGTTACAACATTCGATTTTTTAAATATGAATTATTCAACATTTTCTCTTAAAACAATAGGTAGTTATATAAACTTTATTTATTTTTTTATTTACTTACTACATAACATTTTCTCTTAAAACAATAGGTAGTTATATAAACTTTATTTATTTTTTTATTTACTTACTACATAAATGCAGATAACAATAGGACTATTTAAGAAAAGATAACATAAATCTTACGTTATCTCGAATTGGATTATAAAATGAATTAAAATTTATAATAGTTACTTAAGAGTAAATAAGAAGTAAATAAGATCTGTTATAAATATCATTTTAAAGGTATAAATGTACTATATTTTTATTAAAATATGTTTTTTTTTGTTATAAAATAAAATTTTGCGAGAAATGATTTTGTAGCAAAACTTGGACAGCGTCTGTCTGAAAATGCGGGGCTTTGGGTTCGATACCCTTTTGAGGTTCCATAACTTTTATTTCCCCGTTTTATAAGACAAAGTGTGGCGTTGATTTTTAAACGATAGCTTGGTAAAACTTGACCTCGTCGTGAGTCAAATCTAGTAATTGAAATTTCACCCTCTTCCTGTTGATCGGTTCGTCTTTTCTATTGAAATTGTGATTTTTACAATCGCCAAAGCAAAGATATTATTCATAAAATTATAGAATTAACGTTAAGTTTCTTGCCGGCTATTCTCAGCAGAATTGTCTTCCGACCCGGTGGAATTCGGAGATACAAAAATATCAACAAAAATCTATTTTAATAAATACTATTAAGACTTTTGCATTTTTTATCTTTGGGTGTATTATGTTTCCAATACAAAGAGCTGTGTTTAATAAGTAAAATCTAGTATGGGAACATTTTTATAAGTTTAAAGTCTCTCCTCTTGTCGTCCAAATAAAAATATTATATCAATTCTCACTCGGAGGAATTAATTATTTTGCATTTACCAGCTCCGTTAAGGGGAGTCACTCAACAGGCGATGTCTCGAAAAATTGACACATCGTGAGGAATAGAGAGATTTACCCTCTTTACTCTGCCATATGCGGGATAGAGCGTAAAGCTTTAAAAATATTAAAATCGTTCAAATGTATGGAAAATAAAAACTCCGCTCTCAGTTTCTAGGTCAAAACGACGCGTTTTAATTCGCTTGCTTTTCAAACAAAAAAAAAACAAAGAAAAAAAAGAAATATTTTTCCACAGTTCGCAATGAAATGCCTCTTACAATTTGTGTAAACAGAAAGTAAAACTAACATTAAAATTGAACGCGAATTGAAAAATTAAATAAAAATAAAGTTTAAAAACTAAAATCTGATTACTAAAACATTAAACTATTATATATATNAAGTCACTTACGTGATTAAAATACTGTATGGTTATTCAATTGTTTCTACGTTATACGTTTTGTTTCATTCAATGTTTATTGTTTGAAAGCTTATTTTATTCTATGAAGTGATCTGTATATTTTTTATAGAGTGTTTATATATATTTTTTTTTCACCTTCACGCTTTATCCCGCATACAGCAGGGTAGGCAGAGGGAAACTAGTGTTAAGACACTCCGTTCCCCACTTTTCGCCGAGTTCTGGAGGTATTGCATGTTCAGTGACGGAACGCAACGTTGCACTTTTACCTCTCACCAGTCATAAATGTCAATAAATATTTCATTTTCTCGAGTGGGGATCGAACCCACAACCAATCGGTTTTACGGCCCCTACGCCACGACTGACCTTGCTAACGTATTTTTATACGTTATACTAATATAGATATGCTTAAAGGATAAACTTGATCGTATGCCACTTTAATATTATTTTATTCTTAAGTATAATAAATTTATTTTGCTCCTCCTTTCCAGATATCTCTATCAAAAACTTAAACGTCTCTATTTTGTAGCTAAAGTAAGGAAAATGTTATTATTTATTAAAAAATATAAATTATTTTGTCTTCGTTTGAATGTTAACTGTCATTAAAACATTTTTATTACTTGTTCATGATGCAGCATATGTATTTTGTAATATTGCGTTCTTGAACTAGAATATAGAATTTGGTGTTACAATATTATGATACATTAAAACATAGATTTTCTTTAATACTGTGGATTTTATCTTTGAAAGATAAAGTCGATACCACATTACAGTAAATATCTGTATTTAATGTTAATAATTTCGAATAATCATTTCTCGTTCACATTACAGTAAATATCTATATTTAATGTCAATAGTTTTAAATAATCATTCCTCGTTTGATAAACCTGAGCAAAGTCACGTAAGAAGCATAAGGGCCCTCCATATGTATGGAGAAATAAACTGTGGGGGACGCGAAAGAAGTATGTAGAGACCGTAGCGTTTGGTGCTCCGTTTTCTCTGGCTTATCTCCTAAGGAATAAGCGTGAAGTGACAGAAAATTAAATCAAATAAATATTATGTAGTGGTGCAGAATTCGCGACAGGTTTCGGGTTCGATTCCCATTCTAGTACAACAAATATTTAATATTTTCATTTCTTTCGCCATTCAACAAGCAATGCCTTCAGAAATCGGCGGAAAGTGGGAACGGAGTATCTTAATACTAGGCTTCCTCTGCTTACCCTTTATGCGTCAAGCTAAAAAAAAAAACCTTTGTACAATTTTCTTATTTACTTTTCTTAAATTTATTTATTCGGATACTCAGTAACTATTTATCTCTTACACAATAGCCTCTACAGTCTGTTAAAAGCAACTGATTCATGCAATTTATTATTTGACACTGTCTTATATCTCAAGAATAGAGTATAAGAGAAGAGTTATTCTTGTGTATAAGAGTCATTCTTGTATTTTTGTTTGAAATTTAATGTTTTAATTTTAATTAGGTACTAATATATATGTTTCATATATTTCATTATATATTTGAATGTGAAACAAATTACATTTTATTTAGCAATACAATCGAACTCTATCGGTGTTTGACGATCGGGTGGCGTCAACGAGCTTAAATTGACTAAATTGTTAACGACTTCGAATTTTAGTAGCTCCCGATATCTACGAGAATAGCGTTTTAGTTGGGTTGATCGCAAAAAACTGTTTCGAATGTAGAAGAAATGTTGTTTTAAGATGAGTTAATTATAATAAGACCATTAATAAATTATAGTAGTATAAAGGAGAACGGAGAGTTTTAACACTAGGTTCCCTCTGCCTATTGCTGTTGTGTGCGGGATACAACGAAAAAAAATCGTTTTAAGACATTGATTGCTAAGTGAGCGGAACTCAACGCCGCACTTTGTACAGTGAAGCGGCGAAATGAAAATCATTCATTAAATGGAACCCACTTAATTACGTTTATAATGAGACGCTGTTCCATTGCGACACGATATAATATTCTACATTACGTACCTATGTACTTCAATTTTAACTGTATGTGATATGAAATTAGGTATTTTTGTTATGTTTACGCTGTATGTAGCAGGGTAGGCACAGATAATCTGGAACCTAATGGGGTGGAACAAATGGGGTCGGAATAAGACACTTCCGCCCCCACTTTACCAGACCGAAGAAATGAAAATTTAATATTTATATATTTCATTTCCTCTCCCGAGTAAGAACAAAATACACAACCATCGCGTTTACTTGCACCACGACGGCCTCAATCATCAATGTCGGAATTTGGTAGTATCAGTGCACACAAAGTCGGTATAAACTATTAGTGTTACAATAAAAATTAAAAAAAAAAAATTGAGTTACAAATTTAAAAATCTAACCAGCTTCACACTGTATTCCGCACTCCGCAACGTAGACAGAGAGTCTAGGGTTAAGACACTCCGTTCCCCATTTTCCTCCAAATTCAGAAAGCATTGCGTGTTGAGTAGCGGTACTTTACGCCGCGTTTAGCTCGACACCAGAGCGAAAAAATGAAATAACAAATTTAAATAAATATTTTATTCCCTCGAGCGGGGATCGAACCCATAACTAGTCGCGTTGACAGTCACACTTAGGCCCCTGCGCCACGACTGGCCTCCATTTCAATAACAATTGTTTAAACATATATCACTTTACTATTACCATTTACTGGTATGGTGTCGCTTTCACTCAATAAGGCAATAATTGTATTAACCCGTGGTCGTTGATCCCTCCGCCTGAAGGGAATCCGAATTTGGGTCGAACGATCATTGTAGGTGATTGACTGTGCGAACTTGGCACTAATTCTGGGGCCGGTAGTATATTTTGTTTTTTTAGTTTGCGGCGTTGAGCTCCACCAATCATCTAACGATATCTGGAAAATTCGTCGTAAATTGGTAAACGGAGATTCTTAACCTTTGAAAATGAAGCAGCTTCATACAGACATGTATTAATTAGTACATGTTTGTCTTTATCTTCCTTTAAAGTTATTTTACTTATTTTAAAGTTATTTTACCTTATTTTACTTTTTGGAGAAGGCAGAGAGAAATACTTAAAACTCTAACAAAAAGTGCATTACGTGTATTTTTATAGGTAAATACAGGTAAAATATTAAATGGCTGTATTGTTTTACAAACACGCGATGATAGTACGTAAGCTTAAAATTTACGTGGGAAAATATTAGCACTGATAGTGCGTTATTAATATAATAACAGAGTGTATTGAAACAAACTTATATTTTTTTTTATTAAAATTTTTTTATCAGCTTCACGCTGTATCCCGCACTCTGCAGGGTAGGCAGAGGGAACCTAGTGTTAAGACACTCTGCTCCCCACTTTCTGCCGAATTCTGGAGGTATTGCGTGGTGAGTGGCCTCAACGCCGCATTTGTCCTCAACACTAGAGCGAAGAAATGGAAATATAAATTTAAGTAAATATTTCATCTCTTCGAGTGGGGACCGAACCCACCACAGTGGTTTTACAGTCACAATTTGTGCCCCTGCGCCACGACTGGTCTCAAATTAATATATTATGAACAATCTTCATAACTGTCTTGACTTCATTGAAATTATGCATATAGCAATCCCTGAAATAAATAGGCCGTTGTAGCCAAAGGGCACAAGCATGAATGTGTCTGTAGTAAATTCGATTCCCGCTCGGGGAAATCAATTACTTACGACTAAAAAATTTAAAAAAAATTAAGCAAACTGCTTTTAAAAATTGAAATTTACTGTAAAGTTAAGTATTTAGTTCAAACGCACGCATATATCATGGTAGGCATAGGGAACCTAGTACTAAGATAGTCCGGTCTCCACTTTCCGTCGAAATCTCGAGGCAACCTGTCGTGTTTACAGTTACTTGCACGCTTGTGCCCCTGTGCCACGACTGGCCCTTCTTTTTACTTCACGCTTTATCCCTATTGGACCGTGCGCCACAACTGGCTTCCCGGATATTGACAGATAATTAATTTTAATTAGTTTAGCAGAGTCAGAACAAGGGAAATGAGATTAAAATCGCAGAATATCACATTTACGGTAAGATGGATCGTTTCTAAGAAGGACATCAATCAGTCCTAAGGACTTGGATTGAATTAGGTTCAATTACGCTAACACGCAAACGTTGTAATATCCGTGAGTGAGTTGTAGAATGTTGTTTTCTAATAATATTATTTAATATTTATTGTTTATACTACGTTTTTATATTTCTGTTGTTTTTTTTGTGATATATTTGAGGCCAGTCGTGGCGCAAGGGCATAGTGCGTGACTGTAAAATCGACTGGTTGTGGGTTTGATCCTCATTTGAGGAGATGGAAAATTTTCTTAAATTTATATTTCCATTTCTTCGTTCTGGCGTCGAGGCTAAGCGCAGCGTTGAGTTCTGCCACTCAGCACACAATGTCTCCAGAATTCGGCAGAAATTGTCTTAACACTAGGTTCCCTCTGCCTACCCTGTGTGCGGGATACAGCGTGAAGCTGATTTGATTAGAATTTTTGATTTTTAAAATTTTTATTTTTATTTATCTCCTCTGGTGTCGAGGTAAAGCGCGGCGTTGAGTTCCGCCACTCAACATGAATGGCTTCGAAAAATTCGGCGGAAAGTGGGGAAGAGAGTGTATGCGCGTGTATCTTTGATTTTGTCCAATATAAATACTTTTTTGTATAATAATTATTCCATAAAGTATTTATTTTGTATTTATAAAAATATATTAGTTACAATACGAAGTGGTTTATAAGAAATAATGAAAAACGCGAAAAGGCAGAGGAATATTTGAAAAATATTTTTTTATAAGCTAGAAATAGAATATATATATAAATCCTTCAAAAATCCCATAACTATAGAGCACGCCCCATGAGCGAACGGAGCTTAGCGCCGCTTATTTTTAAATATAATAACTACTTACAATTGATTGTAATGTTATATTGTCTCTTATATTCTATTGTTTCTCCTTTTAGCAACGTAAAATTATATTCAATTCCGTATCCAGTACCTACTGTTGATTTTGTCATTGTTCATATATTGATAGCGAAGTGATGTTTTAGCGCCCGCTTTGTTTGTTGATCGCGCCCTGTGGGAAGTACCATCGACGTATGTACGTATAAAACACAGCATATAAAATAAATATTAGAGTACTTCTGAGTATGTTAATAAGAATTATGTTTTTGATTAATTACTAAAAAAGTTTCCGTAGTCGTCGTCGTGAGTGCCGGAAATATCTATGACTGCAGATACAGTGGGTTCCTGTCCTTGATAAAAAGTTCCTTGCCTGGAGGAAAGATATTTTTATAGAAAAAAGGACTATCTAAAAGAAAAATATGTTTTAATTTGAACTAATATAGCATATAAAAAATAGTAGTGTTAAGACACTTCTTTCTCATTTAGACGCCACTTTTCGCCGAATTGTGAAGGCATTGCGTGTTGGCAGAACTCAACGCCGCTGTGGAAATAAAACCTGCGTCTGTGCCCCTGTCTTACGACAGTCCTTGAGTAGTAGTATTAGCGCCTTCAAGTAAACAATCTCTTCTTTCCTTATATTACAGTTTTACAATAACAATACGATTTTTGTTAATTATACTACATACGTTTTGGTAACGCATTGTTAAATATAAACCTTCTCATATCTTTTCGTACTTTAGAAATCAGAAAGTACTTATAAGATAAAATAAATATCAACAAAATCAATCAAAATAGGCCTTGAATAATCGATATAAAGATTTCACATTGTAAAATTTCTCAATATTACGAGTCAATATGACTCGCTGCGCTGTAAACTAAATTACACCTTTGTTATGAAACTTACCGTTTTACTTTTCTTAGATTAGTTTTTGGTTTCATTGTGTATTTATGTTGCTATATTACTTTATGGTGACGCCATCGTTATTTAGTTATCACCAAAACGGCTTCGCCCGCTTTAAGTTATTATTATATTATAGCCAAATTATAGAAAATCTTTACATAAATTGTAGCCTGTGTGCTATTCTAATGTATTAGCTATATCACTGTAAAATTTTATCTAGATTCGTTTAGTATTTTTTGAGTGAAAGTGAAACAAACATCCATTGTTACAATCTTTCATATTTATAATGCATTGTATGTATTAGTTAGATACTAGGATTATAATTTTTTGAGGCTAGTCGTTCAAAGTGTGGCTGTAAAACTGACTGGTTGTGGGTTCGATCCCTATTCGAGGAAATTAAATATTTATTTAAATTTATATTTCCGTTTCTTCGTTCTGGTATCGAGGTAAAGCGCGGCGTTGATTTCCGCCACTCATCACAAAATGCCTCCAGAAGTCGACGGAAAGTGGGGAACGGAGTGTCTTAACGCTAGGTTTCCTCTGCATACCCTGCTGTGTGCGGGATACTGTGTGAAGATGAATTAATTTTTAAATCAGATACTAGGATGTCTGATTAATTATGGTTTGGAGTTCCCTAGCACTTTTTTAAGGTAAATATAGAAATAAGATTTTTTCGGGAAATCATGAGACCGTAGATCTGAGTATATGGTTTGAATTTTAACTCGATTTTTTAACGTTTGGAGATACGTTTCTGAGATAAAGGCTCTTGATCTTATAAGGGTTCCTTTTTTCCTTAAAAGGTACATTACAAAGTATTCGGTTCGTTAAAGTGGACTGTAGTTTCAGTGAATTGGATATATTGTGTCGATGAATTGGTGAAACTTTAGTTTCTAATGTAAGGATATAATGTTTAAAATGATAATAATAGTAGAATACGAAATAATTCAAATTAGCAAACCAATAGTCGTGTAGTTATAGCGGGCGAAGCCGCGAGCGGGTCGCTAGTATAAAATAAAAGTAGACCTTTTCGTATACACCTTTTCCCTCTTTTAAAATTTGAATCCACGACCATCGCGTTCCATTCTCTATCAAAACCATAGTGTATTTTTGTGGCAATAGTATTTTTTCTTACAAATCATGTATGATAGTGAGTACGACGAAGTGGTGTGTGATAAATATAAATGGGCTTATGATTGTTCCTCAATTTCTCACGCTCGCCTTTCAAGCTAGTTACTTCACTATTTATCTTATTTTATTTTGATATTCCTTAAGAT
Source organism: Heliconius hermathena (assembly GCA_013403705.1). Lineage (NCBI taxonomy): Eukaryota > Metazoa > Arthropoda > Insecta > Lepidoptera > Nymphalidae > Heliconius > Heliconius hermathena. The sequence continues at coordinate 901,068 of JAAIXJ010001825.1, forward strand.
ATTCTATAAAAAGTTCCTTAAATAATAATATAGTCAGCTTCACGTTGTATCCCGCACACAGCAAGGTAGGCAGAGGGAACCTAGTGTTAAGACACTCCGTTCCCCACTTTTTGGCGAATTCTGGAGGCATTGCGTGTTGAGTGGCAGAACTTAACGCCGCGCTTTGCCTCGACACCAGAGCGAAGAAATGGAAATATAAATTTAAGTAAATATTTCATCTCCTCGAGTGGGGATTGAACCCACAACCAGTCGGTTTTACAGTCACACTTCATGCCGCTGCGCCACGACTGGCCTCAATAATATATAATAGTATTAGTGTTTATTGAAAATTGCGTTATACCGTATCGGAAATATATTTAAGTAATAAGTTTTTTTTAAGAAGAAAAACGTACTTCCCACAAATTGATTTCGTGGACTTTAGGACGTAAAATACAAAATCCTGTTATTTTTTCGAGGGCAGCGGTGGCGTAGAGGTCCAAGGGTGTGACTGTAGAGGCGACAGACAGGTTATAGTTTCGATTTCCACTAGAAAAAATGAAATATTTAATATTGTCTTTTGCTCGCTCTGGTAATGAACATAAAGCGCGGCGTTGAATTTCGCCACCCAACGCAATGCCTCCAGAATTTGGCAGACGGTGGGTAACGGAAGTATTTTACTGGGAGTGGAGTGTCTTAACACTAGTATCCAATATTCCCTCTCCTTACCATGCCGTGTGCGAAATACCTCCTTTATCTCCGTCACTCTTCCACTAACGTTAGACAAACATTTTTTTCATTAAAATATAGTCCAAATATAGAGTTTTGAATGCAATTTGCAGGTATTTTATTTGAACAAACATTTAGTGGAGTATGGTTTAATTTTATGAACGCAATTCTGTTTTTCCCAAAGCTTGTTAGAGTTTTGATGGATTTTGTTCGGGAGGGCATGTATTTTTTATCGACTGCACCCAGCTGCTATATGGAAATGAAATAGAAAATATTCATGAAGTTTCAGTTTCGTTTTCATTTTCATTTTTCTTGTCGTTTCGCTCTAAATATTTAAGAGACTGTATGAAATACGAAAGGAAATATAGTACCTATTTGTTTGATTAAGTCAGCTTCGTTGTTGAGATTGAAACTATGCGTATAATAGAAAAACATATGATATATGTCTATTTTTTTGTTTTTGAAATAAATAATAAATTCGTATTCTGTTGAGGAAGTCGTGGCTCGGAGGCGTAAGCGTGCGCATGTGCATGTCTTTAGGCATTGTGGCTTATATGACATCACTCAACGCCGCGCTTTGCTTAAAAAGCAAAAACAGCATCGAAATAAAAATATTTCATTTCGTAGAATACGAATAGGATCATCCTAGTGTAGTACTGGTGGTGTCGTAAGAGGCGACTAAAGTACGTGTGGTAGAGTCACGTATACAGCAATGGCAACACGCATGGGCAGACTCGAACGGATCATTACCACCTCCGGCATTTACCGCCGTGAAGTAGTGGCTTTATGCCGCTGCGTTTCACATCAGGTAATGCCGGGCTCCGGCGCCCAACCCACCTTAAAGGCCGGCAACGCACCTGTAGCTCCTCTGGTGTTGCACGGGGTCGTGGGCGACGGTGATCACTTACCATTAGGTGACCCGTACGCTCGTTTGCCTTGTTTTTCCCCATAAAAAAAACAATTGAACCCAAAACCTGTCGTACCCTTGTTCCCTTGCGCCACGACTGATCTGTCATTTGACACTATTGTATTAAACTGCAGCCAACAATTTTTTATTTGCCTTACGGACTGATACTTGTAGAATAAGATGAATCTTGCCCTCTTGTGTGGTGGATTTGAAATTTCTTAGTTTTTCGACACAATTGTAAAATTAGCTTTGTATTACAATGCTTGCAATATTCTTGGTTCGGCTTTAATCATTTTAACTGTTTTTGTAGATTTTAGTTATTCTAATCTGTATTTTAGGTAGGGTGGCCCAAGTGTGCGCAGTCCCCAAGAGAACTTATCAGATCTGATATTTGCAATGATTAATATGTCAGTTATGTTATGTGTGCTACCGAAATATGATGCTGTCAAAGAAATTTCACAAAAAAATATTGAATTTTGGAAGCAAAAGATAAGATTTTCGATATTTTGGTATTTTGCTATTATATTTGGACAATTTAAAAAAATCTACATTTTTTTAAACTGTCAATATATGCTATATAACTGTATATATATGCATGAAAGGAATGGTCTCATTTTTAAAAATTTATTACGTAAAACATGTCAATGCTGGTGAATTGTGAACATATTATTGTAATGTGCCAATGGATGGCATAAGTATGCCATGGTGATTTAGAACTAAATCATTCCACTAAAGTGAGTGCGCGTGCCTACTCTCCTTAAAATAGAACAGCCAAGAAATTCTATAAAACATCATAAAAACCACCTAGACAGCCAAAAACCCCACCAAAGAATAAGAAAAACATATGGATATGTCCTAGTTGCCCAGTTATAGATGTACGAGTATGTAAGGAGGACTATAAAAAACCTATTGTTGACAATTGGATCCAGTACCGCATTTGTCCTGAATGATAAATGGACATCATACATCGGAATTTGGAACTGGGGTCTAAAATTGCGATTTAGGTGACTAAATTAGCATGCATACTCTTGTGGTACCATACACAGTCGTGGGGACCGCCAGGCGTACTCTTGTGGACAAGGAACATCTAGAGTGCACAATTACTCTTTATCTTAATTATAATTATAATTAAAGAATATACTCTTTTAAGTAGATTTTTTATATATTTTATAAAAGTTGATTAGTTAGTTGGTCATTGCAATAAACATTTTTAAACCGCGCACACTTGAGGCACTCTATTATACATATTTTAACTATTCTTAAAACAATTAGACTAACAGCGTTTCCTGAATATTTCAATTAGGCGTTATAAAAAAACTGAACCTAAAATGTTCAAGTCGATCTAGTTGATTAGGAAATCCATTTAGAATATCCTGTGCATATTCGTTTTGTGTAAATTATTGTGAAGCCACGGAACAGGATCTGATAATAAACGCTATGAATGTGGGTTCGATTTTTCAAATGGGGGTATAAATTATTTTCATCTCTTCATTCTGTCAAGGGCAGAGTTTTGAATTCGGACGAAAAACGGATAAAAGTGTCTTGATATTATGTATTCTCTATGCACTCTACTATTGGTGTCAGTAAATTAGATAACTACAGTTATTTGTCTTTCAAATGACGTAATATTTCCATAGTAATACTTGTTAGCAATAGCTAATGTGATAGTAGAAAATCCATTAGCTTTTATGTGGTTGTATATGTATAGGTGAATACATTATGTAAATGTGCGAGGAAACGAGCCTTTTCAATCATAATAAATAAATGCGTTTAAAATATAAAAAACCAGACAAGCGCGAGTCGGGCTCGTCCATCGCGGGGTTTCGTACAAAAATTGGAAGTCTCAAGCTTTTTCTGAAATTCAAGCTTAGCTTAGCCAGAGCCCTTTCAGGTATCAGATATACCTCACTTGAACTAGTCGCTTTAATACCAAATTTTGCCCCCCTTTTAAGGCTATTATCTTTTAGGATTTAACCACAAATGTATTATTTTCAGTTCCTGAACTAGTACTACCTTGTAGATGCTAGCTGCCAAATTTCATAATTTTAGGTTAACCGGGAATAACCTATTAATTTTGATTCCCTTTATAGTGTCGAAATCCGCGTTTTTTTCTATTTAAGGCTTTAACTTAACCTTAAACACAAAGATGGTTGATTCGATGCATACTCTAATGAGTAATTCTTATTTCGCTCTGACTGGACTAGAATATTTTAGAAAATATATAGCTTTATTAGTGGGGAACGGAGTGTCTTAACAGTAGGTTCCTCTGCCTATCCTGCTGTGTGCGGGATACAGCGCGAAGCTGATTTATAAGTTTATAAAATATATTTAACATTTCAATTTAATTTACTTTTTGTATACCTTCCAAGTAATTACATATAACATTTAAAACTAACGTCAGTTGACTCGATGACGCGAGCCACATTGTCGCCGTATTATACAATACGTATATAAACTACCTAATGTTTTTTAACTGCAAGTTGACCTTCAGTCCGAATTGCAAGATGATTTTTTGCACAACTATATATAGATTTTACTTTATATCAGCTTTAACCTTTTCACCCGCCAGCTTAAATGGAAATAACTAAGAGTCATGTATCCTGTATCCACTTGACCGAACGACGGCTGTAAGTGTAGGTTCGAGTCCCGCAGGGGAGGCGTGCCAACGACGACATCCTGTTAAGCTTTTTAAATTAAATTCTTTAACCGGATTAATCGAGTATATTTAGTATTATAGTAGTATTATACAGTATTGGAAACACGATCATGTCTAGACTGTGGTGGCATCCGATTGTCAGTCGATATAATTATTATAATAAACTACCACCAACGATGTCTTTGTACTGCCCTGGATTCTTCCTGAATGAGCTGACTGCATCATGCTCACTGGTCCCACGACGGTTTGAAATTTTAAAGGTTTTTATGAATGGCTCCTAGGTGGTAGAAAGTTTCCAAGAATCGTCTCTATTGAAATTAGTGTGTTTTTGTATTTTCATACCCGCGTAGATCATTCTATGAGTATATCTGTTCTCCTTAGCGAGAACGTGGGGCTTATCAAACCTGATGTTATGGTTGGACTTATCCACTGTGTGCTCAAAAATAGCTGACTTCAATACATGCCCATTTTTGATATCGAAAAAGTATTCCTACACCGATGTTTCTCTTTGTTTCTCCAATGTATGGCAAGCCACAGTTGCCATTTAAATCTATTCTTCTAGTATACATAGTTTTTTAAAGCCTTTGACCTTAATGAATAAAACAGAATAATATTATAAGCCTATTGTTATTTACCTTATCGTAGTTTAAAGTGAAAATTATAAGATAGTCATGCCGAATATATAATATTATATAATAATAAATTTTGATTGACCCATTTAAGCAGCAATAAAACTTCAAGCTAATTTACTTTGTCTTAATGAAAAGCAGTATTGACTGGACAGCGACAGGTTGTGGGTTCGATTCAAGAGAATTAAATATTTCATATTTTCATTTCTTCGCTCTGGTGTCGAGGCACAGCGTGGCGCTGAGTTCCGCCACTTAACACGCAATGCCTTCAGAAATCGGAATTGTAGAAGGTGGGATGCGGAGTTTCTTAACACTAAAAAAAATACTTAGTAATTTGGACAAATAAAGAAGATTTTCTTAGTAATGTTGTTCCTGTTAACATGATTGATTGTTAACTTGATTGATTGAAATGATGTTAACGTGATTCTGTAAAAAATTCTTAATAGATAACTCAAGTGTACACTTAAATAGTACTAGGCATATACAATATATTGAACAAAATCATATAAATTCTTTTGAGGCCAGTCGTGGCGCAGGGGTACAAAATGTGACTACTGTAATGTTCGGTTGTCAGTTCGATCCCCACTCGAGGAAGTGAAATATTTATTTAAATGTATATTTTCATTTCATCGCTCTGGTGTCGACCCAAAGAGCGGCGTTGAATTCCGCTACTCAACATGCAATGCCTTCAGAATTCGGCGGAAAGTTTGAAACGGAGTGTCTTAGCTCTAGGTTTCCTCTGCCTACCCTGCTGTGTGCGGGATACAGCGTGAAGGTGATTTAATTTTTATATATCTTTTTCAGTTTTACGCTTCATCCCTTTTATAGTAGAATAGGAGGGTGTCAAGACACTCCGTTCTCCACTTGCAGCACTTTTTCTTATCAGAATAGAGAAATGAAAATAATACATAACGTTTTCTATTATAAATAATTATTAATATAAAAAAGGCCATTTAGGCCGTCGTGCCCGTGCCGCAAGGGTGCGCCCGTAAACGTGGTTGTGGATGATCCCACTTGGGAAAATGAAATATTTAATAAAAAAATATAAAATATAAGGGAAAAGTAACATTTCTTGACGAATATTCTTTTAAAAACAATGGTATATGTAAAGAAAACCATAAAAAATATAATAAAATCATCGTTGAATTACATGATAAATAAAACCATTTTTTTCCAAATATTTTTTACTAAAAACTACCACAAACGTAAAAAAATATTATGAAAAATCCGTTCTACAAACCACAGGCAGTTAGTATCAAATCAAAGTGCAATTTAAACAACAATAGGACGTTCGCGACTCGCAAAACTGTTTTCTAGTACGTTGCGTTGGATATACCTACTTGGGAAGTATAGGTATACATATTTATATATTAGTAAGTTTTCTAATATTATTATCTATATAAGTAGAGTCGTAGCGCTGGGTCACCAGTATAAGCGCGACAGGTTGTGGGTTCAATTCCCACTTGATCGAATGAAATATTTAATATTTTCATTTTTTCACTTTGGTAACGAGGCAGCCATGGGCCTAGAACCCCAGAACAGTCCCGTGCCCATCCCAAAAATTTTACTAACAAGAAAAATTTTCCCTAAAAACCTAAAAAAATTACGTTTACACGAATATAAGTTCAAAGCAAAACCACAGGCCAAACCCTAAGAAAATATCTCTAGATACGCCCATAGAGGCAACCCCAAATCCCGCAACCCTATACGCAATGCCTCAGATTTCCCCGGAAAGTGGAGAACGGAAGTGTCTTAATTGGAACAGAGTATCTTAACTTTAACTTTTTTAAATTAACTTACAGATTTTTTTTATAGAAAAATACTTTACTTTGTATCTTTTGCTATAGATACATATATGAAAAACATTAAAATAATTGAGGCCAGTCGTGGCGCGGGGGCACAAAGTATGAATGTAAAATTGATTGGTTGTGGGTTCGATCCCCACTCGAGGAAAAGAAATATTTATTTACATTTATATTTTCATTTCTTCCCTCTGGTGTCAAGGCAAAGCGCGGAGTTGAGTTCCGCCACTCAACACGCAATGCCTCCAGAACTTGGTGAAAATTGGGAACGGAGTGTCTTAACACTAGCTTGCCTCCGTCTACCCTGTTGTGTGCGGGAAACAGCGTGAAGCTGATTTGATTTTTAAAATTATTCAAATATTTTTTTTTCCGTATACATAGTAACAATGAAGTGGCAACGTTTTCAATGCTGGTCAATTTTCATGATAATATAACAGCCTTCATTATGTCAGTATAATTGAGTGCCGCATCTGTCGTACGCTATACAATGCTTTAATAGGCGTGCTTTTTTTCTATATTTCTTGTCATTACGTTTTGTATGAGATTATAGTAGTAGCTAGTAAATATTGTCTGACTTGATTGACTATGGTCTCGTAAAATCCCGTTTTTTTCATTCCTATTTGAATTTCTTGTTGATCCACTAAACTCCATAAATTTCCTACATGTCATATTTAAACTTTAAGTCCAGTTGTTTCGTCTGTGCGTTGTCTATCCGTTTATTGTACATTACTCATTTTAAAAGAATGCATTGTAAATATTTTGCTTTTCCTAGTCTAATGAGATTAAAATGCGGTGTTTAAATAGCCACATAGCACGTAATATCCCCGTCCGGGAAGACGAGAGGTAATTATGGCCCCTATTAGAAATCAAACCCCTGACCGTCGTATTCCAACCACACGCTTGTGCCCCTGCGCCACGTCGGCTTCTAATTTTTCAGGCTTAATTTTTCGACGGCAATAATTCTGGTTTCTATTATACATCAGGCTGTTTTGAGGTGGGTCACAGCCCATCCGGCTTTCCTTATTCCTACGTACCGTCCTTTTTTAGAGAAACTTATAAAAAATTTAACGTTGCGGGATTTGAACGTACAATTTTATTATAATTTACTAAAAAAATATTTAAAGAGGCCGGTCGTGGCGCAGCGGCACGAGGTGTGACTGCAAAATCGACTGGTTGTGGGTTCGATCCCCACTCGAGGAGATGAAATATTTACTTAAATTTATATTTCCATTTCTTCGCTCTGGTGTCGAGGTTAAGCGCGGCGTTGAGTTCTGCCACTCAACACGCAATGCCTCCAGAATTCGGCAGAAAGTGGGGAACGGAGTGTCTTAACACTAGGTTCCCTCTGCCTACCCTGCTGTGTGCGGGATACAGCGTGAAGCTGATTTTAAAAAAGTATTTGACTAGTTAAACCTAGGAGCGCCGGAATCTCTACTAATAGGTATGTTTAAATAATATTTTCAATATCGTCTCAAGAGACAAAAGACAACATAGAGACCATATTATAAATATTATTTACTTCACTAACTCGCTTCTGCAATTGAAAATTGTATTGTATTTGATTACAGCTTATTATTGTAGAGTTAATGCGTTTGTAACATGATGTACCAAGCTGCCGATACGTAACGCGATGATCGTAATGGACGGCGGTGCAATTTTGTATATTTATACTTCTATATTTTTATATAAGTGATGGCGCAGTGGTACAGGCGCGGGAATGTAGACGTGAGGGATGTGGTTTCGATTCTCATTCGTGGGAATGAAATATTTTTTAAATTATATTGTTTGACGATCAAAAAATGAAGAGTGTTAATTCTTATTTTGAATAACATTATTTGATTTTGACTTTAACTTTTTATTTTTTCGAGGGCGTTGTGGTTTAGTGGTATGTGACTATGGATGCGACGGTTGCGGGTTCGGTTCTCATTCGAAGGAATGAATTATGGCTTATGAATATTTTAATTTCGTCGCTTTGGTTACTATGACGTTGAGTTTCGCCACTAACAAGTTAAGCTTCGAAAAATCTGTAGGAAGTGGGGAACGGAGTGTTTTAACACTGGGTTACCTATGTCTACTCTGCTATATGCGGGATACAGCGTGAAGCGTGAAAAAAATTACAAATATGTAAGTAATGGTAACATAAGACAACTCTTGCGTGATACAGCTTAATGCAATACTTTGATAGCGCAATTATATATAATAATACATGATTCTAGAAAAAATGAAATAATCCTAACCTTTATCATTTCCAAATAATATATTTGATTAAATTATCTATTGTTGAAATTTTTTATTAAATTTGTGCAAATAAGACTTTAAATGGTAAATTTTTTACTCGATCTCTATTGTTTTTTAATTTAATTTTATATATGATTTTTTTTTGTGAAATATTGTGTTCTATTTGTTCATCGAATAATAAAAAAATCTACATCATAAGATTTGAAAAAAAAAACATCTTAAAATTTTCCTGTTTAATAATTCAAACTCGATCTAAACTTATTAACTTCTGTAAATATTTTTCTTTTATTTAGTTAAGAGCCCTCTATTTTTTTATAATATAATTATAAATAAGCTTACTACTGTCTAGCACTAGATGTCGTTGTATTTTAAGTATATACTTTTTTTAAGCTCCACGCTGTATTCCGCACAAAGCAGTGTAGGCAGAGGGAACCTGGGAGTCTAGTGTTAAAACACTACTTTCCCATTAAGACACTTCCGTTCCCAACTATACAATAACACATAGTTTGTGTATATATATTATGTAAAAAAGTATAACTTTTTTATAAATATTTTAATAAGAAATAATAAAATTGTAGTTGACGTATAAAGTTAATTATTTTCTAGATATAGTAAAGTTCGTTGTTAATATACTAGGTGGCGCTACAAGACTAAAAACATAGTGATAAAAAATGTTTTAAATATTATGTCATTGTCGTCTATATTATCACTTTAAACAAAATAAAACATAATATATCTATTACTATTAAGGTGGCTTGAGGCCAGTCGTGGCGCAAAAGCTTGTGACTGTGAACGCAACAGGTTATGGATACGATTTCTACTTTAGGGTATGAAATATTTAATATTGTGATGTTCTCGTTCTAGTCTCCATCAAAGCGCGGCGTTGAGTTCTGTGCACTCAACGCGCAATGTCTCGAAAATTAAATCGATAGTGGTGTACCGACTGTCTTAACACAAGGTTCCCTTCACCTACACTGTCATATGCGATATACAGCGTGCTACTATACAAAAAACGTATCACATTTAAAAAAAAAAATATCCAATGATAACTTTCAGTGAAGCATATTGCAATTTTAATTAATTTTGATCTATTGTCCGAAACCCTAAGTGTTTTGCTAATTGAGGACGTTGACCCTTACTGAGAGCAATGACCTCAGTCAAATGGTCAAGATAGGAATCTGTAAATATATTTTTTTATCTTCTTATTAATAGTTTTTTGTAGGCATGTATTCTTATTTAAGTATATAACAACACCACGTTGTATCCGGCATATAATTGTGTGGAATATAGTGTTAAGGCACTCTGTTTTTAAAGAAATTGAAACATTTCTGGCTTCCACTTCCCGCCTAATTCTGACGTGATGAGTGGTGGAACTCAATGTCGCGCTTTGTCTTTTCACCATAGTAGTAAAAGAAAATAATTCATTCCCACGAGTGGGAATCGAACATACAACAGTCGCGTTTACAGACGGTGCCGTAGTGCGGCGTCTTTTAATAAAAAAGTGTTTAATATATCATTTATTTATCACTATTATTGATTTTGTGCTCACAGCTTCTTTGTTTTGGCACATAATAATTTATCAGTATATATATATGTATTGTCACTTTAGTTATTATTCAAAATAATAATAATCACGAAGCGGTGGAATACTGTGTTAAACTAAATAATGGCTCAACGTCTCATTTGGATTACCATTTTACCAGATGGGAATTGAACTCACAGCCACTCAACAGAGTCAGACACTATTCACTGTGCCGCAAAGGTATCTATTTAATATTAACATCAATATATTATAATATATTGAGGAAAATTAGTTAGTAGTAGAGGCCAGTCGTGGCGTAGCGGCACGAGGTGTGACTGTAAAACCGACTGGTTGTGGGTTCGATCCCCACTCGAGGAGATGAAATATTTATTTAAATTTATATTTCCATTTCTTCGCTCTGGTGTCGAGGTTAAGCGCGGCGTTGAGTTCTGCCACTCAACACGCAATACCTCCAGAATTCGGCAGAAAGTGGGGAACAGAGTGTCTTAACACTAGGTTCCCTCTGTCTACTGCTGTGTGCGGGATACAGCGTGAAGCTGATTTGAAAATTAGTTTATTTTATAAAATTAAAGTCACGGCAAGCAAGATATTTTGTAGAATCTTATAAACTACTAACGAATTTACATTACAATCTTATCGAAACAACGTGTACCATGACCTCAATGTGCATAAATAAATAATAGGTGGGTATGCATTAAATGCAGTAATGCATTTTATATGCTTTTTGTTTCACTCTTATTCTCATCTAGCATAGGCGTAGGAATGGGGTCCGTGCCTACCCCAAAACACGCTGGTGCCCATCGCAAGCAAGTTTTAGTTACAAAATTGAAGTCTGAACAAATTCGTTACACATCAATTATATCATTTTAAAACTAAATTAGTACATCAGTTTAAACAGTAATAAGTTATTGTAAACAATGTTCTCGAATCTCCGTTTAATCTCTAGTCATTTCATTGGCGGAAGTCAACGTCGCGTTGTCAAACAACATCTGATTGTTTTTATTTGTATATAATATTGTTTATTATTGGGCTTGTACTATAATTGTTAGTTGAACATTTTTAATTTCATGAGAAAATTCCAGTGCCTGATTTATGCGCACAAAAAGAGAGAATAAGACTCTCTGTCTTTGCTGGAGATTTTCGATTTTGACTAGAGAGAATAAATTATTTTCATTTTCTCGCTATGTTAACAAGACAACTCAAAATGTCACGGTAAATTTAGATTTTGTATTTACCAGCCTGTAAAACTGTGAACATAATAAATCTTTACGTGCTTTTCCTTTCTTGTAATAGTTTAACGTTGTCACAGGTTTTTTTGCATATTACGCAAAACTCCTAAACGAATACGTGTTTTGCTTGTTTGTTATTGTTTAGTAAATGTGTGTCATTGCCACGGTACAGTTTACGAGAAACTTCTTAAGAATTTTTATTTTTTATTACATACATAGATATTTATACATATAATAAACTAATTCATCGCTGTCTGTGCATGTAAGATTAAAAATTCTACTACTAAAAGCATTTATAAATGAAATAGGACCCCAAAACATTGATTTTGAAAGTTTTTGTCTATTTGTGGGCATAAAATATTGACCCAAAATATTAAATTATTGTCTGTTTGTGCGTTTGTGCACACGAATCTCAGAAGGAGCTTTAACGATATAATTGTAGTATTCACTAGTGTATTATGGCAAACTTCTCTCAATATTTAGTGAAGGTTTATTTCAATCAGAACATACATAAAAAAGTTATGTCAATTTAAATTATTATATGCGACAATATTTTTACAAAATAAGCCGCTGAACTTTAATTTAAATTGTATATGGATATTGTCTTCAAAATGATAATGTTATTTGATCACGAAAATAATTTATATGAAAAAATAATTTTATAGTACAAGAGGGTGAAGCCGCGAGCGGTTTGCTGTATATATACTCGTATGTATGTATAAATAACCAGTAAAATACCAGTGCTGCATATTGAGTTTTAGATTTTTCTTTAAGTAAATAAGTTAAAGTTAAATTAGATATGTAAGAAGAAGTAGTAAGGAAGAGTTTTGAATATATACTAATACCGACCCAAGAGCTCTTTTAGTTGGGCCTCCTACTAAACCCAGTGATTCTGTTAAACCCACTAGAGCCAATAGCGTACTATACTTTCAAAAAATAATAAATAAATATACCTATATAGAATATAAATACATTGTTTAGTGGACAATGTTGTTGTAATATTAAAGATTTTTAAGTTAATAACATTTATATGTAAACAATTGCAAATATATAACATATTTGCAATTGTTTACATAAATATTGATTAATCAAAATAATTTGTGGAAGTGCGGCCAGTGGTGGCGCAGCAGCGGCCATAAGGGTGTGAGAGGACAGGTTGTGGCTTCGATTTTCACTTAAGGAAAAAAAATATTTGTTATTTTCATTTCGTCGCTTTGATAACAAGGCAAAGCGCGGCGTTAAGAATCAGCGGAAAGTGGGAAACGGAAGAGTGTATTGAGAACTTACTGTCTTTCGTATGGATACCCACTACCCAGGCTCACTCTGGCTCACCTGCTATGTGCGGGATACAGTATGAAGTTAAAAAAAATGTAGAATTGAACCAGCGACCTTACCGAGTTACATAAATAAAAAATACATAGTAGCTGGGAATTACTTTACACGTAAAGTCTTGATAGTAGTGACTAAGAAAAACATAATTAACATAACTAGTTTAGTAAGGACTTTTCTAACGTCCTTTAAAATATACGTACAAATATGTATATGTTATAGTCAAACGTTGAAAAACTGATATTCCTAAATATACCTACTCATACTTGTGATATGCAAACATTTAGTCAAAATCTAAATCTATATTTTGTATATTTAAATCTTTGGTAAAATCTAAAACTTAATTAAATTAAATTGGCCAATAAAATTTATTAAAAAAAATACTATTAAATTTGGACTACCGCAATTAACCAAACATGTGATAATAAAAAATAAAAAAAAAATTTGGGTACGTTTTGCTAGAATGGCATTTTTATACGAGTATATGTATAATGTATAGTATCACTGATAATTTTGCTCCTCTATGGTTATTTGATTTTTTTCTACTTCAACAAAAATGCTTTTAAGGCCATGTCCATGTAATCAACCTGCTAATTTTATGAAGCTGAATAGTTAGTTAGGTTAAACACGGTAATCTCAGAAACTACTGATTATAACTACTACTTATGCATTTATTGAGGCTATAGGTTATATTACATTGTGTTAATCGTTTTTTTTAATACAATCTCCATTATTTATAATATGGAAACTTATCTAAACTACTCATTCATATCAGTTCTTGCTTGTATGCCTTTCATACGTACCTTACTTACTGTACCTGCCAGTCAGAGTTACCTCAGGCGCTTATACGATATACGGATACGTCTTGATTATTTAAATTTGACAACGGGGGCAAAGTCGCAGGTCAAAACTAGTTTCATATAACCTGTTATGATATTTTTTGTGTTATATTCTAAATTTCTAGGCAATTTCATAAGAGTCAAAAGTTTAGCGTTTGACTATAACATATGTATGTATATGTACTTTAAAGAATGTTTGTATAAGTATATAAATACCCATTCAAGTTACGCAGTTTACCGACCGATACCGTTGCCTACCTGAGAATGAGTCACTGACGACGCCTACGGACGTGATGGTACAGTGCTATGCATAAATAAAAAATATAGTATTTTTTTTAATAAGAATGTTTTGCAGCAGCAGCTTCACGCTCTTTCCTGCATTGCAGGATAGGGAGTTTAAATTTAAAGCACACTCCACTTTACAGTAATCTATTTTTTTTGAAGTTCACATAGTATTATTATATCATATAATATATTATAATTGCTAATATTCTTAAATGATACTGTTAAAAGAGATGCATAAGTGTGGGAATCCCCTTGGACATACTTTAACAAGTTATTATCATGAGTTTCTTATTTTTATTATAATACTGTTAGAAATCGGAAGCGGGTAACGTTTTTAAAAAAAACACGTTAAAAATACATATAGTCTATATGATTCTAAACTATTTTGAAAGAGATACTATGTAATTGCAATAAGTGATATGTATCACCTACTAACAATACTTCACACTAGTTTCCTTCCAATAGGGGCCGTCACTTACAAGCAAGTGCCCCCGATTGACACAATTCCACTGCTTTTATAATTATTTTCCACCTAAATCTACCCTCTTTTACACGAGTACGCTAACAATACATTTTAATATACCTTCTTGAAGACAATTTTTTTCATACTTTACCGTAATGCGTTATGTAGGTGTTACAACGTTTTGTTGTGGTCGCGTGGATTAGTATATTGGGTTATAATACATTAAATAAATTAATATAAGTAAACATCGATAAGTATATTAGGAATAATGAAAAAACGATTCAATTTGATCGAGTTGTTCCTGAGATTACCGCGTTCAATTTTCTAGAACTTTACGTATCGAGCAAAACTCAACGCCGCGCTTTGTTTACCAGAGCAAAGAAACTAAAATAATTCCTTTCCCCAAATGAGGACTGAACCCACAACCGTCACTTTTACAGCCAGACGCAGTACAGCTGCACAATGATGGCCTCAATATAATTATTATAGCTAATTGTCGTCACGACTGTACGTTTAAGTAAATCGACGCGTATGACCAGGTCCACGTGTATAATAATAAATGTAAAGGGTTTCTCCATTAACTGTATGTAGAAAGCTAATTATAACAGAATCTTACGGATTATTACTTATAGGTTATTGATTGTGGTTTTTTTTAAATATATTTAAAGTATAAAAGTGTTTGAGGCCTGTCGTAGCGCATGGGCACAAACGTATGTGAAAAAAGTGACAGGTTGTGGGTTCAATTTCCATTTGAGGTAATGAAATATTTAAATCAGAAATAAATAAATAAATTAGCTTCACGCTGTTTCCCGCACACAGCAGGGTAGGCAGAGGGAACCTAGTGTTAAGACACTCTGTTTCCCACTTTCTGCCGAATTCTGAAATATTTAATATGGCTATTTTCATCGCTCTGGTATCGAGACAAAACGAGCCGTTAAGGCCATTACACGCAATGTCTCCAGATCTCGGCGGAAAGTCGGAGCAGAGTGTCTTACACTAGGCTTCTTCTGCCTACCTGCGGGATACAGCGTGGAAAAAATCTACTTTTTTTAGCTACAATTATTATTTTTATTTATAATATTACTTAAATAATGTATAAGAGTATATATGTAAACAACTCCATTTGAATTACATGCAATATAGTTCCATTATATTATTAAAAAATAATTAAATTTTGTCTTTCACATTGAAAAAAAGCATGTTTATTTTGGATATTTCTTAGCAGAACAGCTTTCTGAGCCGACGGTAGTTTTATTTTCACTCGTCGATTCAAAAGTGCTTGTAAAAGTCTGTGATTAAAGAATATTTTAAATTTTGAATATAAATTATAACCTAATATTAACAATATCTATAGCTCTAATTTACTCTTTTTCGAAGCCGTCGTGGCGCATCGGCACATCGTCTGAATTTAAGCGTGATTGTTGTAGGTTTGATTCTCAATCATCAGCATATCTGCAATTACAATACAAAGTCAGCATATTGCATGCAATTACAATACAATAACATACAGCTTGGTAGGCAGAGGGAACTTAGTGTTAAGACACTCCGGTCACCACGCACCGCCCAAGAATCAACATTTCGTATTCATAGGCGCAACTGAAAGCCGCGGAATGTCCCAGAGCGGAAAATGAA
This sequence comes from Heliconius hermathena, assembly GCA_013403705.1. NCBI lineage: Eukaryota > Metazoa > Arthropoda > Insecta > Lepidoptera > Nymphalidae > Heliconius > Heliconius hermathena. Next base: position 917,325 of record JAAIXJ010001825.1, read on the forward strand.
AATAATTCATTTCCCCGAATCGGAATCAAACTCACAACCGTCGCTTTTACAATCAGACTAACTTAGGCTTTTTATTTGTGTTTATACTGTTTATTATATTTACAATGCAAAAATGAATAAATTGAATCAAAATACGAATACCTGCCTAATCTTATACCCGTTATAAATGTTTTGAAAGCCATTTAAAATTATATCTTTTGTTTAAATAAAATAAGGTACAAAATTGTAAATTAATGTAAAAAGCTGTTTGTTTGTTGGCTTACTATATTGAACTGTGAACATGTGTGATTAGGGTGACCATATTCAAATTATTATACTAGCTTTTATTTTTTCTATGAATAATTATTTTGACTAGTATTTTTTTCAAGATATGGTTTTTTTGTACGGAGATAACGGAAATTAAAAAAAAATTATATAAGTAGTCACTTAAATAATTTCAACGTGTTGTATTTTGATATAGCATCTTGTGTTTGAAATTAATTGCAAATTTGAATGTGATATTTATATGTTATAATATTTAATTATTAATATGTATTTTTTGATTTTATTAATAGCGTAAAATTCTTTAAAATTATCGACTGATTTTTGTATTATTAGATAATCTCCTTTAATAGAGTACTAGGAACATTTTCTAATCTTACCAATCAAAGAAATCTTTAAAATATTTAGAATACTAAATCTTCCCCCTCAAAAGTGTAACTTTTATATTATATTTTTAGTAATATGTGACTTAAATATAAAAATAATGGGAGAAGGAAAACTCATACAACATATATCATACAGAAAACAAATTAACTCCAAACTATTCTTGATCATTTCACTGGCCAGTTCAAAAAACTGAATCTCTTTAAAATTATGATTTAATGATTTTTGCGTATATTTATCTCACTCATGATGATGAATGATGAAGATACTAAAAATAGCTATACACCTTCTGTTTAAAATATAAATTAGAAATTAAATGTTTAAAACAAAACAAAATTTATTGACTAAAACTCTAAAACTACTATTACCACAAGGTAACATCATAACGTTTATTAATACTACCTATAAACTACTAACTTTTATACTCTTAGTTATAAAATAAATACATACATTTCATAATAATTTATAGGAAAATAAAGATAAACTAATGCATATGTACTCTACACTGTATAAGTGGACGAGGCTGTGTTCAGTCATCGGCCGGCCGATGAAGGCGGCGACTGGCTGTGTCACTTTATAATAGAAAAAAAACACACGATTTTTATTGAAAACTTTAACTAAATAACTAAGTGATATAACGGTAAGTTTAAATTTAACTTTATTTAACAAAAGTGCTTATTAATAGTTATTAAATAAGTTATTTTTTTTAAGTTTACAGTAAAAACAATAATTATTCAAGATTGTTTTTTAAAGAACTTTCTCTTGTGTCTATTTTGAACGTGTATTGAAGTAAACATCGTATTATTTGTGACGTATTGTACTGTGATCTCTATTAAAAATACATTAAAATAAGTATAATTTTACGTAAAATTATTAATAATATTTAATAATAATAATTAACTATGGTTTTGATGAAGGAAATAATTATTGATGGTCTTTTATGATTGATTTAAAATTAGACATGGATATTGTATACTGTGTTTCACGCTTTTTCCCGCATAGCAGGTTAAGCGGAGGTGACCTAGTGTTAAGACGGTTCCTTACTTTCCGACCGATTATTAAGACATTGCGTGTTGAGAGGCATATCTCAGTGCTGTGTTTTGTCTACCCTCGCTATCGCGAATATTATTCTTGTTTATAACCTATAGAACTTATGTCAGAAGCCGTTTCACTGCGTCACTAAGGCCTCTAGTAGGCTTCAGCTAGCTTTTTTATTTTATGAAATATTGCTTATTTTATGAAATATAGCGTAATTTTACAAAATATAAAAACCGACCATGCGTTCGCACAAGGGTTCCATACCAATATCTATAAAAACGGCAAAAAATCACTTTAGTTTTATAGGAACCCTCTTAAATACATATTTTATTCTGTTTTTTTGTATTTATTCTTATAGAAAAGGCAATAGAAATACATGATCTGTGAAAAATTCTCTATTTTTCACGGTTCATGAGATACAGCCTAGTGACAGACGGACAGAAATGTACTGACGGAAAATTCTAAAAATATTATTTTGTTATGTTAAAATTTATCTATATTTAGATAGATATATGTATATACAAGAATGTATATTTTGACCTCTGACATATTATAAGTTCAATCATCACGCAATACCGTTATGTGTATTACCTACTAATATCCGTCAATTGTGATTTACCTACGAACAGTTTTTTTTTTATATTAGCTGGGCCTGGGGCCAGTCGTGGCGCAAGAGCACAAAGTGTGACTGCAAAATCGACTGGTTGTGGGTTCGATCCCCACTCGAGGAGATGAAATTTTTATTTAAATTTATATTTCCATTTCCTTTGCTCCGTGTCCGGGCAAAGCGCGGCGTTGAGTTCCGCCACTCAACACGCAATGCCTCCAGAATTCGGCGGAAAGTAGGGAACGAAGTGACTTAACACTAGGTCTCTCTGCCTACCCTGCGGTGTGCGGGATACAGCGTGAAGCTGATTTATTTCACGTTGTATCCGGTATATAGCATGGTAGGAAGAAGGTTAATACACCTTTTGTTGTTGTTCTCCACTTGTTTAACAACATTTTCTAGACATTGCGCGGTTTGTTTTTGTAACAGAGTGAGGAAATCAAAATAATTTGTTCTCCCAAATGGAAATCGAACTCATAACTGCAACTGTCGCGTTTACAGTGAGACCATGTGCCGCTGGAACACGATGGCCTCATTATAGTTGATGGCCAATTACAATTTATATGCAATGCTATTAATATTCCTATTAGAATTCCATATTTTAAGGAGAACTTAGTGATATAACGTTCTTTTGTGTACATTTTGCTTGTATTTGTTTATTTTGAATAGTTGAGATGTTGCTTGAGTGTATAAATCGGAATTATTGAATACAGTAAAAATTTATCTACTAAAATAACAAATTTTACTTTTAAAGGTACTACTCGTATTTCCATTTCCAAAACGTGGTGGTGGAGAACGGAATATTGACACTAGATTCTCACACTAGATTCACCCTTATTAAATGGAAATTGGAATAAACGTAAAACTACGTAATTTTTATTTTCCCAATACAGTAAAACAAAAATATTGCATAGTGGCGTTATGTTACGCTACCGAACATAACATAAGCTCTCAAATTAAGGCCTTTTTTTATGCGAAAAAAAAATACTTTGTTCATAGAAATAAAAATGGAAGGATTAAAAAAAACATTTCGAAGATATTAAAAGCTGATAATCCTACATCTAGTAAGAATGTCTAGGTCAGAGCACTTGCTGTACTTAAAGTCAAGGTTCCAGGATAGTGTCAATGTCGTTTTATGTTGTATAAATAGATACAAATGTATTTGTATGTGAGCTTTTTATAGGATTGAAGCAACTTGTTTTTTTTTTTAAATGCGTGACTGTAACGCGACCGTTGTAGGTTGGATTCCGATATGGGGAATGCGTTATTATTTATTTATATATTATATATATTTTGATTACTTCACTCTGGCGGTAAAAGCGCGGCGTTGAGTTCAGCCACTCAATACGTAATGCTCCAAAAATTCGGCGGAAAGTGTGCATTGGAGTGTTTTCACAATAGATTCTCTTTGTCTACACTGCTATGTGCGGGATACAGCGTGAAGCTGATAAAGGAGAGCCGCCTATATTGGTTGTAAGTTCGATACCAATTCGAGAAATCAATTTATTTTCACTATGCGGCGTAGATTTCCGTCTTACGAAAAAATATTAAATTACTATTTTTTTCTTAACATTTTAATCTCTATATATAATAAGACAGTAAAAATATTTCGTCTGTACATTTAGTAATTTTGACTGAAATGGATAGAGGGACACTTAAAAAGAATAATAGAAAGCAAAAATTTTTTGAATTTCTTGTCTGTCTGTCTGTCGATATGTATGTCCACATTTTTCTCTGAAAGTACTGAACCGATTTACTTAAAAGTTTCACCAATTGCTTTGTTTTAACTCAACTTAACTACTAAAGTTTGGTTCATCAAAATCGGTTCATTAAAAAAAAGTTATCGTCATTTGAATGAACTCAAGGCATTAGTTTGCCTGCGAATGTTATATAGCAATCGCGCTGGTAAGATTCCTGGCTAAAGAATGACATTCGAAACGTCTTGGTTATATGACTGTTGATAAAAATATATATTTTTGAAGCACTATTATACAATATTTTATACAATAAAGTAAACAAAATTGAATTGTTAGTGGAGATTACCTTCATAAATCATAACAGTTAAGTTTAAATCGTAATTAATTCAACACAGAGATAAAGAACGATTTGATCTTCAAAGAGATATCAAGCAAATACATAGATTTTTTGGTTCGTTCGTTCGTTTGAAATAAATCTATATAAAAATGCCTAAAAACATCCTTTCTACGTGTACTCTGTAATAACTACATATTTACCAATTGTACATTTAGCTAATAATATGTGTAACTAATTTAAAAACTGTACAGGAGTTAATATGCAAACATTACAGTTATTTTACAAAGAATATTATGAATCCTTACCCAAATCAATAATTTAACATTTAAGGCTGTTTCTGAAGCAGTACATTAAATTATTAAGTGACATCAGCACATTTAACAGAGCTTTAAAAAACATAACATAGGTAAAAAGAACGTAATGTTACAAAAATATATACATATAATAAATAATTAGCTTTATGTATATTTTATGAATATCAAATATCAACATTGGTCGTATTTTTTAGTTCGAAACAATCAAAAATTCTTATAGAAATTACGATAATGTCGTAAAAAAATCATATTAGAATATTACAGATTAAAGTAATAAAAAAATCATATTAGAAGTCATTAGAGTTGTCAATCAATTCTGCTTATTAAATCAATAATCATGTATTTTAAGCGGGCGAAGCCGTGGGCGGGCCGCTAGTCTTATAATATTCAATACGTTAAATAAACGGCGGCGGTAAACTAACATTTAACAAGTCCAAATACAGAATAAAAATAAAATATAATTTTTTCTATACCAAGAAACAATATATTTCTTTATTTTTTACGCAAAAGATGACCAAACAAAAAAGAACATCCGTCGCATTACTTACAAGTTGTAAGCAGAAAATGCAAAATGAGGACAGACGTGACGACTTTGTTTAATATTATTGTAATTACCTATATAAAAATAAAAAAAAATAAATTGGCTTCACGTTGTATCCCGCATACAGTAGGGTAGGCAGAGGGAACCCAGTGTTGAAACACTCCGTTCCCCACTTTCTGCCGAATTCTGGAGGCATTGCGTGTTGAGTGGCAGAACTCAACGCCGCGCTTTGCCTCGACACTTCGAGTGGGGATCGAACCCACAACCAATGAGTTTTACAGTCACATTTTGTGTCACTGCGCCACTGGCCTCTATACATGCTTTACCTCTATATACATGCTTTTTTTTTCATAAAATACTTCAAGTAATATTGCCAAATACTATTTACCTATTAAGAAATCTCAATATTCCTTTAATTTCAATATTTTTTCGCAGTTTTTAGGTTTTGTAGCTCAGAAGAAATTTTGTTGTCCGTCTGTTTATCTGTTTGTCTTCCGTCCGTCCGTCCGTTTGTCTCTTGATATATGTATGTATTATGTAGATTGCGTTAGAGAAATTATTTAAAATTATTTCTAATAATGTAAATATTCTTAATTAATAATAATTGAGTTTTTTCTAATTTAAAGAAAAAAATTGAAACATCAGTTATTTTAAAGTTTAAACTAAAATATTATTTTATCCTTATTACAAATCAGTACGTTTCTTCATTGTCATTTATAGACATTTAAAACATTGAAGTATGTAGATAAATACATAAATGTTCGCAAGAAGGAGATAAGATTCTTTAAATTGTCACATAATTGCTTTGTAAAGTTATGGTTTCCGTGTTGCTATCAGATTTTTGATATTTTAAAACAACATTTTCAACCTACCTACCTAATAATTCAAAGAAAAAAAGGTTATAAAAACGTAAATTATAGTAAATGCCATTGACGTATTTTCCTTATCGATTTTGTAATTGACAGCTTCGTGCTCTTTCCCGTATGGCAGGGTACTTAGAGAAAATCTAGTGTTCCGTTGCGTTGCCGTTGCGTTCCTCAGTTTCCGCCCAATTTTCAAGACATTGCGTGATGGAATCTCACGCTGCGCTTTGTCTATCAATTAAAATATAATCATTCTCTCGAGTGGAAATCGAACTCACAATTATCACGTGTACAGTCAAACGCTGCCCTACTGAGCCAAGACCGCCTCTATACTGTAATGCTCACAGATGTAAAAAATATTTTGAGGCCGTCGTGGCTTAGGAGAACAAGCCTGCGGCCGTAAACACGACGGTTGTGGGTTCAATTTTCACTTGGGGTAATGTAATATTTACCATTTTCATGTCTGCGCGCGCCCTTTTGAGGCAAAGGGCGCCGTTCAGTTCCACCACTCAACTGTAACAATTCGATAGAAAGTGGAGAACGAGAATGTCTTAATATTTTAATACTAGGTTTCCAGGTTCCCTCTGCCTATAGGTTCCCTCTGCCTTTACTGTGTTTAGGATCAAGCTTGAATTTATTATAAAATAATAATAATAAAAAAACATGATTTACTAGTCAGTAAGTCATTTGTCGCTATCTTAACGCGGAAATTGAATCTGTTTCCATAAAATTTGCGTTATAGTAAAGCAGAGAATATTTTATTAATCTTAATTATTTTTTATCGCTTTTACCATGACATCTATTAGTTAATTAATCTATTTTATGATTCAAGCGCGGCTTCGTTCGCTTTAACTTATTATATTTTTATATTATAGCTTAATAATAATATTTAAAAAAAAATATGTATATTTATTTATTATAATAGCAACAAACAAACTTACATTCACATTTATAACATTAGTATGATGATAAACTAGTTACAAAAAGAATCATCTTGTGGTATTCCACATAACCTTGCGGTTAGATAAGTTATTAGATTGTAAGAACACAGTTAGGCCCGTATTTATAAATCGCTCTCAAGCCTGAGATTGAACTTGAGGTGCCGTTTTTATTCATAGATATCGCAAGATCTTGTCTCGTCGCGTCTCAGACTTGAGTTCTTTCGTCGTCGTCGTCGTCGCGGTTCATGAGTAAGGGACTGTCAAATTGTCAACCCATCTGACTTAACTAACATGCATCTTGAAATTATTAAGCCCGTTGACCGTTTCTTAATACCATTTCATTTTTATATTTGTATCTTTTTATGAATTTATCATAATAACAATATTTCTTTGTATTGAGTAAATAGAAACAATATCTTTAAAGTCTCTATATGTGCAGTAGCACAGCTTCTCGCTGTAAACACGACTATTGTGGATTCGATTCTTAGTATGAGTAGTTTTTATTTGACCGATCAGGTAAGAAGATAAAGCGCCGTCTCGACAAACAATGTCGGAATGTCTTAAAAATTGATCGGAATGTGGAAAACGGAGTTTTTATCAGTTTTCCTCAGCGTATCCTGCTGTATCACGCTGTATCCCGCACATAGCAATGAGTCTTTATAGGATCACTTTTGGTGTTCACCCGACTGTAATCGTGTGGAGGTATCAAACTGAAATTTATATCAAATATTCGGGTTCACGTTTCTTAATTCTGTATAAACAAGATAACAAAGAAATATACATAAAACTTAAGGTCACTGAACTCTAATATGACCATTTCTCACTAAGCAGGTTTATTATGGCGAGTTATGTGTAGAAACTGAAATCTGAGTTAAATTAGCCGACAAAAAAAAGTGTAGACGCGACTTTTTTGTTACTACTTACCTTCAATTTGATACATCAATGCACTTTACTAAGAATGTCTTGAAAAAAGTTAGACCGAAATTTTCGGGTAATTAACATTTATAAGATATTAAATATAAAACTATTTATTCATTAAAAATACGGAATTCAAAGAGTGCAAATAAATTCTTAACCGATTTCATCATAGTGTGATGACTCAAAGGCTTACGTTCCAACGCCAACTAGACGAACTGGTTCCATTGACGAAAGTGCGGCGCCGTCCATCTAAGGCTTATGAATATTGGAAGCTAGGCGAAAGCGATGTTTTTTAATTTTTTTTAATATTTAGCATTTAGATATTATTTATATTTTTTTAAGCTAATGCGTCCCTCATATTCTAAATACATAAATTAGTAAAAGATAAATCGAAAAATGAATATCGTTGTTACGAATAGAAATATTTAGCGGCGTGTATATATAAAGCCGTCCTGGCACAGTGACATAGCATATTGGGAAAATAAGTCAGTGCTTGGGGAACAGACTCTCTTCACACTAGGTTCCCTTCTAAATGCGGGATACAGTGTGAAATAAAAAAAATTAAACAGAGTAAGATAACATTTTATGTTACAATTATTATGTAGGTACTGTAAGATAAATCCCAAAGTCATAATCATTTTTACGGTATAAGATATTTTCAAGTCAATTATATTGGCAATACCAAATACTTGTCATATTTTTATGTTTGAATTTACATATATAAAATGTTCAATTCTACATTATAAAAAAAATTATAAAATCTAACTAATACTCAGTTTTAATAACAAAAGCTGCTATTCACGTCCAAATATGCAAAATATCGTAATAACATATCCCTAATAAAATATATTATGTATAAGTAGTTATAAATATAGCTATAAAACCATATTTTTCTTAATAATTAAAAATATAACCATCTAAAAATATATGTATTCATACAGCAATAATCATATCTTTACAAAAATTATTTGCTATAAAACCGCTTTAATATTATAGCTTGCTGTAAAAAACAAAGTTGAACTTTTATGACAGCTTGCAAAGTTGTATTATAAAAATAAAATGGTTGAACCTCAACAGGACATCGACATCGCATACCATACACCTGGGGACCGGTTCTGCAATAGATAATTTTGCTATATGACTACTTGAGTACTAGGTTCCTTACCCTTCATTAAAAATAAAATGCAAAAAGCAAAGCCTTTAGTTAAAACGTGAGAAAATAATTTATTTATATATATTTTTTTTGTTTTTGAACACGTTTGGAACATGGAGAGTATGTGACTGTACAGGTGATGGTTGTGGGTTTGACTTTCACTCAAAGGAATGATTTTATTTAAAGTTTTGTTTTATGCTTTGATAGGTTGTGGAATGGTTGAACTACATATACCATAATGTATAACTACCTAAATATTTAGATACTAAATATAATTAAAATACATATTTTTAGATATTGTTATTACTATATTCAATAATTATTATTATTTATCGGAGCAGTTGATTTTGTTTCTCAGTGACTACATAAAATTATAGAGTGACGCATAACAAGTATTATGTTTCGGTACGGCCGAAGGTTCGGCCGTACCGAAACATAATAAGATACTAGTAATTATTGAACATTCTTGCTGTATCTTTTATTAAAATTCAACATATTTTTTTTCGAGAAATTATGAGGCCATAGATCTTAGTATATGGATTTACTTTTAACTCGATATCTCCAAGTGTTCCTGAGATAAAGGCTCTTGACAGATAAACAGACAAACAGACAGACGGGCAACAAAGTGATCTTATAAAGGTTCCTTTTTTACTTAGAAGGTACAGAATCCTAAAATAGTAGTACAAAAAATGAAAACTTATAAGTATTTCAAAGAAAAAAAAATATTATAAACTTATATATGTTATTAAAGAAAGACAGAATACAAGGTCAGTGTAAATGATATTACACATAATAATAATGGTATATTAGAAGCAATAAATCGAGTCGTATATTTAGTAGGGACGGAAGATATAAAATCATGTGGAAAGGTAGGTGCACCTTTAAAAACACAGTGTCAACGATACTAGAGAAAGGTCACGTAAATGTGGACCCTTCAGAAGACATGTATGAAGAGAGTGATGACTCTGGAGGAGGCGAAAGAGCGCAAACTTAAGTTTGTCATCTTTACGTTCTACTTCCTTGACTGACAACCCTGAAATTGGTACGGAACTCTCTGTGGAAGAGTCCGACTCGCACTTGATCGGCTTTTATTTGTTAATTATCCGTAACGTAAAAATAATCGATTATGCTTGCTTCATAGAGAATATTTGTTTACCGCGCCTCTCGTTTAATATATCGTGGTATTGACTTATTGCTTTATTACGAGGCTTAACGACAGTGTGCAGTTAAAAAGTAATAAATTGTATGAGATACCTATTCATTCAATATTTCTGTTTTCCCACTTTCGGAAAACAAAGCACGGCGTTAACTCCTCCCAATTTACATTTTCAAAATTAACAGAAAGTGAAAAACGGAGTGTCTTAACACTAGGCTTTTCTGTTTTGCTAAATACTCAAAGTTTTTAAAAAATAAATTCAAATAGGATATAATTTTGTTAGCATATATTTGTCATTTTTTTACCTGCACGCTGTATCCAGTAGGCAGAGGGAACTAGGAAGCCTAGCGTTGAGATACTCCATTCCTCATTTTCCATGAAGTTCTCAAGGCATTGCTTGCTTAATGGTGGCATTCAACACTGGGCTTTATCTCATTACCAGAGCGAAGAAATAGAAATATCAAATATTTCATTACCTCGAGTGGAAATCGAATCCACAAAGCACGCTTGTACCCCTACGTCACAATGGCCTCGATACTAACATACATACTTACTTACATATACATATGTAAACAAATGTTCGCAAAGCAAAGCTGACTTAGACCTTGTATTATCGTTTCGGCTCGACGCACACCGTCAACTGTATATGGGATTGTTATTTTGTTTCACTTAAACATAACCTTAGTAAACCATTGATTCGTTAAAATATAAGTTTTCGCTTCTTCAAGGACGGAGTGTTATAGCTTGGTTCTTTCTTCCTTGTTATATACGAGAAACGCATAAAAGTAGAAAAGTAGTATAGAATGCGAATATCACTGAAATAATCTTTTTAGGATTCCGTATTTCAAAAGGAAAAAAACAGAGAGGCCAGTGGTGGCGCAGTGGCACGAGGTGTGACTGTAAAACCGACTGGTTGTGGGTTCGATCCCCACTCGAGGAGATGAAATATTTACTTAAATTTATATTTCCATTTCTTCGCTCTGGTGTCGAGGTTAAGCGCGGCGTTGAGTTCTGCCACTCAACACGCAATGCCTCCAGAATTCGGCAGAAAGTGGGGAACGGAGTGTCTTAACACTAGGTTCCCTCTGCCTACCCTGCTGTGTGCGGGATACAGCGTGAAGCTAAAAAAAAAAGGAAAAAAACGGATCACCATTATAGGATCATTTTGTTGTCCGTCTATCCGTCTGTCAAGAGCGTTTTTCTCAAGATCGCGTGGATATATTGATTTGTAATTAATATTAATTCCTTTAAAGCAAGAAATAGCGTATCCAAAAGTCAACGTTATCAAAAGATATGAATGTTTATGCATCGAAATTCTCAGCTTAATCAAAACCTATAGAGTACTTACCCGTGGACCTATAATTATGAAATTTAGCAAAAAGTGAGAACTTACTATTAAAGGAAAAATCCAAAAAGTGAAAATTTATACATATTTTACAGAAAAAATCACTACAAACTTATAATTATAGTTTATGTCATGAAAAATGAATGCATACGTCCGCAAACTTAAATTTGTCAATTTTTATAAATTATACCTTTTACATCCTGAAATTGGTACGGAACCCTCAGTATGCGAGTTCGATTCGCATTTGACCGATATAGCAGGGCAGGCAGAGGGAACCTTGTGTTAATCATGGTGCAGGCCGCACTTTCTCTTATCACCGGAACGAGAAAATAAAAATAGTAAATTTCCGTTCGATTCATAGGGTATCATACGGGAATAATTTTTCCTTCCCCCATCTTGAACTCGCTATAGTGAGTGTCTTCTGATCTGATTCTATTAAAAAGTTAAAAAAAGGATACCATACCTAAAGTGTTGACAGAATATCATATATTTATTGTGCCACAGATAAATAAATTTACCCGATTTTTATATTATAAATATGCTAACTTTTTTATTCAGTAAACCAATGACAATTATGTCATATTAAATTATTGAGATTTTGATATCATTTTAGGATCCATTACTTTTAGTAATAGGTATATAATTTTTCTTGATTGTGTATATTCTTATATATTTATTATATATTTTTTTTCTATAATTAATAATTATACTGTGATATATATTGTTTTATGGTGTATTAATAACCATGTGTTATCTACGGTTAATGGATACCGAAGTAGCTATCTTTTCACTGATATTTTCATTTTCGTATTGCCATCTTTACAGTATTCTTTTTGTTGTAGGCAGAGGGTACCTTATGTTAAGACGCTCTGTTATCCGTGCTTCGCTCTGATGTCGAGGCAAAGTGCCACGTTGAGTTCCTTCAATCAATATACAATGCCTCCTGACAACGGCGTAAAGTGGGGAACGGACTTTCTTAACACTATGTTCCCATTATTCCCCTGCCCTACTATGAGCGGGAACAGCGTGAAGTTGAAAAAAAGAGTGATATATTAAAAAAAATAATTAAATAAATATAATTTCCAGACGATGTTGAAGATAGGCGGTGGCGCGGCGCTAGTCGCGGCCATAGTAGCCGTTTTCGTAGTGGCTACTCAAGGGAGGGACCCCGACTTAGAAGCTTTAGAGCAAGAAGGTAGAGAATACATTTTGCATTTGGACAAAATGGCTGGCCTCAGGAAGAATAGGGCAAGTCTTGCCGAATGGGCGTACACATCGAATATAACAGAGGAGAATGAGGAGAAACGGGTATGTTATATAATACTTTGTGTTTTTTTCCAGATACGTAATTAATTAGAAAGATCTATTAGGAAGTATTTAGGATAGGATAGGATTTCTTAATCTTGGCAAAATCTATCGCCGTGCTTTGTCTAACTGGAATATCAAATGAAAATACATATTCCGCCGTGTGGAAAATGAATTCAATTTTCATTCACGTATTACTCATACTTTAATTTAAAAATCATTAAACGTAATGCATAACTATACAAATACATATTTGTACGGATTTTTGGGTAGAAGTAAAAAAATAAATCAGCTTGACACTGTATCCCGCACACAGCAGGATAGGCAGAGGGAACCTAGTGTTAAGACACTCCGTTCTCCACTTTCTTTCGAATTCTGGAGGAATTGCGTGTTGAATGGCAGAACTCAACGCCGCGCTTTGCCTTGAGGTGTCAAGAGTGAAGAAATGGAAATATAAATTTAAGTAAATATTTCATCTCCTCAAGTGGGTATCGAACCCACAACCAGTCGGTTTTACAGTCACACTTTGGGCCGCTGCGCCACGACTGGCCTCATTGGGTAGAAGTATCCATGAAAAAAAAAACATTAAAAATAGCAGAAAAAAACCAACCTAAGTAAATTTGTATAATAAAAAGAAATTAGCTACAATTTAATATCCACACTTCATTTCTCAATAATAATATTGTGATGACGAAAATCTTTAAGATAACAAACATTTCTATGAAATGAAGCCAAATGTCACAAAGATATCACTTAAGTGGGGACAGGCCAAGTGTCCATCATAGATTACAGACTAGACATTTGACGTCTCAAGTGATAAGCGAGTAATAAATTTCACCGTGTTTCTAATAAAAACAGATTCTTTTTCTGCTTATCAGAATAAGAAAGATGTGAAAGTTAAGACATTTCGTTCCCCAAATTCTGCCGAATTTTCGGGACATTGTGTATTGGGTAGCGTAACTCAAATCTAAGCTTTCACTACCTTTTTTATCCGTTGTTAGTTTATTTTTAATTTCCTATTAAAATATGGATCCTACGTCTTTATATTGGTTATATTTTTAATATCGTTTAAAATTTTACAAATTTATCATTATAATTGTGACATTTAGGGATCTATAGTATACGTTACCCCACTGGGAAATATGTGAGGTTTGTTTACATAAAAAAAGCAACATTGGGATCCCCCACTCAATAAGGCAAAAATTGATGTACATAGACATACATACAGATTGTTCAGACATACCTAGGTGATTCGTGTCGCCGACATATGAAGATTTTTTTTCCTTAACTTCACGCTGTATCCTTCCTAAAACAGGTTAGGGAGAGGGAACCTAGTGTTAAGACACTCAATTCCCCAAGTTTTGCTGAATTTTCGAGGCATTTCGCGTTGTCTTGAGCAGAGCGAAGAAGATCGACACTCCATCGAGTGGGATTCGAACTCACAACTGTAGCGTACCACTGTGCCACGATGATGCCTCAAGACATATAACTTTAATGAACTACAATCATTGGTAGCGTGCTGACTCATAATATCACAGTATAAATATTTAATTATAGTATTTAAATTTTATGTGGTCCTACTATAAAAGGGCTGGCAATCATATTGAATTATTATTTATTATTACAATTGCTAGAATGTTACTGTTATAATGTAGGCAATTTAAGTAAGTAATAGGGTATTTATAAATGGAGTTATCAGAATTATCCATTTATTTCCTTTTTTTTTAATTATAGTCTTTTAAAAACAGCAGTGGAAGAGTGATGGGTTCGATTCTCAATTGGGAAAGTCATGATTGTATTTAATATAATTATTTTCATTTACTCGAGTTGTTAATATTATTGAATTTTACCACTTGCCACGCAGTTCTTTCAAATAATGAATAGAAAGCGGAGAACGGGGTGTATTAAATAGGCAAATTTAAATGTGGCGGTCGTGGGTTCGAACCCCTCTCGGGAGAAAGAAATCTCTGGTAACGAGGTAAACCGCGGCGTTGAGTTGAGTTCCGCCACACAATTACGCCTGCCTCGAAACTTGAATTTGGCGGAAAGGGGGTACGGAAGTCTCCTAACTCTAGGTTTGCATGTTGCCTCCGTCTACCCCGCTGTGTGCGGGATACAGCGTGAAGCTAAAAAAAACGTATGAAGCATAAACATAAAATATTGCAACTCATGAAGGAGCCAAATAAGTACCTACTTAAAAATACCTACTTGAATAGATAACTGCAACTAATATTTTATCTAAATTGCCCATTTTATGATTGTTATGATAGAAGAAACTCTCTTTAATTGTTTATTAAAGGAGTTCATAAAAGCTATAATATGCATATAAGTTGTATAATGAAATCAATATTTAATATTTTTTTTTCACATTTTAAAAGTGTACGTCGAAACTAGCAAAACAAATAAGTTGTAACAAGCATTTCGATGTAGCCTGATGAGAACGTATGGCTTAGTTGGTCAGAGCGCTTGGACTGTTTCCAAGAAGCGGGGGTTCAAATCCTGTTGCGTTCAAATTAATATTTGTTCTCTAAAAAGTATTAATATTTTTTCTCCCTCATACTGTGGTTCTCTAAAATCAACTGAGGTCTCCCCCTGCCCCTTTTAACACTCACAATTTATATATTATTATACCGTGGTGGAAGTGTCAGCACCACTTTAAATGAAACCACAGTTTTAACTGCTCTATAAAAGCCTAATACAATTTTAAAAAATCCCAAAAATGGAATTTTCATTGTCAAGAATTTGAAAATCCTACATCTAAACAGTTCAGCTATCTTGATAAATTTCTTTAGGTATGGGCGTAAAATATTTTACCCTATATGCTGTTCCCGTAAAAGGAATGCTGACACTTCCACCCTGTATATTTATATTTTATTATATATATTTTTATTCTTTTTTATCATTATTTGTCAAGAACGATGCACCCACACATAAACCTGTCAAAGGGAAATCGCCGCATACGCCTCATTCCGAAATCGAATCGTAGGTATAAGCGGCAAAGTTCAAAGTTGATTAACCTTTAGTAGTATTTTTGTAGAAGTATGTGTTTACGTTATTGGTAAACACATACTACTACAAAATCTATGCGTAACTGTGTCACACGAAATACAGGTATGGATAAACATCGTGAAATGAAAAAAAATCCTACATCTAAACAGTTCAGCTATCTTGATAAATTTCTTTAGGTATGGGCGTAAAATATTTTACCCTATATGCTGTTCCCGTAAAAGGAATGCTGACACTTCCACCCTGTATATTTATATTTTATTATATATATTTTTATTCTTTTTTATCATTCTTTTATTTCTTATTCTTTCTAGGTGCCCATACCACTTAACCTCTCCTTATCTGCCATTTATGTTTCTCTTTATTGCGAATTTGATCAGTTAAACTAATTCAATCATTTTTTAGTAAAGTAAGTCTCTATGTTATCTTTTTCCAGATACAAGTCCAGCTAGAATTATCAAAGCAAGAGAAACAAGCGTGGGAAGAAACCAAGATGTACAAATGGGAAGATTTCCAAGATTTTTCTTTACGGCGAATGTTTAAAAAGTACAGTCAACTAGGAGTTTCCGCTTTACCCGATGACAAATATAAAATGTTAATGCAATGTGTTTCTGGAATGGAATCCAACTATGCCACTTCGAAAATTTGTGATTATAAGAACGCTACCAAATGTGACTTGGCGTTGGAACCAGGTAATTTATTTATGTATGATTGTTTTCTTTTGTGACATGGTAGGCAGAGGGAACCCTGGGAAGCTAATGTTAAGACACTCCGTTCTCACTAAGACACTTCGGTCCCCCACTTTCCGCTGAATTCTGCTTCTCTCAACGCCACGTTGGTGAAACGAAAATATAAAATATTTCATTTGCCTCACCTGCGCCACGGCGGTCTTATTTATTATTTTTATTGACTTAAGTTTTTTTTAAATATCTTATAGAGCAAATTTTGTAAAATATGATATGTAACATTTTAACATTATTAATATTTTAAAATATGAACAATTAGTACATTAATTAAGTTAATTGGAATAAAGTTAAAATTTAAATAAAAATAAACAATTATAATTTCAGATATCACAGAAATTTTCGCCAAAAGCCAGGATCCAGAAGAGCTAAAACATACTTGGTTGGAGTGGCACAAGGCGGCCGGCGCCAAAGCGCGAGAGAACTTTACTAAGTACGTAGAGTTGGACAACGAGGCAGCTAAGCTTAATGGTAAGAAATTATTAATAATATATATAATAAAAATAAAATAAATCAGCTTCACGCTGTATCCCGCACGCAACAGGGTAGGCAGAGGGAGGGAGGGGAAAGTGTTAAACACTCCGTTCCCCACTTTTTGCCGAATTCTGGAGGCATTGCGTGTTGAGTGGCAGAACTCAACGCCGCGCTTTGCCTCGACACCAGAGCGAAGAAATGGAAATATAAATTTAAGTAAATATTTCATCTCCTCGAGTGGGGATCGAACCCACAACCAATCGGTTTTACAGTCACACCTCGTGCCACTGCGCCACAACTGGCCTCGAATATAAATAATAAATACATAATAAATATGTAGAAATAACTTGTTTTTACTATTCGCGTTCGTGGTCAAATATAAGTAACTAACTCTGACCGCTGGTACAATTTTTTATATCGAAACCTATTAACGTGATGTAAAATAGTCTATAGTCTTTCTCCATAAAGGAGATCTAGTGGAATCTGAACAAGCGTTTTCAATTTAAATTAGTAGTTCCTGAAATTACCGCATTTAAGCAATCGAAATCTTTAGCTTTGTGACGTTGTTATAGATTTTATTAGTTTTGTATAATACAGTGTAGGCACAGAAAAAAATATGATATATCACTTTGTACTCCACTTTCCACCAATTTTATAGACACCACGTGTTTTTGGTGGACCTCAACGCCACGTTATATTCCTCCAGACTGTAGGGAGCTATGTTATAAATATAAACTTTTTCCCTATTTGGATCAGAACCCGCAACCATCTTGTACCGTGAAGATTGACTTATATGGTGATAATTTTTAAATTAAAAATTTGACTGAAGCTCTAATTTATGATTAACGCTATTTGTAAGTTATATTTAGGAAAAAAAATGATATCACGAACATATACATGTTTCTAAAGAAGTATTTCTTGGAAAATGGTCTCACAAATGATTCAAGATATAGCGATAATTTGTTACCAGTATTACAAACAAAGTAATTTTAATATATGTACAATACTAAAAAAAATCCCAAGAACAACAATGTTTATAATATATTACTTCAATATAAACAAGGTAATGTAAGAGAAAGTGTCCAACTTATAAATCATATTTATAGGTATTCGATAAGAAAGTTTTTGGATATTGCTTTTGAAAGACACCGTCGTGGCACGTTCCCGTGGATGTTTATATTTAAAAAATCGATCAGTGTGTTTAGGTTCTAAGTGTCAACAATGGTATTGAAAAAAAAATTACTTATATTTAAAAGCGCGGCGCTGAGTTTCCCCACTCAATACGCATGCCTCCAGAATACGCTGGAAAGTAGGGAACGACCAGTATCTTAACTCTAGGTCCGCAAGTTAGCTCTGTCTAGAGGGTAACCAGCTATGTGCGGGATACAGCGTGAAGCTAAAAAAAAATATTCAAAATGTCTGTTAAGCATGAACTGTAAACAGAAAACAAAAAAACACTATTATATTCTTAACATTAATTTAAAAAAAAACAGGTTTCAAAGACGTAGCAGAATGGTGGCAATCTGAATATGAAGTGCCAGATTTTGAAGAACAATTGGCAAAATTATGGGAGGACGTGAAGCCCTTGTACCAACAGCTACACGCTTACGTGAGAAAACGATTGAGGGACAAGTATGGTGAAAATGTGGTGTCTGCCAGAGGACCCATTCCTGCGCATTTATTGGGTAATTCAGTTTTTTTTATTTATGGGTTTTTTTTAATTTAATATTATGTAAAGATTTGGATCTATCTTAATTTATAATAATAATTAGATAAGGTGCTATTAATAAACGTGATAACAATTGAAACAATTTTAAAGTAATTTTGCTGTATTAGAATGTAATGACATATAACTGAGTTAAATCAAAGGTTTAGGGCAAAAAAATACCTTCTCCTGCAAAGATGGTAAAATTAAACTTGTAAAATTTACTAAAAGTTTTTTTATCCGAAATGCGTCAATTTAACTTTACATACAAAATTTAAATAAAAAAATTCCATATCATTTCCTATATTATTTATTTAAAAAACTTCAGGTAACATGTGGGCACAAACGTGGAACAACATAGAATCGTTCACCCGCCCCTACCCCGACAAGAAAGAAATAGACATAACCAAAGCTATGAAAGAACAAAATTATACAGCATTAAAAATGTTCCAAATGTCCGATGAATTCTTTAGGTCTCTCAATTTAACAGCAATGCCGGAAAAGTTTTGGCAAAATTCTATAATAGAAAAGCCTAGTGATAGGGAAATTGTTTGTCACGCGTCCGCTTGGGACTTCTATGATGGAGAGGATTTCAGGTGAGTGTAGATGTTAATATTGTAGTAGAAGGAGTTCTAGAACTCTTTTATTCTGCCTGAAAGATTCTAAGGAAGAATTTTAATTAACGAAGTGTTTTTAAGAGTGTCTGTACGATTTGATAGTTGCGGCCTAATATTTTTATTTATGCTTTTTAGTGGTTTCTATTGAATAAAAATGTAGGTTAAAATATAATCTTGTTTTAGTTGCTTTTTATGAATCGTATACAATCATATTTCATCTTGTTTTCTTTTATAAAGAATAAACAAAAAAACAACCGACCAATTACTATTTCCTTTTCTATTTAGTAGGATTCATAATTTTTTTGTGTTGCATCGTTTACAACTACTTAAATATTGTCAGAAATTGCTTAAAACGCTTATTTTCCAAATTCTCATTTCCATGTCTGGCATTTAAAGGATCAAGCAATGCACAACAATAGATTACGAGTATTTCCAAACGACGCACCACGAAATGGGTCATATACAGTACTTCTTACAATATAAACACCAGCCTGTCGTGTTTCGTGATGGAGCCAATCCAGGTGAGGTAATATGGATCCCGGGACTTATTCCCTGTTATGTTATTCCAACAGGATCAAAATGTGTACCACAGTGGACATGGAAAGACTGAGGGTAGTTCATCATGAGATGGGACACGTCCAATATTATTTGCAGTATAGGAATTTACCTAATGTATTTCGCGGTGGAGCGAATCCAGGTGATTTTTGTTAATAAACGATTGGGATAAGTGTTTGTTATGTTTGTGTCACTATTGATAATGTTTAGGATATTTGTAATGTGAATATTGTAACCAAAGATAATATTATGGTTCAAATAGTGTCACAATTCAAAAAAATTGAAAATCTCGTTTATTGTACTATTAGTTTCAAAATATCTTAAAATAGTATTTTAAGAAGTGGCATAATTATAGCTTTACTATTTAAACTTAGATGGCATTAGTGACATAATTACAACATTTTATCCATAAAATGACACAACTGAATATTTTTTATTTTTTTAATATATTTTTAATATATCTACTATACCCTTTAAAAGAGCTTCAAAAATCATAATAACTTTTTAAAAATCGTATTGCAATAATTTTGTTACTTTTTGAGTTATGATCCAAAAATTGAGTGAAAAATTAAGCTTTTTTTTTTTTTTTTTTCAAACGCGTTTTTCTCGATATTTTGTTTTTTTGAAATATGACACTATTTGAGACTAGGTGCGATATATAGCTTATATAAGAATAAAAATTGGCACTTTTATACTGGGTGGGATTCAAAATCTATGATTTCCAATATTTTTGTATTATTCACTAAGTAACAATCCTTTATATAAATGGGTGAATTTGATATTCAAATTGAAATTGAAGTTGAAGTGGACCATGTTATATTGTTCATAATACTGTGGGAATAAGGTGATTATCGATGTAATCTGTTGGATTCTCATTTCAAAAATAACGAAAAATTACTGATATATGCAAAAAATAACTGTGCTCTTATGAAGCCCTAACATAAATGTATTAACTTTTTAAATTTGGATTTATATCATTTTAATTTATAATTTCCCATAACTTCCTCAGGTTTCCATGAGGCAGTAGGGGACACGATCGCTTTGTCAGTGTCCTCACCGAAGCACTTGCGTAGAGTTGGTCTCATCAGTGGAGACGCGGAAGACGAGCAGACCGAATTAAATCAGCTTTATAAAATGGTTTGTCCTAATTGATTTTTATATTATTTTATTTTGGCTGCATGGACTCTGGTAGAATCTTCTTATTTAATGACTTTTAACTTAACACTTTATTATATAAAAAGAAAAAAGCGTGAAATTTCGTTCATTCGACCGACTCACATGTAAAACAATATAAACACTACAGGAGTATTAGTATTGTTTAGATAAAAAGTTAAAAAAACATAGTGTTTCAGCACTAGCCCTATTATTTCGAAGCAAAAAATATGTGAACATAGAAAAAACTGTCTCGAGGCCAATTTTTTACATGAAATAGATAAGTTTCTTCAAAACAATCTACATATTTGGCCGCTTTATTAATAAAATAATTATTTCCTCATTACAGGGTATAGACAAAATCGTGTTTCTACCATTCGCTTATACGCTCGACTTGTTCCGTTACGGTGTATTCCGTGGAAGCATACACTCAGACGACTTAAACTGCCATTACTGGCGTCTAAGAGAACGTCTACAAGGTGTTGAACCACCGGCGCCACGAGATGAGAGAGATTTTGATGCTGCAGCCAAGTACCATGTGGCTGCTGATGTGGAATATGCTAGGTGAGTGGTATATCTTTAAATTAAAATTAAATTAAACCAGATTCTCGCTGTATTCTGCATAGCGCAGCTTAGGCAAAGGTAACCCAGTGTTGAGACACTCCGTATATATCACCAGATTTTAAAATTTAATTTTATTATACCGAAATGGCTGTCGATATTAATGATTGTTAAAAAATTTAGTTTGTTTTATTTTTGACATTGAATTATGATATTATATTATTACTTTTTATCAGGTTTTGAACAACAGAGAACACTTAGATACACTGTGATTACTTTCTGTACTATTTTTCTTTTCTGCAGTCTAGTCTTTGCTTATGCATACCTTGACTGCAGAACCAGTTATTAATCATAATCATTGGTAACATCATCAATTTATTGGTAACAGCAATTACAAGTCAAACAATAAACACACATTTAGGTTATATGATAATTACACTATATTACATTGCATTATTTTATATTAATTCAACTTTTATGTTTTATTTAAATTATTCGAAAAAATTAAATATATAAATTAAAACTGTTGTTCTATCTAATATCTTATAATATTAATTTCTAAAAATTCTTTATAGCTATAAAACGACTTCTCGATTAACCATTTCTTTAATTTGTATTTAAAAACGTTGACACTAGGAGCATTTCTGATATCACAAGGTAGTCTATTATATACCTCTGGACCCATCACTCCAACAGCTTTAGCCATTTTTGATAAAATTCGACTAGTTGAGACTAGACGACTCGGGAAGCGCATACTATAGAGAACTACATCACTCCGTTTAGAAAATTTTTCGTAGTTTGTTATCACATATACCGCGACGCTGTATATTAACAACGATGGTAATGTCAATATACCTAGTTGTGAGAAATATGGTCGGGCGGAAGTGTCTTGGCCTACTTTAGCGATAATTCGTATCGCTCGTTTTTGAATTCGAAAGAGACGTTCCCAGTCTGCAGCACGACCCCATATGTCTATACCATACTGCAAGGAGGATTGAACCGACGCAAAATAGCAAGCTCGAACCGCGCCAGTGGCTATAGTTGACGCTACGCGACTTAATGCAAAACAAGCCGAGGATAGCTTTATAGTTAACTGCTGTATGTGTTCATCCCATTTTAGACTATGGTCCACATAAAAACCGAGAAATTTCGCAACATTTACTTGCTTAATTGAGTTTCCTCTTATTTTTACATTTAATGGCTTATCGACTCGACCCCCAAGATTAAATTTTATAAACTGAGTTTTTTCAGTGTTAAGGACTAAGCCATTAATAGAAAACCACTCATGTAAACAGGTGGCTATATTATTTAAGCCTTGCTCCAAGCTGCTAATGGATGACTCGGCAACTACTACCGCAACATCATCCGCATACATAAATACTTCACCTTTTTTTATATAAGGAGGTAAATCATTCAATAAAATAGTGAATGCAATATTTGAGAGGGAAGATCCTTGCGGGACCCCATTATCAGATGTGAGTTTAATTGATTCTAGACAAGATTCTTCGTCAACTATCGCCTGACGTCTATGAGACATAAAGTCTACTAGCAATCTAAGCGCTGGACCATCAATTCCATAATGTCTAAATTTCATTTTTAAGATTGTTCTATCTGCGACATCAAATGCCTTGGAGAGGTCGCAGAGAAGTAGCGCTACTTGCTTTTTTTGTTTGCGTGCCTCTAATATTTTTAAAAGAACCTCTCGAACCATTAAAGTGGTTGATCGACCACTCCGTTACGCATATTGGCGGTCTGATAGTGCATCTGTGTCTAACAAAAAGTTCGTTAGACGGGAAGCTACACCATGTTCTAACACTTTAGCAATAGCAGGGATTATAGCAATTGGTCTGCAGCATCCGGGATCGCTTTTGTCACCTTTTCCTTTATACAGAGGGCATATTTTTACTTCCTTTAGAGGTTGAGGATATGTTCCATTCTTCAAATTTATTATTATATATTATTATTATATCCCCTTCATAAAATTGGGACTGGGAAGGTGCTGATACCTTATTCAAGCAAGAAAACCCAAATAAACACAATATTAATATTATATTATTAATTTTCCAGATACTATGTATCATTCATCGTCCAGTTCCAGTTCCACCGCGCGCTCTGCGCTCTGGCCGGCGAGTACGCGCCCAACGACCAGTCCAAGAAACTCGTGGACTGCGATATATATCAGAGTGCGATCGCCGGTAATGCTCTCGGGTGAGTGTTTTATGTTTATCTTGTATCGACACTAATATTATAAGGCTGAAAAGTTTTTTTATTTGTACGTGCCAACATTTACTCATGAACTATTGGTTTTAAATGAAAAAAATATGTATTGTGTAGTTTATTGTGTAGTAAGGGGGTATGTTATCTACTACTTGAGGCCAGTCGTGTCGCAGCGGCACGAAATGTGACTGTAAAACCGATTGGTTGTGGGTTCGATCCCCTCTCGAGAAGATGAATAATTTACTTAAATTTATATTTCCATTTCTTCGCTCTGGTGTCGAGGTCAAGCGCGGCGTTGAGTTCTTCCACTCAACACGCAATGCCTCCAGAATTCGGCAAAAAGTAGGGAACGGAGTGTCTTAACACTAGGTTCCTTCTGTCTACCCTGCTGTGTGAGGGTCACAGGAGTGAAGCTGATTTATTTATTTGTTATCTACTAGGGGCTTACGATGGTGGTTGTTGTCAATGTGACAATTGACATTTGGTGCTTATTAGATATACCCAGCACAGTGCCTCATTGAAGATGTTTGATAGTCTACATATATAAAGGCTATATTTTAGGGTAATAAAGAATACACTAAAAATATTAATATATATTTTTTCAGTAACATGCTGAAAATGGGTTCATCCCGTCCCTGGGCGGACGCGATGGAGGCGCTGACGGGGCAGCGCGCGATGGCGGCGGACGGCCTGCTCGAGTACTTCCGGCCGCTGCACGACTGGCTGACGGCGGAGAACCAGCGCACCGGCGAGTTTGTTGGCTGGGAGAGTAGTCATATACGTGAGTTTTGTTTGTTTCATTTATTGTTAGAGTGTCGTTGAGTTCGATCACTCTATGTGCAATGTTTTGAAAGGTAAGCAAAACGTGGGGAACGGAGTGTCTTAATACTAAATTTCCTGTTGGCTACCCTGCTATGAGTGAAAAGAGCAAAGCTAAAATATACGTTAAAAATGTTTATAATGGACTGGATGTTATTTCGATCTATAAGCTACGTTACTGTAAAAATCAGTTTCACGTTGTATCCTGTATATAGGGAGTCTAGTGATAAGACACTCCGTTCCCAACTTTTCGTTGGATTGGGGATATTGCAAAATATTAAAAAATAATAATTCATTTCCCCGGGTGGGAATCGACGACCGTCGCGTTACCGTCACACTCCTTGTGCCCCTGCGCCACGACGGCTTGAATATTATTGTCAAATTTGATTGAAATCCGTTTTGCGGATTTCAATCAAATGCATGAAAGTGGAACAAACATGCATACTCAAAAACTTTCACATTTATAATATTAGTAAGACAAGTCAATATTTTCACTTTAAATTCTTATAATAATTATATTTCATTTGTAATTAATATATAATTTCATATATTTCAGAATATTGTAGTGCAGAACAGAAGGCAGCGCTAGAGGCGGCGCAGAGCTCGTGACAGTACTTAGTAGGCTAATTGTAAACAGTATTCATTAAACGTTGTTTTATAATATAGTGTGTTTTATTTTACCTTATAAATTAATTTTTAATAATTATCTGAAAATCAAATCCACAATCTTCATCCGTACTGTCAGATATTTTTTTTACCCGTCTTTAAAGTTACACAAATTATTAAATTCTAGTTAATTACGCTTGTTTTTACTTATATTTAATACAAGAATTCTGCTGAGTGGGTTTTTTAGGTTCTATAATCGACATATTAACCGACCTAATTTATTTATATCTTTTTTTTATATCTTTCAAGTACAGAATTGACTTTTCTATCCTTTTATTATATATAGAGATAGAGATAACAGAACTAAGCACTTGATATAATAATCTTTTTTCAAAAATCGAGCTAACAAAATTGTTCAAGTTCCGTCCCTGTATGAGTCGAAATGGCGCAAGAAGGGTTCCGATATCTATAAAAACAAGAAAAATTTCAAAATTTCAATTTCAATATTTCATATATCTAACTATCACGGTTTTTGAAATACAGCCGACATACAAAAAGACAAGCAGACGGATGGACAGTGGAGCCTCATTAACAGGGTTCCGTTAATAACCTTTTCGATATGGAACTCCAAAAATGAGATTTTCTTCCCTTCTCAGCGAATTGAATAGAATATACGTTTTTCAACTCTACATCGTATTCTGTAGGTATATAGCAGGTTACGCGAAACAATCTGGCGTTGAGGGTACTCCTCTCATTTTTTCTTTTTACAACAATTCGAGAAGTTGGGTGTTAAGCGGAGGATCTTAACGTCGCACTTTGTCGTACAGAAAGAGAAATGAAAATAGTTTCTAAATACTCCCAAGTGGAAATTGAACCTACGACCATTTCATTTATATTTAATAATTAATAATATAATTAATGAAAATTTACATAATAAATAAAGTATAATGTAAATTTTCTTTGATTATATTATATGCAATGCAATAGACTTTAGAAATAATATTTTTGTAATAAGTAGCTACGTACACAAACATCTTTATAATATAAACGATAAAATAATAAAAATATAAAACATTTATTACGGCTATCTTTACAGTATATAATTTGTAATGCTGTTTTTTTTACTATAGTAGACACTTATTTAAATTATGTTTTCTAATTGTGTGGTTTCCAAAAGAATCACGGGTTCGAGTCCCGCTGGGTTCAAAATTTTCTTTTGAATCTAAATAATCTTAGGTTGGACTGTTGAGGTGTTGTTATTTGTTATATGACTTGTCTTTATTAGTATTTTTCTGTAATAACCTTTAGTAAATAGTTTATGTTGCAATTATATACAAAAAATCATACAACTTATTTCGGTATTTGGATGTGCAGTTAAGACTGAGGCTGTGGTCTTAGGCTTGTTTCTTAGAAATGTTCATATATTTATAATGTGTAGTTAGACCATGGAGACCAGTCGTGGCCCGACCGGGTCCGATTCCCATTCGTGGAAAGAAATATTATTTAGTATTTTCATTTTTCCCGTTGCGGCGTTATATTCAACTCAACAAGCAATGTCTCGAGAATTCGACGGAAATTGGAAACGGAAGTGTCTTAAAAGGAACAGAGTCTTAACTCTAGGTTACCAGGTTCCCTCTACTTACCTTTCTATGTGTGAGATATAGCGTATAAAAAAATTAAAAAAGTCGTAATTAATATTTTAAGCAAATGAGTACTTATATATTCTTTTATTTACTTTGATTAAAATACTGAATACCTATACAGTTGCGTTTGTTTTCAATATTGATATGTTGAGTACCTAGAAATTCTCAAAAGACTGATAAAATATCAATATATAAGTACTACTAGTCTACCATTATATATTAATTTTATATATTAATTAATATTACATATGAATTAATATTTTCGAATGAAATTTTGAAGTTATTGACGTTTCGTTTATTATAATTTATTTGAACAGTAACACAATAACGTTTTGGAGACAAGGAATTTATAACTTTGAATTTAACATTTATAAAGTGTTATTCCACACTTAAGACGTTTACGTTATCTAAATAAGTACTTTGAACTTATTTTAGCTTACGCTGTATTCTGCCAATTGAGTGTTGAGTGGCGGAACTCAACACCGCGCTCTGTCTCGTTACCGGAGTGAGGAAAATGAAAATGTTGAATATTTTTCTCCGCTGAGTGGGAATCATATCCACAATCGTCCCGTTTATAGTCGCACACTTGTGCCTCTGCGCCACGACGTCCTCATTGCTTTTGGATATTTGAATAATATATTGCTTCATAATGAAAGAAACAGCTGTGGAGAACGAAGTGTCTTAACACTAAGTTCACTGTGTATATCTATTATAGGGGTTGTATGAAGGATACGGTGTGTAGTTAAAAAACTGCTCCATCATTCACTGATAGTCAATATATGCTAAGATAAAATTTGATTACTTAATTTTCTTAGTAACCGATAAAGTCTAGGTTATTTGTTATTACTAACGCTAAAGGTACTTAGAAAATATGAAATTTAAGAAGAGTAAGTAAGTGTTGAAATATTACTGTATAAAGCTACGCGTGATACAATAGCTATATTCGAAATCCTGGCTATAGAAATATTTATATTAATAAATATATATTTAAATGGATAATAGTCAGTCTCAGTTTGAAACAAAGTAAAAAGAAATTATTTGCCACAAACAAAGTGACACCACCACCACGTTACCAAAACAAATCGGCTTCACGCTGTATCCCGCACACAGTAGGGTAGGCAGAGGGAAGCTAGTGTTAAGACACTCCGTTTCCCATTTTCCGCCAAATTCTGGAGTCATTGTGTGTTTAGTTGCAACGTTTTTCCTTGTTACGAAGAAAGTTGCCTTGTTGCGAAGAAATGAAAACAGTAATAAATATTAATTTTATAATTTATAATTATTAATTTCCCTTAGTGGAAATCGAACCCACAACCGTAGCATTTACAATCACACGCTTGAGCCACTGCGCCACGACGGCATCTACTAAAAAAATAAGTAAAGAGATATTTTTTTACACAAAAAATATATAAAAAAACAACATTCATCTCCATGGATGCTGTCTTAAGAGAAAAAAAAAAGATCTTAAAAGATCAATTGTGGACAGATAAAAACATCGCCGGACGTCTTTATCGTTGAATACATTGTCATATATAACTACTATCATTTAGATATAACGTAGTCGAGTGGCTATCATTGTGTGGATCGTTGCAGTAGGAACGACTTTCGTGAGTAAATATTTTTATTTTTATAAAAAAATATATTAAATTACTTATTTTTAACATTTTTAAAGTGTTAATCCACACTTAGGAAAGAAAAATACTTATTTAGAAAACCGATCTCCTGGAAACTGGTCGGTTTCCAGGAGGGATGGGTTCGATTCCCGCTACGTTCAAATTTGTATACGTTTTCTATTTATATTAAATTACATTAAGAGGTGAACCTAGCGCTGTTAATTAATATTTAACTAACATTAAGCCCAATTTTCACCGCAAAAGAGAAATGAGGGGGTAATGCTTAGGCAGAACGGATTCCTCTTAAGTAAAAAAGAGTTCGCTTTTACATTTCCATTAAAAAGAGTTTTATATTTTGTAAATACTTCACTCCATTCCAGAAGTGAACGCGTTTATTTTAACTCTATCTGCTCGCTCAGTCATTTTCGCTTGTCTTAATGGGTCCGCTCCGCTCGCGGTGGAAACCGGGCTTTAATAATTATTAGGTATAAATAACTATAAAGTAGTTTAATAAAAAATAAACAATTTAAAATTTTATCTATTTAAAAGATTTTTTTATAATTCCTGTCTTTAAATACTGAATATTGATGCAAAATGTATAAAGTCATGCTTTAATTGGATGATTCTTACGTGTAGAGTCCAAAACGACACAATATCAAAATTCATAGTATCTATTTTTTATAATTTTAATGTGTTATTATTCCACAATTAGGAAAATAAATAAATAAATTTCTAAATAAGCATTCATAGTGTTTGTTCTTTATACTTTTCCTTTAATATTAATAAAACATGATCATGCAGGTTATTAGCTAAGCCTAAAAAAATGAAAAAGCAAGAACCTGAAAACACTGAGAAGAAAACTCGTCGACGGTTAATGGTACTCTAATATAATTTTGTATACCTAGTACACGTTGGATTTGCGGTCAAGATTCGAAACCTGTACTAAGAATCGTTGACAAGTGATGTTAATATTTGAAAATTTTTTTGTATGTCGGTATATTTTTTTTATTGTTGAGTGGGATTGTTGTGGCTGACCCAATTTAGATTTTTTAGGGTTCCGTACCTTTTAAGGAAAAACGGAAGCCTTATAAGATCACATTGTTGTCCGTCCGTCTGTAAATACAAAATAATAGCCTTAAAAGGCAGGCAAAATTTGGTATTCAAACCGCTAGTTCTAATGAGGTATCAGATGAAAGGACAAGTAAGGCTAAGCTAAGCTTGAATCTCAGAAAAAGCCCGAGACCTCCGATTTTTGTACGGAACCCTTGGTTGGAGAACCCGAATCGCGCTTGCCCGGTTTTTTATGCAGTATTTTATAAATAAAATTTAATGTGCCTTAAAGAATTTTACTTATTTGTTTATTCAGGCTGAAAAAGACAGAGTCTGAATATTCTTTTCTATATTATATTATAAACATATATTTATATTATAAACATATGTTTATATTGTTTGCTTTATGTAAAGAAATAATTCTATGTATTTTAATGTTTTATGGTAGGTCTGTATCTTCTTTAACATCATTTTTAGTTTTATGTAAATGGTCAAACCTTGTCAGTCTAGTGATATAGTCCATCTAGCATGGAAGTCAATGAAGTTCATTGGCTTCTAATGATTCGAGTTTACCATATTTTACAGTATGTGAGTTATGGGGAATAGTATATTTAATTTCAAATTCGTTTTTTCCAGTCGATTTTGTGACTTTAATTTTTATTTCTTAAGTGTGATAGTTTATTACAAAATCTACTTTAATAAATGTAAATCTCGTTTTTTCCTTGGACAACATTGGTCTTAGCGTCTCTCCAAACAAAAGACTAAATTTTTACAAGCATGAAAGACAAGTTAACTAAGTTACTAATTCATTTGCATATAAACAAATGGTACGCAGAAAATATGGATTTTTTGTATTTAGAAATATATTTTTATTTAGTGTCACTCAAGTGTTTAAAGTATAAGTACGACTCGTGAAGTGAAAATGCCTTGTGGATATTTTTCGGAAACAGCCAAAAAGATTTTATTTGTGAGTAAATCTAAAGTATTACGAAATATCGTCAATTGTTAATTAAATGTGTTTCATTATGTACTTGTATATGTAGTATTGATGCTAGGTAACTCATAAAGCTATATCTTCGTTAATCTTTTCTTTTAATTACCTTAGCTTCAACGCTGCATCCCTAGCGGGGTAGTCAGAGAGAACAGAGCGCCAAATTTTACCGTATCTACATATCTCGTTCACCTCGTCCATTGCCATCAACCTCTTCATACATGCCCTCCGGGGGGTCCTGGGTCATGCTTTTTACGTGACCTTCCTCGAGTATCTTTGATACTGTGTTTTTGAAGGTCAACCGAAGTCTTCCGCTCACTTTTCCATCATAAATCTCTTTTGCCATTCTTTTTTCCCTCATTCGTTCAACGAGCCCAGCAGATCATGTTCTTCTTCATTCTAACCTTGACATACTAGTATCTTCTACTGCTAGTATCTGCCACCCTGTGTATCTCTTTATTGTGCATCCCACTCTCAACTTCTGTTATATTGATTTCGCCATCAGCTACATTAAGACTCAGCGTTTCGCTGTTACTTGAGACTGAAGCATCATCCCTTTCTTACATCTCCTTGTAAAATTCCGCCCGACGCTGCAAAACGTGTGGTTGTTCTGTTCTAAAGCACTCTTTTTAATTCTACAGGCCGGAAAAGTTTCGTGTTTTTCCTGAAGTTGTTCGTTAAACTTTCATTACTATATAGACTAATTATTTTACGAGTTATGTCAAAGTTAAGTTAACTCAAAAATGGCTTCAAATGGTTAGTGTAAAATACACTTTGCGTATTTCCAGCTTTTTAACTTGGCTAGACACGCTGGCGCGTGTCTTGATAATTGAAAGCGTACATAACATTTTATTGACAGGTTACTTAATTGTTATCAATGATATCAAAATGATTTTATTGTGTTTATCAGATATGTCATTTACAATGATATTTCAAAATAATATATAAAAATAAATATAATAATATATAAATATATATAATATAAATATATATAATATAAATATAAAGCATCTTATTAGGTACCTACGCTGTTAATGCTGTAAATTGATAAAATGGCCTATCAATAGAGTTAAAGAATTTCTTTTTTGAACACGCTTATCTTAGGAACTAATTGTTTAATTTAAAAAAGTATTTCTGTATTTGATTGACTGTAATCATGTCGATATAGTCCACAGTACTTGTGGATGGAAGAGTATTTTGGCGGAGTTATATACTTAAATATATCATACGCAACTCGTGATTATTTGCATTTGACCACGGATTCGATCACGTAGGTGAAGGTTTTTTTTCAGCTTCACGATATATCCCGCATACAGCAGGGTAGGCAGGTGGAAACTAGTGTTAAGTTAAGACACTCCAGCGGAATTTTCCAGGCGTTGTGTGTTGTTTCTTCGGTCTGATAACAAGACAAATCGATAGACTTTGAGTTCCGCCAATGAACAATCAATGTCTCGAAAATTCAGTTGAAAGTGGTGTCTTAAAACTAGGTTCTCTTTACCTACTCTCCTATTTGAGGGATATGTCGTTAAGCTGAAATAAAAAAAAGAAAAAAGAAAAGATCGTTAATGTACGTATGGTAGAACACGATTTAACGTCATATCTATTGGAATATCTGTGTGATGTTCTTGTATTACTAAAATTTAAGGCCATCGTAGTGCAGTGCGTCAGCGATTCATTGTAAACGCGGCGTGGCCGTGTGTTTAATTCCCACCTGGGACAATTAACTATTTTCATTTCTCCGCTCCAGAAAATCGTAGTGTTGCAGCCCATCATGCTAAGTCTCAAATTTGGGCAGAAAATATAATGTGCTCTCTGCCTACTCTGCCTTCAGCGTGAAGCTGAAATGTCACCTACCAAAAATATCTTATAAATTATAAAATATTTCATTATAAAATATTTCATATAATCATTATAAAATATTTCATATAAGTTTATTGTAGTAGCAAGAAGTCAACATTGACTTCTTGCTACTACAATAAACATTTGACCTGTCATCATCCTTGCAGTCTTTTTACTTCAATACCTTGACACTGTTGGGCGCAGTTTTTATTTGTTTACTGACTATTTATGGTCATGGATCCAAATTGTCTCATTCAGTGTAGTTGAGTCCAGTGCTTTGTTTGTAAATAGGTAAAAAAGAAATAGAAAAGTGTCACCAGTTTCTTTTTATATTTTATGTATATTTGTTGTGTTTACCTTATTAGCCATCGTGGTGCATCAGATCAGCGTTGATATTATCGCGATAGTTGTGAATTCGATTTTTACACGTGGTATTGAATTATTCTTTTCCTCGCTCTGGTAATAACACAAAGAGTGGCGTTGATTAGGTAGAAAATGGAAAACGGATTCGCTCGTATAACTCTGCAGTATGAGAGATACAAACTTTGAAGAATTTGTACGAGTATATGGACTTGTTAATTTAGTTTACGAAACAAGAACACACTGAAATTTTATTACTATATATATATATATATATATATATATATATATATATATATATATATATATATATATATATATTTATATCGCTTACACTCCATAATAAAATAATTTATTAAGGCCGTCGTGGACCAGGGGCGCAGAGGTGTGCCTGTAAACCGACGGCTTTGGATTCAATTCCCATCCATCCAGATCGATTCGACACGAGGAAATGAAATATTTACTTAAATTTATATTTTCATTTCTTAGTTCTGGTGTCGAAGCTAAGCGCAACGTCGAGTCACTCAGCACGCAATTCCTCCAGAATTCAGTGGAAAGTGGGGAACGGAGTATTAAGATACTGTGCTAGTGCTAAGGCACTAGGTTCCCTATCCTACTCTATTATGTATATAGCGTAAAGCTGAATAAAATTGTACTAAGACTTAGTAAAACTGTCCAAATGACAAATAATATAACTTGCACAGCAAAATGGTATATTTTTCTGCACAGTTACATCGGTGACATTTACATAATGAAGAAGAAAAAACTATAATATAAATTGAGTAATTGCAATACGAATTTAATTAAAAATATTGTAGATTCTAAACACATATACGAGTACTTAACAAATTTTGATAAATATCTATTGCAGATGATGATAAAAATCATCGTAGAGCTAGCTCTAGTCGGGGCTATAGCCTCAGTCTTCATAGTGGCTGCCCAGGGACGCGCAGCGGAGAGGCAAGCAGAGGAGAACGCGGGACGCGACTATATGAGAACTCTGGATGAACTGACGAGCAAAGCGAGAAATAAACGTACGATAGCGTCTTGGAACTATGAATCGAATATTACTTCGTATAATGAAGAGAAACAGGTATTTCTTTTGGATAAATTGTTGCTGTGATATTGGTAATTTGTTTTGGGGTTGTTTAATTTTCAGTCGGGAGGAAGAATTTTCATTGCTTCGCTCAGTAATGAGGCGGTGACAGGACAAAGTGCGGCGTCGAGATGCGCCTTAATGGTGGGCACGCAATGTTTTGAAGATTCGTTGGACAGTCCCGTATAGTCTTTAAATGTTGAATAAATTATATTGGATGTTTGTGACTTAGTGTCGATTACAATTGATACGACATATGTATAGAAAGCAGGGACTCAGTCTCCAGCCATTTAAATCCTCCCAAGTAACCATATCATTAAAAATTTTGGTGAAATAATAAATTATTAGTCATTGTTCTATGAAATAATATTAAAAACACTATTAAAAATATTAAATTGCCAATTAAATATAAAAAGTCGAACCTAACCGAACCTGATTGGATTTACTGACGCTAAGTACTTCCGTACGTAAGTACAAGCGGAATAAATCAAAATCACGGAATACCAATGATAATAATTTAAATAAAAAAAATCCAGACTAGAGGTTAAAAATGTTATCGTTTTATATAAATATAATGTAATATTTAACAACTTTTTCTGGTTTATTAAATGTTGAAAATATGACCGAAAACTTATGACGAAATCGTTAAACGTGACGACTTCATGTTATTTTTACTTAGTTAGTTATTTCATGAAATGTGAATAATTCATGAAATATTTAACGATTTTTACATATAAATATTCTCTCTTCATCATTTAGCAGATCATCTTGATATGATTTGTATATTTTTCCATATACAAATTTTATCAAGATGATCCGTTTTGTGATGGACCTTCGTTTTATTAAAAATTGATTCAATTTTGACTGTTTTGAAACATACCCATATCAAAGTAAACAGGTGTTAAAGTACCCACTTACATACCCATATTTATATACCCATGAAGGTGGGAACGTGTAGATATTGTGCCTAGGTTGATATAATTGTCAAGTTTTTGAAGTCGGTTTCATTTTAAAATGGGTACACTCTATGAATTATTAAAGGTCAGATCAGCCAAAGTGATCAAACATCAACCAAGCTTCTATGTAAAACTTAGTACATGTTAAGATCAATTTTGATGTTTGTGGACAATTTTTCAATTTTTATATAATATTTAAAGTTTATAATATTATTTTTATCTTTTACTTATTTATGCTTTTATAAAACTAACTTCACATTAGATTTTTTTTTTAAATTCTAGTTACAAGTTGCTCTAGAAGTAGCTGAAGAAGAAAAAGAATATTGGAAAGAAACAATGACGTATCTCTGGCGTGAGTTCGAAGATCCGGACTTAAGGAGAATGTTCCAGAAGTACTCCCGCTTAGGGACGTCTGCTTTACCAGAGGACTTGAATCAAAGGTTGATACAAGCCATAAATAATATGAAGGGGACATATGCTAAAGCCACAATTTGTGATTACAAAGATCGATCTAAGTGTGACTTGCACGTGGAGCCGGGTAAGTTGAATTTATTTTTTCTAACTATCTAACTATTTTTTTTTGAAGCTGTTGTTATTGGCTTGAGCCCTTCGTGCTGCAGCGGCACAACTATCTATCTACTTGTTAACGCGACGGTTGTGGCTTCGATTCCCATTCGGGAAATGAAGTATTGTCATTTATTTACTCTGGTAACAAGAAATAGCGCGGCGGTCAGTTCTCTCAACACGCAATGTTCAAAAAATTGGGTAGAAAATGGGAAACGGAGTGTCTTAGCACTAGATACCTTCTGCTCACCGTGATATATGCGTGATACAACGAGGAGTTAAGTTAGATTAGGAAATTAATAACTATTTCACGAATCTTCTATTCTGGTAAGTAAAAATGTATCACTGATGAAGTAAAAATGCTACATCATTCTTTTTCCTACTTTTTGACTATCATAGATGATTTTATTAGTAATTTAGTTAAAATAAAAAAAAAATAAAAAAAGTTGTTTAAAATAAGATTAATAATATATGTATCAACGTCTAACGCCGTAAGGTCTCTTCTGTCTCATAAATCAACTTACTCAATAAAAATATGAACTACAATTTATTACCGTACAGTGGGACAGTGTGTAACTGGAAACAATAAGCTATCTTTTTGCTATAGTGCAACAAAAAACGAAAGTTTGTTTCACTCTAGTAGTAAAATATCTAATATTTAAATAAATATTTCAGATGTAACTAACGTATTCGCAACCAGCGAGGATCCAGAAGAACTCAAGTACACTTGGTTGGAGTGGCACAAGGCGGCCGGTGCACCGTCACGACGGAACTTCACTGAGTACGTCAATATGAATAACGAAGCTGCTAAATTAAATGGTAATTAAATCACGATTTTAATGTAATTATTTAAATAATGAAAGGCATAATAGGGTTGTGGGTTCTATTTCCACTTGAAGAAAGTAAAAAAATCAATTCTTTGCTCTGGTATCTAAGTAAGGCGCGGAGTAGAGTTCCGCCACACCAGAATTCTGCAGCAAGTAAGGAGTGGAGTGTCTTTACACTAGGTTTCCTTTACCTCTCTACATGCGGGATTAAGCGTGAAGCTGAAAAATTAAAAATGTAAAGATCGAATGCCAGTAGAACTATATTAAATTTAAGTAAAAGGCATTAAGTTCCTTTTTAATACAGGTATTATATATTCCTTTTGTGGTGTTCTTTATATTCTCGCGTATTTGGAGTTTAAAGGCGTACACAGACCGAAATTAGTCAACTAATTTAGGTACGCTGACCTTAATAATACAATAAAAAAATTAAATTAAAAAAAAAATCAGCTTCACGCTCTATCCCGCACACAGCAGGGTAAGCAGAGGGAACCTAGTGTTAAGACACTCCGTTCCTCACTTTCTGCCGAATTCTAGAGGCATTGCGTATTGAGTGGCAGAACTCAACGCCGCGCTTTACCTCGATACCAGAGCGAAGAAATGGAAAAATAAATTTAAGTAAATCTCCTCGAGTGGGGATCCAACCCACAACCAGTCAGTTTTACAGTCATACTTTATGCCC
This sequence comes from Heliconius hermathena, assembly GCA_013403705.1. Classification (NCBI taxonomy): domain Eukaryota; kingdom Metazoa; phylum Arthropoda; class Insecta; order Lepidoptera; family Nymphalidae; genus Heliconius; species Heliconius hermathena. The sequence continues at coordinate 954,255 of JAAIXJ010001825.1, forward strand.
CTGCGATAAATTTAACAAATCTGTTGTAGTAAGCTGTGGTGGTTTAATATTAGGTTAGAACCTTAATTTAATAAAGAAAACAATACGTACTACATCATTTCATTTTCACTATATTCGTTGTATTTTATATACAATAGCATTACATTATTGAGTTCTCCATTTTCCATTTAATATTTAATTTGTGAATATTGGGTGGAGGAAGGCAACGTCGTGAGTTCTTCTCTGCGTCAAAATTGCAATTATGACTTTTAATATAGTTTTTTGAACGGCGTTTATTGCTTTAATTATATTTTTATTATATTATAGTTTTCAATATTATAAACTTGCTTATTCAGGATACGACAACGTAGCCGAATGGTGGATAAGTGAATACGAAGAGGATGACAGTGAGGAACAGTTCGCGGCGCTCTGGGAACAAGTGAAGCCCCTGTACCAACAGATACATGCGTACGTCAGACGTCATTTGAGACTAAAGTATGGAGAAGATGTGGTTTCCGCTAGAGGACCCATTCCCGTTCATTTGCTTGGTAAGGAAAATAAATTAGATGTTGGTTTGCCAAGACATTGCGATTTAAGAAGCGGAACTCAACGCCGCGTGCCGTTTGTCTTGTTATTAGAGCGAGGAAATGAAAATAATTAGTTTTCTCCTAGTGGGAATCAAATTAACAATACAGTAGTTTAGAGGCTTCACTGTTTTCGGTCTCGCTTTTAGAAATTTGATAATATTACAATCCGAAATAATTCAAATTATCATATGATAAAAATGTTATAATCATTTGCGATAAAAATTTATGTTAACACGTATATTATACTAGTACCTATTAATTATGTTAGGTTGTTGGTGGATGGACGGATGGTCAATGAATCTATTTCATTTATAATAATAAGATTTTTCACAATAATTATTAATAATATATGAATGTAATATACATCATATTTCTGGTTTTCTACTTTATTTTCCTCTGAGGATGACATTAAACATGATGGCTCTTCAAAATCCACTTTTGTAATTATAGTAAAGTAAAGGTTGTTATATGTATTAATTAAGCAAAAAACAGTAAAAAATGTTTATGTAAGTCGTATTCTTTTTTGCAAGTATGATAAAAACACAGTATAAATTCCATCACTTTAAAGAACAAGTTAGCCAATTTAAGATAATAGGCGCATTAAGAAAATATAAGAATTTTATCAATATTTCAATTGGCAGGCAACATTTGGGCACAAACATGGAACAATGTGGAAAGATTCACCCGCCCTTATCCCGAAAAGCCCGAAGTGGATGTTACTGCAGCACTTATAGAACAAGTAAAGATTTTATTGTATACCTACATATAAATATTACTTTTTTTTATGGAACAAGACAAGCAAACGAGCATTCGGCTCTCCTGATGGTAAGTGATCACCACCGCCCACGACCCCATGCAAAACTAGAGGAGGTACAGGTGTGTTACAGGCCTTTAAAGTGGAGATAGAAGCGCTTTTTGAAGGTACCCAGGTCGTATCGACCTGGAAACATAGGGTATAACATAACAGTTCTGTGGCGCGCAATGGTTGTAGGTTCGTTTCCTATTTGGAGAAATGATTACCAGGTAGAGGAAAGACCTATATTCTGAAAGAAGAGTGGCATATTATATATAAATAGAACATTAACGAATTTTTGAAATTGCGAAAAAAAAGAAAAATTTTAGACGGTTTTGAAACTGTTTTCTTTCCAGAATTACACTCCATTGAAAATGTTTAAGACAGCTGAAGATTTTTTCAAATCACTAAACTTAAGTGGTATGCCTGATTTGTTCTGGGAACGCTCTATCATAGAGAAACCTAACGACGGTAGAGATATGGTGTGCCATGCTTCAGCATGGGACTTCTTTGATGGAGAAGACTTTAGGTTCGTATGATGAAATATAAAAATTAATAAAATAAATTTTAAGAGAAAAATATATACGACAATATAGAGAACATAACCTTTTGGGAAATTCTTTAAAACATTTTAAATAAGAAAAAAAACTAAAATTATATTAATATAAGAAAAAAATGTGATGTTTGAGAAATGTGAAAAATGCTTCTTCTTGTTCTACTATTTGTTTAAATCAAGCAAATTTAAAAGATTTTTAAACATTTTTCAAGTGTTATTCCACACAAAAAAAAATTATACGTTTTATTGTTTGAATTTTCTTTACTTGCTATCAGAATCAAACAATGTACAACCGTCACCAACGCCTTTTTCAAAACCACACACCACGAAATGGGTCACATACAATACTATTTGCAATATAAAGACTTACCAGTTATATACCGAGGGGGCGCTAATCCAGGTAAGTTAAAATTTCTTAAGTTAAGATTATATTGACTTCTTTATTGTTAAGGTCTTTTTATTGTTGTATCGTTCATTGGGTGCAACAATTTCGTAATTGCCAGATACGAAACGCGACAGGTTGTGGGTTCAATTCCAACTCGAGTCTTATTAGGATCAGAGTATCTTAATACTAGGTCGAATCCTTCATTTCCTGCTATATGCTAGATACAGCGTCAAGTTAAAATGAGTATATTGTAAATATGAAAAAAGGCATATACATTTAAAACATATGGTATATATTAAAATATTTATAAATTGAGGCCGGTCGTGGCGCAGCGGCACGAGGTGTGACTGCAAAACCGACTGGTTGTGGGTTCGATCCCCACTCGAGGAGATGAAATATTTACTTAAATTTATATTTCCATTTCTTCGCTCTGGTGTCGAGGTTAAGCGCGGCGTTGAGTTCTGCCACTCAACACGCAATGCCTCCAGAATTCGGCAGAAAGTGGGGAACGGAGTGTCTTAACACTAGGTTCCCTCTGCCTACCCTGCTGTGTGCGGGATACAGCGTGAAGCTAATTAATTATTATTATTTATAAATTAACATTTTCCAGGGTTCCATGAAGCTGTTGGTGATGTAGTGGCGTTATCGGTGGCTACTCCTAAGCATTTGAGGGTCTTAGGATTATTGGAGGATGGTCCGGATGACTTAGAATCAAACATCAACCAATTATATAAAATGGTAAGGACGTTGTGTTGTTGTTAGAAAACGTCTGTCGACTGTAAACGGAATAATTCTGGGTTCGATTCCCATTTGGGCGAACGAAATGAAATTATTTTAATTTCTTTACTCTGATTGACAAAACACAGTATTGAGTTCCGCCAATCAATATGCAATTATATTAAAAATCGGTGTGTTCGCTCTGCCTGTTCTATTAAATACGGGATACAGCATGAAGATGGCAAACTTTTACTTCTTATTATAACTTACTTAACATGGACTTTGTCATGGTTGAAATTGAAGAACGGAGAGATAATTTAACTAAATTCTTGTTAATTACTATGTTAGGTTAGGTTAGGTTATAATAGTATTTTTTTTTCAATTGCATACTAGCTCATTAATAAATCAGAGCCCAATTGCGGCGCAAGGGTACAAGTGTGCGACTGTAAGCGCAACAAGCTGTGCTCTGGTTACGAGACAAAGCGCGGTGTTGAGTTCCGCTACTAAGCACTCATTACCTCTAAAATTCGGCGGAAAATGGGAAGCGGAGTGCCTTAACGGCTTCCTCTGCCGACCCTGCTACATGAGGGTTACAGTGTAAAGTAGAAAAAAAATAATAATTTCATATATTTCTTCATATATTTTTCATATATTTTTCATATATTTTTTCTTTCAGATCTTAGATAAAATAGTGTTTTTACCGTTCGCCTACCTCCTAGACTTGTACAGATACAGTATTTTCCGGGGTCTTACCAGTGAAGATGACTATAACTGTCATTTCTGGCAACTGCGGGAGGAATTCCAGGGTATGGAGCCTCCAGCACAGAGGAGTGAAGAGGACTTTGACCCCGCTGCCAAATATCATATATCTGCTGATGTTGAATATATGAGGTATATTTCTTTTAATAAAATATTTAATAAACTTCTCTAATATTAGATCGGCAAAACTATCGTTTATTTGACTTAGATGATGTTTAAAGATCACGGGTTCGAATCCTGCTACGTTCACATTTTTACGTTTCTAAAATATATTATGCTAATCTCTCATTAGTAGGTATAAATACAAATATTTATATTGCAGGTACTACATTTCCTATATAATCCAGTTCCAATTCCAACGCTCTTTATGTCAGATTGCCGGTGAATATGAATCCGGTGACGACAGCAAGTTGCTATCTAATTGCGATATATATAAGAGTACTGCTGCTGGTAATGCTTTTGGGTGAGTTTTTTTTTTAATTTGAAAGCAATAGTATGGTACAGGCCAAACGTGGCACAGTGTAAATGCGACAGGTTGGGGATTCGATTCCCAGTCGAGGAAATGAAATATTTAATGATTTTGTTTCTTCACTGTAGTATCAATGCAGAGTGCGGCGTTGAGTTTCGCCACTCAATATGCAATGCCTCCATAATTCGGCGTCGGATGATGGGTAACGGGGTGTCTTAACACTAGGTTCCCTCTGTCTACCCTGCTGTGTGCGGGATATAGCGTGAAGGGGAAAAAAAGAATAATTACATGTTATATATTTGTTAAATCATATTATTACAGTGAAATGCTTCGCCTCGGTTCGTCAAAGCCGTGGCCGGACGCGATGGAAGCGTTAACAGGACAACGTAGGATGGACGCTAGCGGAGTGTTAGAATACTTTGCACCTCTCCACGATTGGTTGAAGAAAGAGAATGAACGTACTGGAGAATATATAGGATGGGAACCTAGCACAGTTCGTAAGTATATAAAGATATAAGAATTAGTGATATATTGAAATTTTATATAAAACTTTCTGATTGTAAACGTGACGGTTGCGGATTCGATTTTTAACAACTGAAATGAATAATTTTTATTTTTTAACAAATCTGTGTTCTTTTGCGTTGAGTTTCACAATCCAAGAAGTAACCTCTGGTAAATTGGGCGATGTCAGGAAATTGAGGTAATGCAAAAAGTAAAACGAATTATAATAATTCGGGACAAAAAGCAATAGATTTTTAAGTAATGTCAATTTACGCAGATTTTGATTTGAAGTAAAAACATATGAATTTAAGGCTTAAAACAGTAAATTTGAAATGTAAAATAATAAATTTATAGTAAACAATTGTTAATTTTGGTGAATTTGAAAGTATATACTTTCATATATAAGATGCTAGTCGTGGCGCAGAGGCACAAAGTGTGACAGTAAACTCAACTGGTTGTGGGTTCGATTCCCACTCGAGGAAGTGAAATATTTATATACATTTATATTTTCATTTCTTCGCTCTGGTGTCGAGGCAAAGCGCGGGCGCTGAGTTCCGCCAATCAACACGCAATGCCTTCAGAACTCGGCGGAAAGTAGGGAACGGAGTATCTTAACACTAGGTTCCTTCTGCCTACCCTACAGCGTGAAGCTGATTCCATATATAAGATAAATTGATTTGACACACTCATATAAATTTCAATTTAAATATTATATATTAATATACACAAATAAAGGAAACAAAAAACTAATTGTATTAGGAAAATGGGCAATGGAGTATCCTCACGCTAGTTTCCCTCTGCCTTCCCTGCCTTTTTTTGAAATTAAAAAAATTTAATTAAATTAGCTTCACGCTGCATCCCGCACACAGCAGGGTTTCCCGCACACAGCTTTTTTTGAAAGCTATTAATATCTCGAAAATAATATAAATATTTTTTTTTCTCTTTAGAATACTGCACACCAGAGCAAAAGAGCGCTATGAAAAACACAGAGTTCATGAAGAATTTGAAAAAACGATCCGGCCAATAAAATTTATTTGTTTGCCATATTGTTGTAAATAAATTATTTAGTTATTATTGAATTTAATTTTTCCCGACTGCTAAGGAAGGGTTATGTTTTTCGCGCGTATCTTGTATGTATGTATTATTCTTTATTACCTCATATCTCCAGAGCCGCTGAACACATTTACACAATTGAGGTATCGTTAGATTCGTATTAGCAGCCCAAGTGTTCTTAAACAGGTGACGTTAAAAAAAATCAATCATGGCGGCTGTGGGACCCCATTGGACTTAGTGAAAAAAAATTTTAGTATCGAATACCACAATATGGATATCAAATTCAAGAACTCAATACGAGGATTTCAAAACGGTATATCATGATTATCATTGCCATAATAAATTCTAACAAAAAAGTGAAAAATAAAAAAATATTTGTAAAAACAAAAACCCCGACTGCATAAAACTAAAAATAAAATAAACAAGTCCAACAGTTTATTAGGATCAACCCGACCTATTAGTAATTCCTCAATTAATAAAATCTTTACCAGAAATTCCGCATAATTTAAAGACGCCCCGACTGTTAATCCTAATAAACTATTGGGCTTGTTTATTTTCTTTTTAGTTTTATGCAGTCGGGGTTTTTGTTTTTACAAATATTTTTTACTTTTTTTAACTATAGATAACTATAGCCTTAAAGGTATACTAAAACTTCCAGTTATGTTTATTCGGTGTTAAAAAATAGGATATTAAACAATACATATTATAATTGAAAATTTATGTTATTGTATATTTTTTAATATAATTGTATAACAATTATTAGTAGACCAAATGAATAAATAAATGAAGTATTTTATACTATGTTAAGTATTACGCCAATATAAGTCATAAAAACCTGAAAAATTGAGACAAGTCGTAGCGCAGGGGCCAAGCCTGTCACTGTAAGCGCGACAGGTTGTGAGTTCAGTTCTCATTCGAGGAAATGAAATATTTAATATTTTCATTTTCAAAGCTTTAGTGTTAAGGCAAAGCGCGGTGTTTAGTTTCGTTGTTAAGAAAACTACGTTTCCTATGCCTACCCTGCTACATGCAAGATACAGCATGAAGCTCAAAACAACCTAAAAAGTGCTCCTTAACAGAAAGAAAAACTTTGGTCATTACCTGGAAACCAGATTTTCCAACAAGTTCTTACAGCTGAAATCAAAGATCTTATTACCTTTTATTCGTCGCGTAAAAACAGAATATAAAATTTTACTGTCGATTTAACTGTAATAGTATTTTAAAATAATATTGGCAGATTTTACAACAAAAAATTTGGACCAAAAAAAAATAGCTTGTTTAGATGATGCAACACTATAGGCTTAGATCTGAAAAGCATTACATTCAAAATAGGCCATGTAATCCTATGGCTATTTTAAATAAAGGAAACTTGGTCGCTACCTTTTCCGCCTATATATTACTCTATTTCTCTTTCTTTTTATCGTTCTTGTTGTAAATAATACGTATATAAAAAAAATTACAAAGTATAAAATATTACATGGCCAAATAGAATAAATGAACAAACAACACGTATTATGATCCAAAACAATTCGTCGATGCTGGGTCAGGGCAGCCATTGTGGGACTTCCTCCCATTGAAATCTGTTCTATGACCGTCACTCAGAACTTACATGGCTGTAATTCAGCTATTATCTGAAAATATTGTTGTTTTATTTCAAAATATATATATACCTAAATTATTGATGTAATCGAATAGGTATATAAGTTTTTTTTTTAAATATTTACCTCCTATCATTTTCTTATGTACTTATCCATATATTAACAAGTTCTGAGAAACCGGACAATAGAACAAACGAAGTTCAATAATCTTTGTAAATAATTGAAAATCCGTGAGAGAAAAACTCTAATTCAATTGACTTACCAAAAATGGTAATTAATAAATCAAATAAATAAATCAGCTTCACGCTGTATCCCGCACACAGCAGGGTAGGCAGAGAGAACCCAGTGTAAAACACTCCGTTCCTCACTTTCTGCCGAATTCTGGAGGCATTGCGTGTTAAGTGGCAGAACTCAACGCCGCGCTTTGTCTTGACACCAGAGCGAAGAAATGGAAATATAAATTTAAGTAAATATTTCATCTCCTCGAGTGGGGATCGAACCCACAACCAGTCGGTTTTACACTCACACTTTGTGCCGCTGCGCCACGACTGGCGTCATTAATATATGATTCATTATTTGAAGTGATTTCAATTCAATATCATATTTACAATTAAACATGTTGATATACTTATCCACTATATATATAACCTATATAAAATTCTTGCGTTACTCAGTGACTTACAGACAGCCGTACGTACGTACGGCGTAGAACGTGAACATTTTTGCTCACTAAGCCGGGATTCCACAAAATTGGAAAAAACGGTATATTAAATTTTATTGTCGTAATCCACGCGAACGAAAGCGATATGGCTAAGCACTGGAAAATCTCATTCTGAACAATCCAACCATTGACAGGAAGAAGAAGAACTCTATGTGCTGAGGAATGACCATTTCGATGCAACCTTATCTGAATTCAGGGTTACCTAGGACACCTGTGTGTCATGTGTCAGTACCACTCTTAGTTATTTGACCACGAGGGCTAGCACGCAGATATAGCGGGCTATCCAGCTTAAGCTAGTAGAAACATAAGTAAGAAAGCCGTTGTAGCACAGTGGCACAAGTGTGTAACTGTAAACGAGATGGATGTTGTTTCGATTCCTACTCAGGCAAATAAATGATTTAATATTTTAATTTCCTCGGTTTGGTAACGCATTTCAATGCCTTTCAATGCAATTGCCTTTGAAGTGTCTTAACACCAGGTTCCTCTAACAAACTCGATATACGAGACATACATAGTCTGAAGTCAAAAAAAGATATATCAACAATGAACAAGAAGCCAGCAGTACAGCATATGTTAATGTCACCAAATTATCTCTTCATAACTTATACGTACGTTGTATAATGATATGATATCCATGCATTATGCGCGTTACTCTCATGGGTAACGACTCAAGGTCGTATGCTCTGTTAATACTAATCTTTATTTTACGTCACAATCTACCATTATTTATATTTATAGTATATAAACTTTAGAAAAGATTGTTATTTAGATAACTATAGCAATCTAAGTTAAGTAAAATGGTGTCGAGCTGCCGTTTCTATGACGAGAATTGCAAGTACAAATTAACTAAGCTCGACTAAATTTGACTAAATGTTTTGGGAGTTTTTGTGTGGTAGAGTATCAAGTGTCAAGGCACTCCGTTCCCCATTTTTCGCACACTTTTTGAGAAAGTGAAAATAATTTAAATGTGAATTTTACCCTGAGTGATAATCGAACCCGCACAACTATCACTTTTAAAGCAAGACGAGACGCTCACTGCCTCGTTTTTTATTTTAATATACGACTTAAGTAAAATGCAATTAGATATAAATAATAAAATTAAATTATCTTTAAGTATTGAATATATTGTTAAGTATATATTTTTAATGCAATTTTTAACTTGACGCTGTTCCCCTACAGTTGAATTCACAATTGCCTTTTGTATAGTCGAATAGTGTTCGACTGCACCATTGTGGTGTCATTCCAATAATTTTTATATAAAGAGATTATTATTTACTTATTTTTTATATAAGCTACTCGCTGTATCCCACATATTACAGCACAGTAGGCACAAGACACCTCGTGTTAAAACTTTCCTTTTCTCACTCTCCGCCCAATTATCGAGACATAGCGTGCTTAGCAGTAAAATTCAACACCGCCTTGTTACCAGAACGAGAAAATGCAAATAATTAATTCCCACTAGTAGGAATCGAACCCGCGACCACCGTGTTTCAGTTTTAACGCTTAGATTAAATACCTACACTTATTAGGTACTTATATAGTTTTTTTCCAAAGACCTGTATTTAATACGTAATTTTTGTTACATAATAAACATATACCTTGTAATTAACCCGACGTTCCCACGATAGACTGGTACAATAGGAAAATTATATCTTTATCATATGACGGAGTTACGCGTGATCTCAAAGTATTGCTGATCCATTAACAAAGAAAAACAAGAAGTGAGCCAAGATTTTTCATTCATATTTTATATTAGTTTAAATTTTAATAAAATTTGCAAATCTTATTTATATCCTTTAATATTTAAAGTTTTAGGTCACTGAATTTTATGTGGGAACCTGAAGGTAAGTTAGGGATTGGTAGGCATAAATATTTCTCCGAAAATAATTTGAAACCAAAAAAAATCACATTCAGCCAAGTTAATGGTGCGAAGACGACCACCCAATATCAATTTGTCCTCTATTCTTCAGTATCCCATGTATAACAGAGTTGGCCGAGGGAACCCAGTGACTTTTCAGTAGACTTTTCATACTCTGAAACAAAAATAATTCTATCTTCCGAATTGTAGTCCAACCCAAAACCTTCGCTGTTATAGTCAGATGCTATCCCACACTGCCCTTGTATTAAAAATATTTTCGTACCAGATACAGGTGTGCTTAAAAAAAGCTGCTTAAAAAAAGCACTACGCAACACACAATGTCTCTACAAAATGCTATTTAGGTGGAAAGTGGTAAGAAGTAATAAATAAGATCTATTACTTATTTCATATGATTGTCGATAAGTCCGCTCGGTCATAAAATACTCTTGGCCAAGAAAGCGATAGCGAAGTGAAAGTGAGGCGATAACGTGACGAAATAGGGCGTGAACGTAAAGGAAGTAGCGGACTAAAATCTTTTTAGATTCTTTTAAATATTACGAAACTTTGTATTGTTTCTGTCGACTACCGTTACAGTGATTAGCTTTTCTTAGTATACCATACCTTAACTAGGTTCCTTTGACTACTCTACTATACTCTAGCATAGGGTAGTCAGAGGGAATCTAGTGTTAAGGCACTCCTTTATCCACTTTGTACCCAATTTTTGCAGACATTGCGCGATGAGTGGCGGAACTCAAACGGAACGGAAATACTCTTAAGGACGTGAATGAATGTGAATTGAATCCAAGACCTCAAAGCTAACTTATAAAGACTAATCTCTCTAGACTAAACCTCTTTGGAAACCGATCTTCAACTTCGTCTATTGCCAAACGATAACTCTAAGTAATTTTCTTGGGTAGCCGAAATTTGTAAAAATCTACCCACAGAGATGCTAACAATATAAATAAGTTGTAATAAGCGGGTAAAAATTTTGACGTAGCTTGAAGAGAACGTATGGTTAGTTAGTAGCTTAGTGATCAGAGCGCCTGGTCGGTTTCCAGGAGGCGCGGGTTCGAATCCCGAGTTCGTTTTTACTTTCCACGTAAACGTTAATGTTCAAATTTTTATACGTTTTCTTAATAAGCGTGAAGCTGGTTAGATTTTTTATTTTCTATTTTTAGATTCACGTTTTATCACGATCCTTCTCCAGCATTATCGATTCTGTTTTTTCGTAGGTCAACCAAGGTCTCCTCCACCTCTAAAATAAATCATTTCTGAATTGAATTTGAAGTAGATTTTGATTTTGAAACTATTATTTTTTTAAACATAATGACCTACTTATTTGTCTAGGTCAAAATAGAAAATCTCTTCGGTTACGATATTTGACCTTATTCATGATAATATATAGAAGTCATAAGAGTTGACACTAATTGTAAAACGATGTAATGACGAAAACCCTCGCCTGTTGTGATCCTTGCATAATCATTCCACTTTCCTTGAAGCTGGGAAATTTTTCAAGAGACAAATTAAGTATTATTTAAGAATATAAAAATAGAAAAAAATATTATTATATGTTTACTTTATTAATTTATACCGTTGACACAGTCGTGGCGCAGTGGAACAGCATCTGACTGTAAACGGGACAGCTGTAGTTGTGAGTTTGATTCTTACTCGATGGAATGAATTATTTGAAATTCCTCGTTCTGGTAACAAGACAAAGAGTGGCCTTAAGTTTCTTCGTTCGTTATTTAATGTTTCGAGAATTGAGCGATAAATGGAGTGTCTTAACACTAGTTTTACTATGCTACGCGGAATGTAACGTGAAGTTGCTTATTCATTTTTTAAGGCTCAATTAATATTTTGGGCTAAACGAAACATGTTTTATGGAAATCAATGATTCTCCATAAAACAAGTGGTGTAGTTCTAAGGAATAACCATTATTAATTTTCATAGATTATACTGTAATATTTTTTTTACTAAATTTTATTCGAAAATAATTTAACTTTACGATAGAAATAAAGAAATTTTATTTTCAGAAAAATTATACCAACAATCAATCAATCAATCAATTACTTTAAAAGATCAAAGTAACATTGTCAATATTTAACTTTTAGCATAAAAAATACATGTAAATTAAAATAGTAGCAAACTTACAGGCAACAAAAGCATTACTCATCTTTTGTTGAGTTTATTTTATATTTAATTACTGTAAATAATTCTTATCAAGGATAAATGACTGATGCTCATTAATTGTAATTAAAAACACTTTTGTAAAAGACATAATAACGTTTAAATGAAATTTATAATTATTTAACTCTAATAAGATTTTATTTATCAGTAAGATTGTGGCTTGGTGGCCAGAGCATTTAGGCAAGCTTCCAAGAGACCTGGATTCAAATCTAGCTATGTAAAAATTATTATACGCATTTTTTTTGATTCATAAATGTGAAATAACATTTTTTAAAAAAATATTAAAAATTAATGTTAAAAATAATTAAGACTTACTTTTCCTTTTATTATTTTAAGGCATTCTCCATTTATGTTATTCAAATTATATATTTTTTTTAATTATAACATTTTCCGTTTATTCTTATTGTATTTTTCATATTGAATAATCTAAAATGTCTCCAAAGCGTAAAACGCCACGCTGCACTAAGCATTCATGCAAAAACGAATTAACACCGTACAATTGGTGTTTGCACAAAGTGAATACAATATTTATGTAACCTTTTAGGTCTATCTTACCCTGTGACGCACCGCAAGGTCTTCTTTAGTTAGTACTTTGTGAAGAACAAAGCTGATTCACACGGCCCCCAACGATCGGCTGAACAGTTGTCGACGCGAGCGCATTCAAGCACCACGCACCATTGGTAGATAACTAAGTATACATCCATCAACTTGGCCAATCTAACATGGCTTGCGATCTCAAGAGATATGTCCAAATATGGGAATCTCTTATTATCCTTTCTTTGTCTTATGCTGATCCCCAGCTAGATTTATCACCGTTACCTCAAATTTCAACCCAGAGAAATCCGTATGGTTTCGGTTTATCAAGTACGCCGACTTTGAATAATCAAAATCAATTTGATCTAAGTAGAAACTTTCAGTATAGTACTGGAAGACCTCAAGGTTCAGTAACACCGGGTGTCTACCCAGTGTCTTCAACACCTCCAAGTAGACTCAACCCTGATATAAGCAACAATGGGTACCCAAGTTTGGACTACGGCAATGGAGGCAGTGTAAGGAACCCTAGTTCAACCCTCCGTCCATATGACGACAGGAATCGAGATGACAGGATAGATGTGACAAATGACGCAAATTTCAGAAGAAATGATCCCAATTTCGTCAGAAGTGATCCAAATTACGTTGGAACCAATCCTTACACGTTTAACCGCGATGGTAATAATAATATAGATGACAGAGTGAATTACGCAAGTGTCCAGCAAGTAAGGGATTTCCTACATCGTGCTGACGACCAGGCTTCTAAGGAGTGTACAAACAACGTGGCAGCTCAATGGAATTTCGAAACCGATGTAAATGATGCAACTCAACATGCTGCTGTGAGTAGTGCACTTTTTTTGTATTATTTCTCACTTTTCTTACAGTTTTGATTACATTTCTAATTTGATCGATTTTCGAATTGATGAGATTTTGGCAACTCATGAAATCAGTCTTGTTCTTTCTATGAAAAGACTTTATGTTATTTTTTTTCATACACTTAAATATATATTTTTTATTTTATTACATTATATATTTGAACATATTTAATTTCACAGAAGTTGAAATTTTCTTTCTAGTTGTCATTATTTTTATATATTTAATACTTAAACAAAAATTAGCTGACGCATTTTAGCGGATCTTTTACGCAATCGAACAATGTCTTTTTCATACTTGTAGATACTTACTACCTGCAGTAATTAAGACAGTCATAGAGAGAGATACAGACAGACAGACAGACAGTCATACAGAGTCAAATTTAAAAAAAATGTTACTATAAATTAACTTTGATATTCATTCTGTTATAATACTAAAGCTTAAATTATCTTAAATATACATACTATATGCGTACAATAAAGTTTTGTTTTTATATTGTAACAATAACTATGTAAGCATCTATTCACAATATAAACTACATTTTATTTCAAATCTCATACAAATTAGGTCACAGCACAAAAACATTGTGTTAACTAATCGAATTAAGTAACACACAAAACCTTATAATAATTAACATACAAACATATAAGAATTATGAATAAATGACGTCTATAGACGTCGTAACTTAGCTTATATTAACTTTTCAAAATTTTAAACCAATTTCTATTTAAAGTACACGAAGAACAGTGATTACTGTTCGTATTTTTTCTCTTTTACGCTTAAGCTTTACGCTTTTCCCACATAGCAGAGTGTAGACAGATCAAACTTAGTGTTAAGATACTCCGTTCCTCATTTTCCGCTTAATTTTGGAGACAAAAATGGAAGGAGAAAAGTGTAGAAAGATAAAGCTTAACGCCGAGCTCTACCTTCTTACTAGAGTAAGGAAATGAAAAACATTAATTTCTTCTAGTGGGAGTCGAACCCATATTCGTCACGTATACTATATAGGTATACGCTGCGCCACGACGTCCTCCATTTCTCATCGTATTCCTTGCGAATTAATATATAATTAATTTTTACTTATCGATTCAAAAGTCCTTACAAAAGTTTATTAACATAAAGAATATTTTGAATTTCAATATTATTCTATTTCCACGAAATATTAAGATTTATAGATCTTAAATAGTTGTGCAAGCTTGAGGTTTTACCCGATGTGGCCCAACGGTACAAACATGCGACTATAAACTGACGCTTGTGGATTCGATTCTCACTCGGGGGGATGACATGTTTAATTTTTTCATTTCTTCGCTCTACTAACGAGGCAAATCGCGGTTTTGTTCCGCCATTCAACACGCAATACTTCAAGAATTCGGAGGAAAGAGTAGTTCAAAAGTGTCCTAAAGGAAAACGGAGTGTTTTAACACTCCCAGAGGGAACTCTGCCTATCCTACAATGTGCCAAATACAGCGCTAACAAAATAGTAACAACGGTAGTTTATACATGGTGTTGAATGTAGTAGCTGAGAAGATACAGAAAGGGCGATGTAAATCACATGTAGAAACGTATCTATAGAAATGGTTGTTAATGTGGGAATATTCGTATGAAAACTTTCAATTTCTGTTATCAGAAATGGGAATCTCTATATATTATAGCCGTGAGTGATGCTGATGAGACACTTATACCTATATACGAAATATTTCAAAAATTGCGCGTAAAGTGAAGAACACAATGTCTTATCACTATTTTCCTTCTGCCTAGCCTGTGCTATGCTTAAATCTATACTTTTATATTATATAAAAAAATCAAAATTGTATATATTAGTAGATGTCACGGCGTTGAGTTCCACTCAGCACGCATTACCTCCAGAACTCGGTGGAAAGTGAGGAACGAAAGGTTCCCAAGTTCCCTTTGCTTACCCTTCTATATGTGGGATGACATCTGTATATGAATCGACAACTAAGTTACTCATTTATATTAATATTATTCATATTCGTGTCGTGACTGCACCACATACTTATTTATTAACTTTAATTAACCGTGGGAAATAAATAAGTATATGTATAACCGCATTTGAATAAAGCAAATCATTTCCTATACCTACCATACCATACAAAATAGGTTATAATAATTCAATAAAAAAAAACAATAAACGATCGATATCGGTTTGTTATTGGAAATGTAAAAAATAGACACAAAAAATGACCGACTTTAAATAACCTTAGAAACATATTTGATTTTAAACATTAAGATAATATTTTAAGCTAGATTCATCGAGAAACAGAAAAAAATGTATGCAGAATTTGTTTGGAGTGGTTAAAGATTGAGGTCTTATTTAGAAGATTGTATTTAGGTTAGGTTTCATAAATTTTGGTTAACATTTTATACCGCATATAGTAGGGTAGTATGTGAGTGTTAAGTCAGTTGTTCACTTTTCTCTCGAATTTGAGACATTTGTTGGTATTCAATATTTCATTTTGCTACTTATATAGCTACTATTATGTAGCTACTATACAGATCATACACAACATTTCTGCAATAAGTAGAATGTCAAAAAAGTAAAATGTTGAAAAGAAATAGTTTTTTTTACTGCCCTAGAAGATATTAATTTTTAGCTTAATGCTTGTATCTCACAGAGGAGGCAGAGGGAGCCTAGTGCATAAACAACCGTTCCCATTGAGACGTTTTTGTTTTCCATTTTCCGCCGAATTCTCCAAGTAATGAGTGGCGAAACCCAACGCCGCGCTTGGCCTTCTTATATTATTTAAAATTTCTCTGAGTGGGAACCGAACCCACAACCGTCGCGCTTGCAGCCACACGCTTGTGCCCCTGCGTCACGACGGCTGCGAAGGATAAGGATACATAGAAATATGTATCTACATAGAAAACTGTCTCAGCCAAGATATATAGATAAGATTCGTTGCATTTCTTAATGAATATAAAATTGTTTTTTATTTTCACGATTATCCTTTTTCCATATATAGTAAAAAATAAATAAATAGTTTTAGTGGACTTAACATTGCATTGAATCATTTCTTATAGTTTATCTGGTGCACTATAGTTCTAAATCAAGTGTGCTAGTCTACGAAATAGAACTTGTGCTGGTCTAGGTAAGACAAAAAAAGCCTCATACAAGTCCGTCCAGTAATTCTAAGGATGTGCGTGTACAAACAGGCAAAGAAAGAACAACAGACAAGCAGACAAAATTCATAGATTTATATTCTACTAGAAATTAACATTGTTTTGTTCGCATATAATATTTATTGTACAGAACACAATTTTTTTACTGTTTTAGTAACTTCCTGTTATCAATCGCCTATTGTTATCAGTAACGCACTTGCAATATTCTCAATTGTTTACTATACAGAATAGGCCTGAAAGGAAGTAATGAATTCTTTTATATAAAAAAAAATAAATAAACTCAAATACCGGCTCCAAAATTAAGCGGAAAGTGAACAAAGGAGTGTCTTAATTCTATATTTGATCTGCCTACACTGCTATGTGGGAAAAGCGTAAAGCTTATGCTTTTAAAAAAGAAAAAATACAAACAGTGATGCCACTGTATTTTCTGTAATTGATTTGAATTTTTGAAAAATTAATTTCAGATTAGTTGATTCTTTATCTATATTATATGTCCCCTCGGAAAATGCGTGAATAACCGTATCTCAAAAACTACTAAACTGATTTAATGCAATTTGTGCTGCTGTGCTGTTCCCTTGTTATTGCCAATATCAGTGCATTTGTTTACGAGACCAACTGACGTCACAGTAGTGATAGGGCGTACAGTACCTCCTTCCTCTTTCTTTAAAATTACATGAAATTTGGAAAAGTAAACTTATAGAATGTACACAAATGCTATAATGCGAATATTAATTTATTTAAAATTTAAATACATTTTGAGGCCACTCGAAGCGCAGGGGCACAAGCATGCGACTGTAAACGAAACAGATTGTGGGTTCAATTGCCACTAGAGAAAATGAAATATTTAATATTTTAATTTTATCGTTCTGGTAACGAGCAAAACGATGTGTAGAGTTCCACTCAACATCCAATGAGTTGAGAATTCGGCTAAAAGTGGGGAAAAGAAGTGTCTTAATGGGAACTGACTGCTAATACATACTAGGTGGGATACAACGTGAAGCTAGAGCCTAAATACGCGTATACTGTTTTTGATAGAATAGTATTGTTTTTTAATAGCGGATAAGGTATTAATGGATCGAATTGACTTTCTTTAAATATATGTATAATACTCCATTGAACCGACTGCCCCCGGCACAGAAGAGAACTAAAAAAAACCTAGAGTCACAAATAAAAATGGCGGAACCGAACACATAATACATAAAGGTTCTGACCTATAAGGCCTGGGACATACATACAATACGACAATTAATTTAACCAAGGCTGTTTATTGTGTTTAAATAGTTTTCAGTTGAAGATTTGTATTTGTATTATGTTACTTTAATCTTTTCTACGTGACATTAATTTTAATAACGTCATTTTGACTTCTAGAATATCATTGAAGTTATTGTTAAAAGTGTTGAATATAATGATGATCGGGAATTTAAGTGGTTTTATATGGTGGCTTCTTTTTCTTCTTTGAGGCTGTCGTGGTGCAAGGGCACAAGGGTGTAACTGTAACGCGACGTTTGTGGGTTCGATCCCCATTTGAGGGTGTGAATAATTATTTATTAATATTTTACACCATTGCAAAAGCCGGTGTTGAGTTCCGCCACTCAACACACAATACCTCGAAAAATTCGGCGCAAAGTGCGAAATTCGCGAGCGGAATATCTTAACACTAAATTCCCTCCGCCTACTCTGCTATGTGCGTATTAAATATAATGACTATTATATAATATATGTTTAAAATATTGAATTCCGGTCTACATGTTCTATTATACCACAACGCAGTGTCTTAACACTGTGTTCTCTCTACCTTCTCTGTTACATGCGGGATATATAGTGTTTTTAAAACAATTCACAGTCTAACAAAAATATTTTTTATTAATATTGACTAATAGAAAAACTTTACAAGGATAAGACAGGTAAGCTGTAGCCAGTTTACAAAATCTGAAACGTGCTTTATTATAATTGACCTTTATAATAAAAACATGTCATTTTTTTACATTGATATTATGAACTGATTTTTTTATAGAAAAAAAATATGATAAAAGACACTACGTGACGTTTGAACATCACGTAGTATTATTGATGCGTGAAAATGACACTTTTTATTATTTTTATTTTTTAGAAAAAAGAATGTTTTTTTTTTTCATTCGAAATATTTTGTTATTAGATGTTTTTATAATGTAGAACGTTTCTAAATATATTTCGTTTCTACATTACTGAATAAATAAAATGTAATACTTTAAAAAAATTTAAATATTTCATAAATAACATTCTTTCTTCACAAGTTACATCTTTAAATATAATTAAAACTTAAGTTAAAAAAAATATCTCAAAAAAAGTAGTCTAAATATTTAGGTATAAAAAGGATAAAAAAAAGCTGACAAGCAAAAAAATTTTGGGCAAGAACAAAATTTTCGATTCGCAATAACACTGCTTGATTTAGAACGGTAAACAGTGCGGGATCGAATCCCGCTACGTTAACATTTTTATACGTTTCTAAATATTATTCTAGATGAAATTTATGGAAAACGAAATGCCTTAAAATATTAGGTTCTGTATACCGGGATTGTAAATAGTTGAAACAAAAATTTTCTCCATGGAAAAAACAAATCAAGATAGATCCTAGTACTTCCCGCTTCAACTTGACGATACCCATACATAAAATCTATTCACAATACAGTCCGAGGTTAACATATTAGTAAAAATTGTAGAAAAAAATGTAAGAAAATAAACTATTTTTTAGACCCTGCACCCAATACAATGTCTAACTATATTAGGTTTAGACACCTTCGCCTTGGAGAGTTCTCACGGTCGTGACACTGGCGTTTTTTACCTGCTTATTGCAAAACTGTAACTCGATAAGTAAATGTAGGCGTCTCTGTATTTTGGGTGAAACAGGTGTTTTAGATGTTGAAATATGATTTTTATAAAAAACTTGCTTTACGCTGTATCCCCTATATAGATTTGTAGGAAGCGGGAACCTACTGTTAAGACACTCGTTTGCCACTCCGGGAACCTAGTGTTAAAATACTCGTCCGCCTCGCGCCCTCCTCCTATTTTCAAAGTACATTTTACATTTTGAGTGCCGGCCCTCAATGCTGCGCTTTGTCTCTATTTTCGATATGAGAAGAGTTAATTCCTCCGAGTAGAATTCGATCCTACGATCTAGCTAGAATATATAATATAAATATAATAGACTTTCTAGAATGATATCTTATTGTTTATACGTATCTTCAGTTTATTTATACGGCAAAAGGAGAAACCGAGTGCTCAACACTATGTACTTCAGTTAATATTATTTTTTTGAGCTATTGCGTCTTTGGATGATGGAGGCAATCACTTCGCTTTTGTATTGGATTTCTGATTTAGATATAACAAAACTATTGTGAAATAAATAAAATAATAATTTTTATCATCCAAAACATCGAGATGTCTTCTGAGTGAGTGATAATTGTAGTGATGTTTTGTTCTTGAATAAATGATCTTGTCTACTGATAATAAATAATATTAATGGTTCATAAGCTATGATGAATTGCAGCTTATGTCATTTATTTTAATGTATATATTAAATATAAAGAAAATATATGTATAAAGCCTTCCTGGCTTAGGGGCACAAGCGTGCGACTCTAAGCACGACAGTAGTGGGTTTATTTCCTTACTCTCGTAACGAGGCAAAACGCGACCTTGAATTTCAATACAATGTCTGGCTAAAAATGGAGAACGGAAGTGTCTACAACCTAGGCTTATAGATTCCTTTTACTTGTTTGCACCGTGCTATAGATCGGGATATAGTGCGAGGTTAAAAAAATATTAGTAAAGCGTGAGCTAGATTAGTCCCTCGAGAATTCAGCACCAATTTGCAACTTGAAAAAGTTAACAAAAGCTGTGGTTGCGAGTTTATTGATTAAAATGAACTACGAATATAAATAACACCTTTTTTCTTTACTATATTATATAAAAAATCATTCTTAACAAATTTCATGATTCTCGTTCAATTTCAATAGATTTTGATTATGCAGCGAATTTCATACAACATGTGGTAAAACGAAGAACTTTATGCTCCTCTCGTCTTTTAATTATGTTGACTTAGAATTTTTTTTAAGCGCACTTAGATATCTAATTTAAAAAGATTTTTAACTCGATACCTCCACTCGATTTTAAGATAGAATTTGTTAAAATGATAAAAGATAGATATTAAAGTATAGGTAAGTATTTAAACATATTTGTCTATAGCAAAAGAAAAATATTTAACACAAGCCCACGTTCCTTCACTTGTTAATTGATGACCGTTTCAATAATCTTGACCTTAACCTCAATAAAAATGTAAATTGAATCTTAACACAAGGATTTAGAGTTAAAAGTCCTTTAACATTTCACTGAAAAATCAGTTGCATAAAGTAATAAATGAAGCTATTTGGAACTTTCAGTTAATAGTGCTAACTTTTGCGGTCGGTTGTACTTTTGTTTGTAAACTTGAACTCGTTTTGTATCAATGAATGAGGCTGTGCTGTCATTGTTTTATTTTTTGTGCTATTTTTAATCTGTTTTAGATATTTATTTATCTTATATTTTAATTAATAGAAAAGGCTTCATGCTGTATCCCGAATGAAGCAAGGTATTTAAAGTAGAGGTAACCGCTCCGTTCCCCACTTTCCGCTGAATTTTTCGAACCATGGCGTGTTAAATGGCAAAATTCAACGCCGCGTTTTTGTTTTACCTTGGTACCAGAGCGAAGAAATAAAATATTAATTAATAATAATTCGTTCCCGCGAGTGGGAATAGAAACCCTAGGGGTTGCTATTCGCCACGATGTCCTCTAAATCAATTTTTAAAATTACTCTTTTAATATAATTTCAAATGATCGTTATAGAATGCTTAAATAAAGGTCCAGCTTTCATCTAGAAGGACAAAAAATATATAAAAGGGATGAAGAAAAAAACCCCTTCATATCCTGCTATGAAGAAAGAGCATGAAGCTGCTTCATAACACATCTCTTATGAAGTAGAAAGTGCCTCAAATTTCGGCAGAAAGTGGGTAGCGAAGTCAACTCTTGGTTTCCTACGCCTACTCTGCCGTGTGCTCGATACAGCATGAAGCTGATTTATTTATTTTTGTTTCTATCTTCTTGAGGCCAATCGTGGCGCAGGGGCACAAAGTGTGACTGTAAAACCGATTGGTTGTGGGTTCGATTGGAACTCGAGGAGATGAAATATGTATTGAAATTTATATTCCCATTTCTTCGCTCTGGTGTCGAGGCATAGAGCGGTGTTGAGTATTGCCACTCAACACGCAATGCCTCCAGAATTCGGCAGAAAGTATGGAACGGAGTGTCTTAATACTAGGTTCCCTCTGCCTACCCTGCTATGTGCGGGATACAGCGTGAAGCTGATTTTTTTTATTTCTATCCAAATGAATTCTTCTCTATTATTAAGTATCCAAGTTAATTCTTTGAATTATAAACGAAAACTCTACCCATTATCTAATAGAAGCGTCAATGCCGCTGTACAATACGTATTCATAATTTCATATACTCGTATCTATTGTATGTAAAGCTCGCACATTGTTACACAACCGAAGCGAGTCTTGACTTAACTTAGAAGAAAGAAGAAAATATAAATAAATAAAAATAGAAAATATAAATAAAAATAGAAAATACAAGTTATTTAGATATTTTTAATCTTCATTTTAGCTTTACGATGTATCCCGCACACCTGCCCAGGGTAGGCAGGGACAATCTAGTGTTAGAACACTCTGTTCTCTATTTTCTGTCGAATTGTCCGCCAGAGCGAAGAAATTAAAATATTGAATATTTAGTTTCCTCGAATGGGATCGATCCTGTCGCGATCACAGCCTGTCGCGTTTACATTCCCACGCCTTAGCCCCTGCACCATAACTGAACTCAGTTTGGATCGAAAATAGATTTAAAACTAGCTTTTATGCAAACTTCTCTTGCGCTGTCAAAAATAAATAATTAGGAATTGTATTCTATAAAATAAATCTGGAAAAAAAAATTACTCACCACTATCACATATAGAAGAATTAACTGCGTTACTTTGATACTACAAGGTAAGACGGTAATTTAACATTAATTTTAAACACTTAAGACACTTTTCAAGTGCAAAGTCGTTTATATCTATTATTATCGTGGGAATTTTTATTTTCCTCGTATTCAAGTTAAAATTATAAATAAATTGTGAATTTTTAAATGTTTACTTAATTTATGTTCTACAAATTAATAATTAAAAAATAAATTTTGATTTATTTATTTCTTAATTCTACAAATTCATTATAAACTGCGATTTATGAGATTTTTATGTTATCTTATTATATTTTTTCTGTACATATCAGCGTTGTTACGTTTTGCTTTGGGGAACATTTTAAGCAAAAAAGCGGAATTCTTTCGCCAAAATCGAGACAGATCGCTAGAAGTAAAACATAGAATATATATATAACAGTATTTTTTTAATACTTATCCGTTGTGTAATAGATAGGAATATAAAATATTTTCTTAATGTAACTTTTCTTATAACAATACCTGTTTGGTTTTACTCTGTACCTAAGCCAGTTAATCATTTATTTTTTAAATTTAAAATTAAAGTATGAAATATACTACTTACTTTTTACAAATTATTTTTTCTTGTACTATACTACAAATTTACCTAACGGTAAAAATATATAATACATATAGTTTCTCTTAAAATATTCAAAGAGATTCTTCTATTAAAAATCAACTAAATAGTTTAAAATATCTAATATTTAATTAAGAAATCCAAGTAGCTGTGAACTTGGCCGCATTTAATGAGAACAATTGTGATTTTCCGCGATTATCACAGAGGCCGTTGGTAATGAATTACCTATCTATGTATATCTAAACAGTGGTGTCGTCTCAAGGTTATATAACTTAATATAAGAATAAAGAATTTTATAAAGCTGTAATACATAAACTTCCGTTGAAATTCTATAAAATATATAAAATTTAATTAAATATCAGCTCCAGGCTGATTGTATACCGCATACTGTAGAGTAGGCAGAGAGAACCTAGTGTTATGTCACTCCGTTCGCCACTTTCCACTGATTCTTTTGTGTGGATGGCGTGTTTAGTGGCGGAACTCAACGCCGGGTTTTTGCCTTGGTGCTAGAGTGAAGAAATTAAATTATTAATAAATAATAATTCATTCCCTTGAGTGCAGGTCAAACCCACAACCGTTGCTTTATAGTCACACCTTGATGACCCTGCGCCACGACGGACTCCTTAAAAATTATAATTTGTTTATATAATGGTTTTCGTTACTGTACAACTGACAGACATTGCACAAACAAATCAACTGGAATCAGAAAATTGGAAAATAATATAGGTAAGTTAGTAGGGACAACTGACGATTTCCCTACGGAATTTTTTATATTACGTCTTAAAATCTACGCATCCAATGTTGTGGGCGACAGCTAGCAAAAACACATAAGTAGATATCTTTTATATTAGATATGCAACTTCTGGTAGAATATTTCTACACAAAATGACTGTGGATTTGAATATCTATAATAGTGTGAAAAAGCGTTTCTTTTAAATTATTTCCGTTTGCCTTATTTAACTCGAGGAGATGTTAGAGGTAGATTGAAGAAATCCTTTGGGTTACCATCTCTGGCAAAAAAGGATATGAGTATCGAAGAGCGGAGTGTCTTGGCACTAAGCTTTGTCTGCCTACCCTACTGAATGCGATACAAAGCTGTTTTATAAATAACTTTAGGAACATATCCTTCTATAAAACCAATCGGCTCAGTCGTAGCACAGGGGCAGGAGCAGGGGAAAAAATCGGCGGAAAGTAGGGAACGGAGCATCTAAACATTAGGTTCCCAGGTTCCTTCTTTCTACCTTGCTAAGTGCGGGGTACAGCATGAAGCTAAAAAATCTCTTTAATTTAGTTTTCAAAGCAAAAACATAGATATTAATACGGTAATAAAATGATTCATCTAACGTGACAAATGATCATCATCAGGCAACACGCTATACCTGACTCATTATATAATGACTGACCAGAGCAATGCTATAAAAACAACATGTCATGTAATTCCATTGTCTAAAGTGTCCTTCTTATATGTCTTTTAATTTGGACTAGTCATGATTTTAATGTTGAGCTCAGAGAGGTAAATTAATGATTAATTTACATTAAATTGTTTATTTGTTAAATTGTGGCCAGCCGTGGTGCAGTGGCACAAAGTGTAGGCACACTTTGTGCCCCTGCACAAACTGGTTAACCGACTGGTTGTGGGTTCGATCCCCATTTGAGGAAATAAAATATTTATTTAAAATTCATATTTCAATTTCTTCGCGCTGATGTCGAGGTATAGGGCTGCGTTGAGTTCCACCACTCAACTCGCTATGTCTCCAGAATTCGGCAGAAAGTGGGGAACGGAGTGTCTTAACACTAGGTTCCCTCTGCCTACCTTGCTGTGTGCAGAATACAGCAAGAAGCTGAAAAAAAATGTTTACAGCGTATGAACTGTAAACACGATAATACAATTATTTTCTTACCTCGATGTAACAAGAAAAAGCATATAATCATAAAATTAAGTAGAAAGTAAGGAACGGGGTACACTAGGTACCCTCTGCCTATGCAGAGTACAGCGTGAAGCTAAAGAAAGTGATGAAACAAACTTTAAAATAGATATTTTCATAATATTTTTTAACGATTGAATCAATTTACCATCTTCAAAACAAAATCAAATATTCCTTATTGTGCACTTTTGATATTATAATCGAGTAACTAAGTAAAATATGTCTGTCCTATAGGAAACTACCACCGTTTCTCAATGTTCTAACAGCAATATTTTTTTTTTCAAAAATCTTTTACTTAAACTAATCCCGAATCTAGACATTGCTACTTCTACGGCTACCTTAAACCTTAACTTAATAAACCTTTGACCTTCGTCCAAATCATTATTTAAGAGATCGTGCAAAGAAATTACACCACCTTCCCATAAAAGGTACCTCGAAATGGTCCATTTGACACGTCCGTCATATAATTTGTCACACGCATGGGCATGGCCATGCTTTTATATATATAGAGCCCTGTCATGGTGACCTTGGATTATATGGATGGAATGAGGAAAATTGTATTTGTTACTGTTGTTGTTTTGTTTTTGTTTAGGGGTTTTAATAAAATGAAATGAATTTTGTCGTTGTTTGTTTCATTTTTACTTATTTAAATGAATTATTTTAATTTTTTAGTAGTGATAAAGAAATAATCGAACCCACAACCAGTCGCGTTTACAGTTACACTTTGTGCCCCTGCGCCACGATCGACCTCTAATTATTTATTATTTTATTTACCCTTGAGGATATATATACATACATACGTATATTTCTAAGCTATATATATATATATATATATATATATATATATATATAGCNATTTTATATATATATATATATATATATATATATATATATATATATATATATATATATATATATTCAATTAATAAGCGATATTCTCAAAATGGTGATCTGCATTTTCTTGATTTTAAATGTAATAAGTTATTGACTTAAATAAAATGTGAAAATTTGAACGTTTTCCAAGAGCCGCACGTTGCCGCCGCATCTTGCCTCGTTAAAATTTTTATACATTTTTTAAAGATATATTTTACTGTGCTGAGTATAGAATAATCCTTTAAAAATATTTGATAAGCTTTTTTTTCTTTACAGTTGGAAGCTCAACAACGCTACACACTCTTCCAAAGAGGACTATGGGAGGCAGCGCAACAGATACCCCGCGGAGCTATTAGAGATTTTGGTACATTCAGACAACTGCGCATGCTGTCTGCTATTGGAGCCGCCGCGTTACCTCCAGATCAGTTAGATAGAGTAAGTAATCTTTTTGTAGCTTCATTCCCATGAGTGAAAATCGAACCCATAGCCGTTGTCATAGAGCAGCCTCTAATAAGAAAAAAATGCGTGTGAGTAAAGATATGTCAATAAAAATAATAGCAAGACGATAGCTTATATATGGAAGTTAATGTTTGATCATTCGTTTTAGGTCATTTATAAAAGTTGTTAGATAGAGGAAAGTGTCACGTCTTTCTATACGAAAACACGCTGTATCCCGCACATAGCAGGGTAGGCAGAGGAAACACTCCATTCCCCACTTTCTGCGGAATTCTGGAGGCATTGCGTGTTGAGTGGCAGAACTCAACGCCGCGCTTAGCCTCGACACCAGAGCGAAGAAATAGAAATATAAATTTAAGTAAATATTTCATCTCCTCGAGTGGGGATCGAACCCACAACCAGTCGGTTTTACAGTCACACTTCGTGCCGCTGCTCCACGACTGGCCTCGAGAACGACGAAACAAGAACAATTCTAATTTATCGCATATAGCAAGACCATGTACAATGAACTTAGAGCTTAAGCACTCCATACTTCTCTTTCTACTTAATTTTGAAGACTGCGTATTGATCAGCGGAATTCAACGTCGCGCTTAACAAACATATTTTAAAACCTTAAAGTTTAAACGAAAAATAAATAATACTTGAAATTGAATAATGGGAATCGAAGCCACAACCACCTCGAAACCAATCAAAATATAGTCTTTACAATAAATTGTTACTTACTTTTCAGTACAATCGCATCATCAACGACATGCTGGCTGTATACAATTCAGCAGAAATATGCGCATACAATGAACCCTTCAAATGTGGACTTCACTTGCAACCAGACCTGCAATACATCATGTCACATTCTAGAGACTGGGACGAGCTGCAGCATGTTTGGACAGAGTGGAGAAGGAATACTGGAAGGAGGATCCGTGATCTGTACGAGCAGCTAGTTGATCTGACTAATCAGGCTGCTAGGTTGAACAGTAAGTTTTCATTTTGTATTAGCCTTTTGGTGCAGTTTTTGAACGTTTGGTCATATAGAAATAATTAGGTAGGTCGCCTTTAGTATTTCTTAATAAATGGCTACTGTATACAAGAAGATTTTTTCTTTAAATTTCGAAAATTTGAATAAGTAGTTCCT
The DNA here is from genome assembly GCA_013403705.1 of Heliconius hermathena. Classification (NCBI taxonomy): domain Eukaryota; kingdom Metazoa; phylum Arthropoda; class Insecta; order Lepidoptera; family Nymphalidae; genus Heliconius; species Heliconius hermathena. The sequence continues at coordinate 981,960 of JAAIXJ010001825.1, forward strand.
GTGATTAGCGCGTTCTCAGAAGCAACTGTTTTTGATTATAATAATAGTATAGATATATTTATGTTTTCAATGTTCTCATCAATTAATCATTTATAATCCATTACATTTCAAATCTTTTGTGTAAAATTTTTTTTCACGCTGTATCCCGCATATAGCAGAGTAGGTAACCAAGTGCTAAAGCACTCTGTCCTTTATTTCCTGACCAATATTTATATATATTGTACGTGTAATAATCTAAATAAAAATAAATATATCATCATGTAAATAATATTTCCAGGTGGTGTCATAGATATATTTTTATAATCACGTCACATTTGATGAACATAATACTCGTAATATATTACTTTTTAAAAAGCGCCTACTTATTTTACTTAGCAACAGCGTTATCTATTTTATTTGCTTTTTATTTTTAATAATAATATATTTATTGCAATTATATTGTAACAAAAAATGTTCTTATTTTTTCCAGATTTTACTGATGCATCAGCTTTTTGGATGTTCCCTTACGAAAGTCAGAATATGAGACAAGAAATCGATGAAGTATGGGAACAGGTGAATAAAATTTATTTATTCTAATCTAAATAATAAAATATATTTACGTAAATAATGATTTCGGTTTACGTTTAATAAAAAATATATATTCTATAATAATCGTTTCAAAATAATTCTACAGAACTTTTACTCAAAAATGTACCCAGAAACGCCCCGGTCTTGTGGTCATTTGGAAGCAATGATTGTCAATCAAAAAAATCTTAATACTTTGAATTTTAAAATAAAAATATGCAACTCCTTAAGACTTTTTTTGTGTAAAAGTTTTTATTTTTCATATATTGATGTCTTTTTTCAAAAATTCTGAGCGTCAGGCTATTCTATGATGAGCATGATCCCTACTTCTACGACCATGAAGTTAAAAAATAAAATGAAGATAAAATGTAAATAAATTAATAAAAACAAAACACATTTTTTAACTGTAAAAAATTAATCAGCTTCATGCTGTATCCCGCACACAGCAGGGTAGGCAGAGGGAACCTAGTGTTAAGACACTCCGTTCCCCACTTTCTGCCGAATTCTGGAGGCATTGAGTGTTGAGTGGTAAAACTCAACGCCGCGCTTTGCCTCTATACCAGAGCGAAGAAATGGAAATATAAATTTAAGTAAATATTTCATGTCCTCGAGTGGGGATCGAACCCACAACCAGTCTGTCCAGAACCAGTCAGATAGAACCCACAACCAGATCAGAACCCACAGTCAGTCCAGGTTTTACAGTCACATTTTGTGCCGCTGCGCCACGACTGGCCTCAACTATAATAAATTCATATCCAAATTTCCCTAAATTTTCAGGTGAAGCCAGTGTACGACCTACTCCACGCGTACGTACGACGTCGTCTACGCGAGTCGTACGGTCCAGAACGTATCTCCCGCTCAGCACCCATTCCAGCTCATGTACTCGGTGACATGTGGGGCCAGAGTTGGTCTGGTATAGCACCCTTCACTCTTCCCTATCCTGGGAAGAAGCTGGTTGATGTCACTCCAGAAATGGTTCGGCAGGTGTGTTGATTTTAAGAATTTTTCATATTTTTTTTAATTATGAAAAACAGAAAAAATACAATGAATTCGATGATTGGGATGAACTCGTTACTCAACACTTAGTAAAGTAAATTATAATTTTAGAAAACATTTTTAATTTTTAATGTTTCTAAAAACGTGAATAGCGTTTTGTTTATTCATATTAAACTAAATAAAACTCAAAACTTATGAAATTCTGTCTTATATTTGTGAAATATTATTTATCACAAAATTATTTATTTAGAATATAATTTGCTTTATTCAAATAATGCTCGATATAAGGTAATGCTCTTTTTCTTTATTTTCTTTTCTGCTTTTCCTATTTAATTTTTTATATATTTTTTTGTGTGTATTATAGGGTTACACGCCACTCACTATTTTCCAACTAGCCGAGGAGTTCTACGTATCCATGAACATGTCCGCGATGCCTCCAGACTTCTGGTCGCTGAGCGTGTTGGAGCAGCCAGCGGATAGGCACATCCACTGCCAGCCTTCTGCTTGGGACTTTTGTAATGGACATGACTTCCGGTAAATAAAATGATGTTTAATATAATATAATGAAAAATAAAAAAAATGAAGAGTTAAATGTTAAGTGAATGTTTAGTTAACGCTGATGCAATTTGTAAGAAAAAATACTTTTCCTTTAATTAATACGTGTTCTATAAAAATATAGAATGATATAATAAGACGTATAGTAGGTTCAAATCATATAATGGTACAGCTTTTGAATATAAATATATTTATTATTTTACAATGTTAACAGTATACTGAAACAAAACTGATTGTATATAAGTTATTAAATTATTACCTTACTTATATACTTAGTAGCTTCATGCTTTATCCCTTGCGGGATAGTCAACGCCTACGGAGCTCCAACATACAATTATTACATAAATCGTAACCTCTTGGTTTAATATAATTTTTTTATGTTCCAGCATCAAAATGTGCACACATCCGGACATGAAGGACCTGATCACATCTCACCACGAGATGGCGCATATCCAATACTTCCTGGCTTACAGAAATCAACCTAAGGTATTCCGTGATGGCGCTAATCCAGGTTAGTCATATATTATAGAATATTTTATAATACAAAGCCCTTTTAATAGATCATATAATACCTGTACGAATATTAGTAAGATTATACTAATAACAGTTTTGTATGTTTGTATATCCAATTTTTTCATTTACTACCAAAGGTTCGTTTCTCATGTGATTAGGTAGTTTAGAATAATCAATTTAAGAGAAACGTAACGTCACTAGCTTGTAAACTATTCCGGCTTCTTCTGGAAGAGGTGAAGCTAAAACAGTATCTATTAGAACCACTTGCTTCTCGACATGTTCAATTTATTATATTTTTGTACGTTTCGTTCTACATATTTCACCAATATATGGAAGATATCATCGAGAGAGTGAAAATAATAAAAAACGCAATTAGATGTCTTTGATATCACATACAAAAATATATGTGTTAATAATGAACGCTATGTGCTATAATTGTATAATTATTTTATATTATAAAAAAATTGTATTTTATCTATACGCGTCAATTTTAGAAGCTCATGCTTTTTAGATGAAATCTTGACGATCTATCTGTCATACAGTACCCAGTCCCACTTACCGTCAAGGCATTGCTTAACGCCAGGCGTGTTACCAGAGCGAAGAAATAAAAAAAAATTGTAATTCCTGTAAGGGAATCTAACCTGCAACTGTCGCGTTTACAGTCACAGACTTGTGCCTCTGCGCCACGACGGCCTCACTACTAACTACTGCTTTAAATTAAATTATTCGGTTTATGTTGGATAATATAATTATTGAGGATGTCTTAGGCCCACAGTAGCCCAGCTATTCCTGTGGTCTGATTTACCACAATTCTATATCGTACGCCCAAAGAAGCTGATAAAGGCTACTGCAACTAAGGAAACTGAGAACAGTCATGGCGCAGGGCACGAGCTTGTGACTGTAAACGCGAAAGGTTGTGGGTTCGATTCCCACTCGAGGGATTCAAACATTTAATATTTTCATCTCTTCGCTCTGGTGTGGAGGCAAAGCGCGCCGTTGACCTCCGCACATTCAACATGCAATGTTGTCAAATGTCTCCAGAATTCAGAGGAAAGTGAGGAATGAAAGGCTCTATCTGACTATTTTTGCCTTTACAGTGTTAAGCTGAAATTAAAAAAATACTCAGGAAACACAATCATCCGATAACATTTATTGATTATGGCAGTTTACAATTAAAACAAATAAATAATTGAATATCTACAAAAATAAACATTTATAAACATCTTTATAATTATAATACTCTAAAAGACATGACAACAATGGTAAAAAGTAGGGCCATCTTATAATCGAGACAGGATGCTGTGTTACAGAGATCTGTATCACAAGTACAGTAGGTTATGAAGAGGTCGCCGTTGCCAGTTTGACGTCTGCACGTGTGACCTCCCACCTCCTCTTCAATGAAACCACACTGACGGACAATACGTACTTTGCCGTAGACTGAAAGAAAAAATTATGATAATGCTATATTTGATTCTCAAAGGTGAACTATATAAGAGATTTTTTTTCAAGGAAACCAGTAAATGTTCAATAGTAAATAAAAAAATCAATAATTAAAAAAAAATGATAACTATTTTTAAAACATATTGAATAATACGTGTTTGAAGGTAAATACTGTTTGTATCTTGTAATTTTTCACCTGTAATAATGTTTTTTTGCATGACGCTCCCATCAGAGTAGGCAGAGGGAACCTAGAGTTAAGACACCCTTTCGATATTTCATTTTTTCGGGTGGGAATTGAACCCACAATCTGTCGAGTATACAGTCACATATTGTGCTCCTGCGCCACGAAAATATAAACCGTATTAAAATTAGGACCATCGTGGCACAGTCACTTAGCGTAAACGCGATTGTCCTGAGTTCGACCGGCAGAAGGATCTCTGCCTAAACTGCTATATGCGGGATACAGTGTGAAGCTATAAAAAAAATATAAAAGCTATAGCTTTAAAAGCTTAATATATATGACCTATCTACGCATAATTTTGTACTTACTTTCCATTTTTATAACTCGACAAAAAGTAGGTTCTACAGGATTTATATGTTCCGGGGGGTCCCTTAGGGAGCAGTTAACGATTCCAAGGCTAAACGAATCGAACTCCTCCCCACATCGCGGGTCGTACGCACTGTTACAGTCGTAACAGAATATTGAAGAGGCTGTAAAAGAAAATATTACAAATTAACAGGACCGATTGTCATGACAGACCGTGGTGGTACATTGGCACAATTGTTCACTAAAAATGTGATGTTTATGGATTCGATCTCCGTTTATGGGATTTTGTATGTACATTATCCTTCGAATATATCTCTAGTACCCGTGTGCCTTAAAATTCTATGGAAAAGGAAATTTTATATACAAAACGGCACATAAAAAAAGGAACTTTCGATTGGATATAATTTCTTTGAGTTATTAACTTAACTTAGCTTTACGCTTTATCCCTAGCGACTTTATCCCTTGGTGGTCAACAATTTCATCCTTGATAGTGGTCTTGTAGCAACTACAAGTACTGAGGCAGCCGAGGACCTCAGGAGTAAGATCCCTTTTAGTTGCACCATGGACGCAAAAATCAAAGTCCGAACGATCGCCTCTATTCTGGTAAATAGTGTTGCAGAAAATCCCGCAAGACTTTTCGTGGACGAGGCCCTAATGAACCGTTTTGGGGCAATCGTAATGGCGGCCATATTATCAAAGGCCAAAACACTTATACTTATCGAGGACATAAACCAACTACCCTTTATCGACAGATTAAGCCTCTTCCAAATGCACTATATCGGCCCAAACCTCGTGACGGCCATCAGTCAAGAGCTAGCGAGATCATATAGATGTCCAATGGATGTGACATACGCGCTCAACGAAGTTTATAACGGAATCTACTCAGCCCGACAGATAACTCGCTCCCTGAGAGAGTCGCGATACACGGGTGCTTCTATCCCTATAGATTCTCCCAATACTCTGTACCTGGTCCATACACAAGCAGAAAAGGCGGACCTTATCAGGAAAAGATACGGAAAGGGGGGAAACTCACGCACCCTGACCATCAACGAATTTCAGGGACGTACATACGAGTTTGTAGTAATCATCCAAACTAAGACCATTAAAAACGCCCTACACGACAGCATATCACATGCAATCGTCGCCTTAACAAGGCATACAAAAGGATGCATCTACTACCCTGACGCCGAGGAAGACGCTATCGGCAGGTTCATTCGCCGGGAAGATGAAGGTTCCGTGACTGATATAGTGGAACACAACATCAAAATGGCTATTTCCTATAGAGATGAGGAGGCAATAGATATATTACGAAATCAACTAACTGCGCCGCAACATAATCAACGGCCAAAAACTCGGATTTCAAAAAAGCAGACCATTCAAGATAGCAAGATATTAACGTCCACTTCACATTTTAAAAAGAAAAAATAACATTTTTAATAATCAATTAAGTACAAAAAAGGCACGGACAACAAAAGTCTGTGGCACATAACAATTCAATTATAAAAAAAAAAACTATTTTGTCGGCAAATCTTTGTAACGGTTGTTGTAGTAATTGTTTATACTTATTAAATAAATATAAATTCACCCTTTCATATTAAATACGTGATTGATTGTATGGATGCAAACAGTACAGTATTCGCATATAAGTACATTTATCTAACAAAATATTTTTTTTTACCGTTTGTTACGCCAATGAACCTTTGAAATATGTGAAAAAGATAATGATATATCACTAACCTATACCTATGAGGCAAGTCGTGGCGCAGCGGCACAAAATGTGACTGTAAAACCGACTGGTTGTGGGTTCGATCCCCACTCGAGAAGATGAAATATTTACTTAAATTTATATTTCCATTTCTTCGTTCTGGTGTCGAAGACAAGCGCAGCGTTGAGTTCTGCCACTCAACACGCAATGCCTCCAGAATTCGGCAGGAAGTGGGGAACAGAGTGTCATAACACTAGGTTCGCTCTGCCTACCCTGTTGTGTGCGGGATACAGCGTGAAACTGATTTATTTTACTAACCTATACTTGTTTACACCTTATAATCTAGCACAAAAGTAAAAAAAAAAATTATACTGTATTTATATTTCAAGTTTAAGTTGAAGTTAAAGTTTATACTGTATTTATATTTCAAGTTTAAGTTGAAGTACAAATACAATATCCATGTTGTAAATTATGTAAATAATATTGTTGTAAATTCGATCCCCATTCGGTGGAAAGATTGTATTTAAATTATATTTTTTTCGCTTTCTGGTAGACTAAGTGCGGCGTTGAGTTTCTCGTAGGATAAATTATTTATTACTGGTCGAATGATAAATGACTGCAAACACAATGTTTGTGGGTTCGATCCCATTCTGAGTAATGATTATTTGACAGACAAAGTGCTGCGTTGATTTCCGTGACTCAACAAACAATATTTTGATATTTTTAGGTTCTCCGTTTACTATGTTATTGAGGAAAACTTGAAGCTAAATAACAAACCTCGACAATCATACAAAATTAATAAAAACCACACAAAAAACTTTAAAATTACAGGAAATGTTTAGAATTTTTTCCCTAATTAACGCTGCTAAAATTGATTAAAGATTTTTTATGTACAAAATCGACTATTACTGAAATATGATATTAGTCATATAGAAGGGAAACCTTACACACAGAATTGGATTAAATGTTGTGTCATGTTGAACTTGGTTTGAATTTGCTACGCTAGTGTGACCATAATAGCTGACATTGGAACATAATTATACTTGAAGTTTCTATAAAAATAGCACATGGCCAAGTGTATGCAGTATTGTATAATATATTTTAAGCTTATGTATTATTTTGAAACCAATCGTGGCGCAGGGGAGGACGTGACTGTAACCGCGAAAGGTTGTAGGTTCGTTTCCCACGTGAGGAATTGAAATATTTAATATTTTCATTTCTTCGCTCTGGCGTCGAGGCAAAGCGCGGCGTGGCGCGGTGGACTTGCACCACCCAACATGTAGACTCTCCGCTAACCATTTTCCGCCGAATCGCCTTGGTGTCACAGAAAATAAAAAAAAACACAAATATTAATTTATTCCCTCGAGAGGAGATCGAACCCATAACCGTCGCGTTACGTCGCGTTACGGTCACACCCTTGTGCCTTTGCGCCACGACTGGCCTCAATAAATCTTCAAAAACACAAATTAATGGTGATCCTAATAAAATTTGTAAAACGAGTAGTTTAATGTTAACATTACTGATTGACTCCTCTATAAAGGTTTTAAAGAGATTGGTTTCTAATCAGCCGTAGCTATATAGTGTAGTTTTAATAATTAAAAATTTTTTTTATATAAATAACTTTTTGTTAATCTCATTGTAAGTTTTTTTTTCTATTGAATAAGAATAAAGATATTTAAGTATTGTGTTAGTAGCAAATGAAACATTTTAATATTAATATAATCTTAAACTTTAGTACTTAATTTATTTTCTAAAAATCTGTTTATAAATAGGTTTTTATAAATAGTTAATAAATAAAATTTAAAAGATAGTGTAAACAATGTCAATACAGAACATGAAGGCGTCTAGGAAGATGTTACCTTCCTTTGGGAAGGTTGAAGGGTGCAACCTTTTGGCCCATCATTACTAAGATTTTGGCTAAGTATAATGCCAAAAGAAAATCTGGCTTTAGAGAATGGGAAACTAATATGAATATCTGATTAATATGATTCTATAGAGAATAAGACTAAAAAATATTATTTAATAAAACGTTATTTAATTATCACTTAGAGATGGTGATACCATTGGCAGGAAGTAGTAGTAGATATCTCCACTTGGTGAAATGATTTTATTTAAATTATTTTCATTACCCAGTTCTGGTTAACTAAGGTGATTGCGTGTTGAGTGGCGTAACTCAACGCTGCGCTTTGTCTTATTATCAAAGCGAGAGTAATAAAAATAAATAATAATAATAATATAATGAAAATAATATCCTCGTATGAAAATCGAACCCATAACCGTCGCGTTTACTGTCAAATCCCACCGTTACCGCTGTGTCGCAATGCTATGACAGCCTCAAAAAAAACTAAAAATACGTACCTATTTCGGATCAGAAACTTACCATATTTAAAACACAATACCAAAAGCAGTATTGTACCGGCGATATTTGATATTGACACCATTGTAGTTAAACTTTTCAACTGACGACGCAAGGAGTCTAAATGTAACTGAATTAAGTTGATGGTACATTGTATAATTTAATTAGAAAGTGCTTGTTATCCACTAATAGGACTGCGCGATTATATACATAATATTTTATATCTTCTCTCACGGATTGTTCGGTGGGTTGGTAGCTTTTGCTCGAGAAGCGTTCTGTTCGTATACATATGACCTTATATGTCATTTAAAAACTTTGAGATGATTTCCCAAGAACATGTTTCTTTTATTTAGATTTTATTCTTAGATCCTGATACGTTTATATAAAGCGCGGCGTTAAGGTACGGCTAAGTATGTCCTTACTTGCACTAAACGCACACATATATATTATATGTGAATAAAAAAAACACATAAAAAATATTTTAATCACGTTATTCACCTTCATAGATTGTGTAGAATGATGATTTCGGTAATACCAACATTCGCAAGCGCTTCTAAGCTCAAATTTACGTGATTAGAACGAACAGTTCCCCATATTACGACATCTGGTCCGCGGGCTACGTGGCGAGAAATCAAGATATTAGGTTTTATTACACGACCGAGTTTACAAACGAAAGTCATGAGAGATTATTGGATTTAGACTAATAGTAAGTCAGTTTGTATTTGCACTACATTTTTTGTTATCTTGACATCTTTTTATGGTTACGTTCCTGAAAAAGGTTGAGGCCAGTCGTGGCGCAGGGGCACAAAGTGTGACTGTAAAACCGACTGGTTGTGGGTTTGATCCCCACTCGATGAAATGAAATATTTACTTAAATTTATATTTCCATTTCTTCAAATGGTGTCAAAACGAAGCGCGGCGTTGAGTTCTGCCACGCAATACCTCCAGAATTCGGCAGAAAGCGAAGAATGGAGTGTCTTAACACTGTGTTCCCTCTGCCTACCCTGCTGTGTGCGGGATACAGCATGAAGCTGATAAAAAAAAGTAAAAACGGAACCCTTACAGGATCTTTCTGTTGCGAACTGTTATGTTCTCACTTCATGCCAAATAGGTGAGTAGGTCCACGAGAAGTACCTATAGCATAGGTTTTAATTGCGCAGCGAATTTCATATATTACATATTTCATATAAAATACAGCAGCATCATAGCATAATTTTGCGTATCTTTTGATTGCGTTGACTTAGAAGATTGATTTTCTGTGCTTCAAGGGATCACAGACTTAAAAAGTTGATGTTAATTCCAGCTTCATACTTCCACGCGGTCTTGAGATAAATAATCGTGGCAGACAGACAGACATACAACAAAGTGATCCTATTAGTGTTCCGTTTTTACATTTTAAAGTAGGGAATCACAATTAACAATTTAAACTTTAATGTTCTCTCTTGTAAAGTTATCGATCTCACATTGGTTAATATGAAGGCAAGACAAGAGGTTCAGGCAAGGATAGGACAAGCAAATAGCTCGCGTTATTTGTGAAGTGGTACGATAGATTTATATGGACAAGGATTTTGGTAAAATCGAAAATCGTTTGATATAATACAAAAAAAAAACGTAAATAATTGAATAGATCACTATTATCAAAAACAAAGAAATGATAATATCTATTTCTTCTTCAAATCACGGCGTTGAGTTTCGCCACTCGATATGCAATGTCTCGAAAATTGGGCGGAAAGTGGGAAGCGGGCCGAGTATCTCAGCCCACGGAGAAATATAGGTTATAATTTAAGTTACAAAAAATTCTTTAACCTCTAGATATTGCTTAAGCATAACGTGGTCTCTTTCCATTTTATTTTCAGCTTCACTCTGTGTCCCGCATATTGCAGGGTACGCAGAGGGAACCTAGTGTTAAAGGATTTTGTTTCCTATTATTCCCTGAATTTTCGAGGCGTAGTTTGTTAAAAGGCGAACGCCGCTCTTTGCCTTGTCACCAAAGCGAAGAAACGGAAATATTAAATATTGATTCCCAGTCGAGATTTTTTTTTCTCTAACCCACAACCCGTCGCGCCTACAGTCACACCTGAATAAAATATTTCTTTTCCTTAGAATATTATTGTAGATATCACTCGCTCTAGAAAGATGAAACCAATATTTTTTCATAAAATGCTAATTTAACATATGTAAATATATAAATATTTCTTTCATAATAAGCAGCACTGGTCATGTTTGGTGAAGGCTCTTACTTTCATTTATAATTTCTTGTCTCTGACCTTCTGATCTCGAAGCTATCTGTTTAACAGTAAATTTTAGATAAAAAATATAAATAGAGGCCAGCCGTGGCGCAGGGGCACAAACTGATACTGTGTGACTGTAAACACGACTGGTTGTGAGTTCGATCCTCACTTGAGGAATTGAAATATTTATTTAAATTTATATTTCTGTTTCTTCGCTCTGGTTTCGAGGCAAAGGACGGCGTTGAGTTCCGCCCCTCAACTAATATCGCATAAATTTATGACGTTCGTAAAATTATAAAATAAATAAGAAAATTTGGTTATAACCGAGATTTTTTTAAAATAAATATGGTATTTGCATCAGTTAGTCTTAGACTTCTTTTAAATATTTTAAATAAAAAGAAATATTAATGTATAGACGAATTTAATATTTAAACAACAGCTTAAGAGATAACCTTTTGAGATATTGGTCGAGGCATGTAGCTTTTAAGCTGTTAACTGAAATGACTAAAGGTAGAATGATAGTGGCACTGACATTTCACGAGGCAGTAATCTCTTGGGCCAAGTCCAAGTTGCCCGTATATAGCAAGGTAGGCAAAGGGAACCTAGTGTTAAGACATTTAGTATCTCATTTTCTGCCAGACTTTCGAGACGTTGTGTGTTAAGTGGTGGAAATCAATGGCGCGCTTTGCCTTTTTACTTAAATGGAGGAAATGATAGTAATTTATTTTCCCAAATGGGAATCGAATCCACCACCGTTGCTTATACAATCAGACGTACTGCCGCTGTGACGGGTTTTAATATAAATAAATATTAAATCAGCTTCACGCTGTATCCCGCACACAGCGGGGTAGGCAGAGGGAACCTAGTATTAAGACACTTCGTTACCCACTTTCTGAATTCTGGAGGCATTGCGTGTTGAGTGACAGAACTCAATGCCGCGCTTAACCTCGACACCAGAGCGAAGAAATGGAAATATAAATTTAAGTAAACATTTCATCTCCTCGAGTGGGGATCGAACCCACAACCAGTCGGTTTTATAGTCACACCTCGTGCCGCTGCAGCACGACTGGCCTCATAAATATAAATAATTTTGTCTATGTATATTGATGACTATTAAAAAAAAAATAAAAAAAAAATTAAATTAGCTTCACGCTGTATCCCGCACACAGCAGGGTAGGCAGAGGGAACCTAGTGTTAAGACACTCCGTTCCCCACTTTCTGCCGAATTCTGGAGGCATTGCGTGTTGAGTGGCAGAACTCAACGCCGCGCTTAACCTCGACACCAGAGCGAAGAAATGGAAGTATAAATTTAAGTAAATAGTAAAAAAAAAAAAAAAAGATTTCTTATTAAAAAAAATCTTATCCATTTTATGTTTTTGTAGCGCATCCATTTACCGTACACGTAATAGTAAATTTACGGAAATTAATACTAGCGATTACGGTATGGTTACGTAATGGACGCATCTCGTTTCTACTATACATTAATGAATGTTTTAATAGATGTGGCTTTATTTACATATATTTTTTGGAACATCAACTGTAAATAAGGTAAAATTTGTAAAAAAAAAAATTTGGAAATGTAATAGTAAATGAACGGAACGGGAATAGAACGGAGTGTTTTGGCATAACATACAGCGTGAAGCTAATTTATTATTGTAATATATTTTTTTACCTTCACGGTGTATCCCGTTCACAGCATGGTAGGCAGAGGGAACCTAGTGTTAAGACACTCCGTTCCCCACTTTCTGTCGATCGCTGAACGCATTGCGTGTTGAGTGGCGGAACTTGAACCTTGCGGAACCGCGCTTTGCCTCGACACCAGAGCAAAGAAATTAAAATATAAATAAAATATGTTTCTTAATAAATTAGCACTCGGACTAGATTTTGATATTTTTTTTGGGGATCACTTTTAAGTTTGTACTATAAGCGGAATAGTGTTATTAGTAGGGATATAAAGAAGGAACCTAGTGTTAGGATATTCCGTTACCCTTATTCCTCTCATTTTAGAGACCTGCGTGTTGAGCCTACTCAATGTCTCCTTTTATCTACAAGCGGGGAAATGATAAACTTAAATATGATCACTCCCCCGCGTTGGGAACGAACCCACCACCATTACTGAGCCACGACGGCCACAATATAAAGTACCTAAGCATATTTTTCATAAAAACATAAAAATATTTTAACACAAACATACCACATCTAGGTAGTTCTATATAAAATACAACTTTTTTTATAAACGTTCGAGCTCACATCGGGGTCAAGTTTAGCATCGATAAATGTATTTAGGCTCAGTAGAAATTACGAATGGAATATATGAATAACTTTAGTTTTTCCCTTTCGATACTAAAATTATATAAAGATTAGATTGTTTTTTTTTTTATTTTTTTGTTTAGATGTTTTAGTTAAATATCACTATTTATTTTGCCTTTTTATATTATACAACTCTACTTATTTTTTATAAATAAATAGAGTTGTACAATTTAAATGTAAAAGTATAATTTAGTATTAAAATTGACTATTTTACTTATAATAAGCAAAGGACACAAGCGTAAACGCGACGATTGTGGGTTTGATTCCTATTCGGGGAAGTAAATTATTTAGTATTTTCAATTCTTACTTCTGAGAACGAGGCAAAACAGCGCGGCGTTGAGTTCTGCCAATCAACACGCAATGTTTCTAGAATTTGGATGGACAGAGCGAAACGGAAGTGTTTTAATGGAAAGCGGAGAGTTTTAACACTGAGTCCTAGCGCGCCAGATACAGCGCGAAGTAAAAAAAAACACGAAATAAAACAATACAATTAAAAAAATCTAGGCCAGTCGTGGCGCAGGGGCACAAAGTGTGTAAATCGACTGGTTGTGGGTTCGATCCCCACTCGAGGGGATGAAATATTTACTTAAATTTATATTTCCATTTCTTCGCTCTGGTGTCGAGGCAAAGCGCGGCGTTGAGCTCTGCCACTCAACACGCAATGCCTCCAGAATTCGGGAGAAAGTGGGGAACGGATTATCTTAAGACTAGGTTCCCTCTGCCTACCCTGCTGTGTGCGGGATACAGCGTGAAGCTGACAATTAAAAAAAAACGTAATATAGCTTTGTTCTAAGTTGTAATTTTAGCCGTAAATCTAGAATGATATAGTAAACCAGTTCAGTTAATTTTTCCGATACGTTTCCGTGCGAGTCTATCAATCGAGACGGTTCCGCGTTTACTTTCTCTTCTTACCTTTCATTTGGTCTTTTGTATGGATTTAATATATTCGAATTAGTTACTTTAGTTATCTTTTGAAGGCAAGTTTTTGTTATAAATAAATATAAATAAAAGAAGAAGAAATTGCGTCTTGATTGGCGAAACTCAACGCCAAGCTTAGTCTTGTTACTATAGAGAGGAAATGAGAATGGAATCGAACTCACGACCAAAGTGTTTATTATAAGATGCTGTGCCGCTGTGAAACATATTTGATTTGTATATTAATATTAAATTAAGTCTTAACATGTTTGCTATTCAGTTGTGTAGATATGGCTAAAAATCATGGCCTAAAAATCAGCTTCACGCTGTATCCCGCACACAGCAGTGTAGGCAGAGGGAACCTAGTGTTAAGACACTCCGTTCCCTACTTTATGCTGAATTCTGGACGCATTGCGTGTTGAGTGGCAGAACTCAACGCCGCGCTTTGCCTCGGCACCAGACTGGCCTCATAATGGCATGAATGGCTATTTTTCTCACAGATTTTTCCATTTCCATTTTTCTTGTTTTGAAGAAATACCGCCTTCTACTTGTATCGATACTAAGTTCAAGACATATATTTTAGTTTCAACAAAAAATCTATGAAAATCAAAATAAGATTCGTATTGTCTACAGGTTTCCATGAAGCTATCGGCGAGACGGTCGCATTATCAGTCTCATCACCACGCCATCTCCAGACCCTGGGCTTGATACAGAGGTCCGTTGATGATACGGCCCACGACATCAACTATCTGTTCACTCAAGCCATGGATAAGCTGGCCTTCCTGCCGTTTGCCCTGGTCATGGATAAGTGGAGGTGGGATGTCTTCACGGGTGATGTCAGGAAGGAACAGTATAATTGCCATTGGTGGCGACTTAGGTTAGTATCAAAAAATTTTGATAATCCACATATTTAATGTCATTTTTAACTTCGCGCTATATCCTGGGTTTTATCTTGTTACTAAAGCGAAAATGTAAATAATTCATTACTCCTAGTTGTAATCGAACTTACAACCCTTCCGTTTACAATCAATCCCTGTGCCATGATGGGTTCATTTTTTTTAATATGCACGATTTGACGAAGTTTATTAATTGTTTTTAGAAAAGTTAGATCTATTAGTAGGTTCTATTCTTCTTTGCCAAATATATAAAGAAATAAATATTATCGCTAATATACGTATTAAAATGTCTGTCTGTCTAATATTATCATTACTCCTAAAAAATAATTTTGCACTTATTAGTTTCAATAAAGTGGTTATTTTCTATTTTTATATTTTTCGCTTTGATATATTTTGTGCTGGACCATTAAACTCTGCACAGAATTCTCACTTCTAATCGACAAGCTTACCTATTATATCAATATGAAATTATGTATCTATATAATAAACAGCTTTAAGGCTCAGAGGCACAAACATACGACTGTAAACGCCTTTGACGGTTGTGGTTTGATTCCCAGTGGAGGAAATGAAATATTTAATATTTTCTTCACTCTGGTAACTAGTCGAAGCGCGGCGTTGAGTTCCGCCACACAACACACAATACGAAGAGTCTGTCTTAACAAGTTTTAAGTTAGGTTCCTCAAATCCCACTGCTTACCCTACTATGTGCGGGATGCAATAATTTAAATATATGCCAATTTGAAAACAAGTTAAACCAAGTCTTCCTCTATTTAACCGACTAATTTAAACGGACACGAACAAAAAGACGGGACGATTATATCATTAGATAATGATAATTACTAATAACGTTGTTATAACGTAACGCCGTTACATACGGTCCGTTGAGCGGGGAAATAACGCTTAGTGGGTCACTGTGATCGGTGTTGCTTCATGAGATGATTCTAGACTTGAGATTGGAATATTAAGATTTTTTTTTGTTTAGTATATTTTTTTTAATGGCTTCACGCTATATCCCGCATATCTGTAAGATGCGTTGCGGGCATTGTATATAGAGAAACGTAGTGTTAAGACATTCCGTTCTCACTTTTCGTCAGATTTTCAAGATATTGGGTATTAGGTGGCTTTACTCAATAAATCAACTCGGGATACTCGGGCGTGAAGCTGATTAGCTTCTCGCTGTCTCCCGCACACAGCAAGGTTGCCTACCTTGCTGTGTGCGAGATACAGCGTGAAGTTGAAAAAAAAACCAACTACTCTAATATATGCGGGATACAGCGTGAAACCACAAATAAAATATTAAATTCTGGTACAAACAGACACACGGTTGAAGCTAGTGTTAGTATCATATTTAAAAAGATAATCCGCACTGTGTATAGTTTTAGAACGTGCAAATATTTGATCTAGTTAGTAGCTAGTAATTGAAGACGAAGAAGCCGATACGGTCGAGGGTCGGCCTTGACTTATGAAAATTGTTGAAAGTATTTTTTACTGTGGCTTATGTTGTGGGATATAGCGGTTATTTTAAACTTATTTCAAGTATAGATAGCAGAGGCCAGTCGTGGCGCAGGGGCACAAGTGTGTAATTGTAAATGCGTCTGATTCTGGGTTCAATCCCCACTCGTGAATTTGATATATTTATAATTATAATTTTTTTCGCTCCGGTTTCGAGGCAAAGTGCGGCGTTTATGTCAGCACAGTATCGGTGAATTGGGCGAAGGGTGGGGAGAGGAGTATCTTAACACTGGTCTCCCTGTGCCCTGTGATAAAAATAATTTTATTGTCTTATAGTGTTTTATTGTATCATATTAACTAACATGTTACCGGTGATTAATACAATCAATAGGTGCTCATATTATGTACAGGTATTTTACAGCTACTAAAACTCGTAGGAAGATCATTCTTGTGGAGTGATTTACAACATTGCAGGCAAAAAAGCGGAATAAAAAGGGTCGTTTTATAAATACGAGGATATAATTTTTTATATATTTATTTTTGTCAAGTTTTAGTAATAATATCCAAAATAGTCCAAAAAAAGTTGTGAATGGAATGTCTTAACATTAGGTTCCCTGTGCCTACCGTGCGAGATATAACGTATAGATAAAAAAAATATTAAAAAAGAAAACCAATATCGTTCATATTTTGTAACTTGAACACTATATATTGAAACAGCTTTTGTAGCTTAGCACACTAAACTCAGTCTATTTACATATACGTTATGTAACTGTATATGACTGATTGAATGACCTTAATTTTCATAGCAAAATATTCAAATCAAATCAAATCAAATCACGCTTCACGCTGTATTCCGCGCACAGCAGGGTAGGCAGAGGGAACCTAGTGTTAAGACACTCCGTTCCCCACTTTCTGCCAAATTCTGGAGGCATTGCGTGTTGAGTTGGAGAACTCAACGCCGCGCTTTGCCTCAACACGAAGAAGAGTGAAGAAATGGAAATATAAATTTAAGTACATATTTCATCCCCTCGAGTGGGGATCGAATCCGCAACCAGTCGGTTTTACAGTCACACTTTGTGCCACTGCGCCACGACTGGCCTCAATAAGCAAAATATTGATCGCAAAATATTGATATTTTAAATAATTATTTGTTGTTTGAATTGCAATATGCTTTATAAATAATTTGTTGACCTTTTAAACTTTCGTATGGCTTTTAGTTTTCATATTTGTTTAATTTTATATCAACGTTTTTTACTTTCTTTGAGAATATATTTATAATATTCTTATAGATAGTAAAAAAGTTAATTTCTCTGTAATTTATTTCCTTTTAATTATTTGCAAAGCATTTTTTCGAGGCCTTCCTAGCGCAAGCATGTGACTATTTCAGACGTTCATTTCCTACTCGGGGGACTAAAATATTTAATATTTTCATTTGTTCACTCTGGTAACAAAGCAAAGCAATCCCACGAGCGGCACAAAGTGGGGAACGTAGTGTCTTAACACTGATCCCTTCTGCCTAATATATTATATGCGGGATACAGCGTGAAGCTGAAAAAAATGAAAAAAAAAAATAAATGTGAATTATTTATTTTAGGGAACAATATGAAGGCATCAAACCTCCTGTACTCCGTTCCGAGCTGGACTTCGACCCAGGTTCCAAGTACCACATTCCAGCCAACATTCCCTACATAAGGTATGTTTTAAATAAAAATAACAAATATTTCTATAATAAGTCCTATATACTATAATTATTTGGTATAAGCCGATATACTAAAGAAATGAAAATTATTTTGTATAAAATTAAAATATATATATATA